>JADLZN010000928.1:0-393663 GCA_018155175.1 Sinocyclocheilus anophthalmus
CTCTCTGTCTCTCGCTATCTCTCTCTCTGTCTCTCGCTCTCTCTCTTCTCTATCTCTGTCTCTCTCTCTCTCTCTCTCTCTCTCTGTCTCTCTCTCTCTCTGTCTGTCTGTCTGTCTTTCTGTTTGTCTGTCTGTCTTTCTGTCTGTCTGTGTCTGTCTATCTATCTGTCTATCTCTCTCTATCTCTCTATCTCTCTCTGTCTATCTATCTATATCTGTCTGTCTGTCTCTCTCTCTCTCTCTCTCTCTTCTCTCTCTCTCTCTCTCTCTGTTCTCTATGTCTCTCTCTCTCTCTCTGCCTCTCTCTCTCTCTCTCTCTCTGGCTCTCTCTCTCTCTCTCACACGCACTCTCTCTCTCTCTCTCTCTCTCTTCTCTCTCTCTCTCTCTCGGTCGCTCTTGGCCTCTTCTCTCTGTCTCTCTCTCTCTGTTCTCTCTGTCTCCTCTGGTCTTTCTCTACTCTCTGTCTCCTCTCTCGTCTCTATCTCTCTCTCTCTCTGGCTGTCTCGCTCTTCCTCTACCTCTCTCTCTCTCTCTCTCTCTCTCTCCTCTCTGCTCTCTCTCTCTCTCTATCAAGTCAAATGCAATCAAATTCGTGCTTTATTGGCATGACAATTGTTACAATGTATTGCCCAAGCATAGTGTTTACACTGAATCTAGAACACATATATATGCAACAAAAACATGTATGTAAATACATTTAAAAAGTAAGTGTTCAGCTGTGTTTGTTGTGTGTGTGTGTGTGTGTGTGTGTGTGCAGTTGTTTGTGATGGTGTGTGTGTGTGCGTGTGCGTGTGCGTGTTTGTGCATACGTGTGTGTGTGTGTGCGCATCCACTGATTGTTGACTCCTACTCTTTTGTGAAAGGCATCAATGTATCTTGCTGCTAGTAAGATACAATCTTGTTTTTCACCTAACAAATATTGAAGTTGTGTTTTCTTGTTTAAAATTTTAAAGTCAGGGTAAAGTATTTCAAATTTTGGATAAAATTTCTTTCAAATTTTTTTCATAGTTAGGGCAGCTGGTGAGGAAATGTTGCTCTGTCTCCACTTCTCCATGATTACAGTATGGGCAGATGCAGCTCTCTTTGGGCAGCCAGTGCTGTGGATATCTGCCTGTCTCTAGAGTCAGAGTATGGCTGCTCAGTCTGTACCTCGTCATCTGTCTTCTTAATTTACAGTCTTGCACTGTACTCAGATATTCTGCAGTTGTGTAATCTCTATTTAGGGCCAAATAACATTCAAGTTTACTTTGTGTTTTGTGTTGTTTCATTCCAATAGGTTAGATAATTTTCTTTTTTGTGCTTTTATAATTTGGTTGGGCCAAATTTTGTGGATGAATATTTTTTAGTCCTGATGCTGGATGTTGTTAGTCTGTTTTTGCAGCTTCAGGACCGTCTGAATCAGGGGACTTTTTTAAGGGTTCACTTCATGGTTTTTAAGGGCTTTAAAATTATAAGAGTTGGGGTTATTCAATTTTAGGTGTATCCAAAATTTGATGGCTCTATTCTCAATGTGGCGTAATAGAGGGTATTGGCCTAATTCTGCCCTGCATGCGTTGTTCGGTGTGCTCCTCTGTACTCTGAGGAGACTCTTACAGAACTCAGCATGCAGGGCTTCAATCGGATTTTTATCCCATTTTTCGAATTCGTGATTTAGGAGAGGACCCCACACTTCACTGCCATATAATGCAATAGGTTCTATTACTGATTGGAATATTTTGAGCCATATTCTAATTGGTATTTCAATTTGGATATATTTTTTGATGGCATAAAAGGCCCTTCTTGCTTTCTCTTTAAGTTCATTCACAGCCAAATTTAGCTTACCAGTTGTACTT
This sequence comes from Sinocyclocheilus anophthalmus, assembly GCA_018155175.1. Lineage (NCBI taxonomy): Eukaryota > Metazoa > Chordata > Actinopteri > Cypriniformes > Cyprinidae > Sinocyclocheilus > Sinocyclocheilus anophthalmus. The sequence goes on from JADLZN010000928.1 coordinate 1,834, forward strand.
ATTTTCAGCCTGAGGTATGTGTAGTTTGTGACATTTTCAATTTTGGTCACACCAAGGGTGAAGTTATGTCTCTTTCCCTGAACTCTGGGTCTTTTCTGGAATGTTAGTACTTTAGATTTGTTAGGATTAATCGTAAGGGCCCAGGTCTGACAGAACTTGTGCATGATGTCTAGGCTCTGCTGTAGACCCTCTTTTGTTGGAGACAGCAGAACCAGATCATCTGCGTAAAGGAGGAGCTTTATGTTGGAGTCATGTAGTGTGAGGCCATGTGCTGCTGATTGTTCCAGGAGTTTCGCCAATTCATTAATGTAGATATTGAAGAGGGTCGGTGATAATGGACAGCCCTGCCTCACACCCCGCCCTTGAGTGAAGAACTCTGTGCGTTTATTTCCAATTTTAATTGCGCATTGATTGTTTGAATACATTGTTTTTATGATATTGTATGTTTTACCCCCAATACCCGATTCTAGAAGTTTTGACAACAGAATGCCAAATTGAATCAAAGGCCTTTTGGAAATCTACAAAGCAAGCAAATAGTTTGGATTTGTTTTGGTTAATGTATTTGTCGATCAGGGTGTGTAGGGTGAAAATGTGGTCTGTTGTTCTGTAATTTGGTAAGAATCCAATCTGACTTTCGCTGAGGACACTGTGCTCTGTGAGGAAGTGACAAGTCATTGGTTTTGATGATATGCAGAACAGCTTCCCCCAGATTACTGCTTACATGACCTCTGTAGTTGTTGGGGTCGGATTTGGCTCCACTCTTGAAATAATGGGTGGTAGAGTCCTGATCAAGGTTTCAGGGAAATGACCAACAGCAGAAAAAGTTGACAGTTTTCGTAGGGCCAATCTTAATGCGTGCTCGTGTTCTTGGCATTTCATTGAGGATGCCCTCTGCCTCCACTTGCGTTTTGTTTTTTAGGAGCTAGGGATTTTATCAATCAGTTCCATTTTTCTGTAAGGGTGGGTAGGTTCATGGGTTGGTATTTACCAATTGTATGTTCCATATGAATCACTTTTTCATATGTTTGGGTTTGTTCTGGGTTCATTGTAATTTCACTATAGAGTTGTTCAAAGTGATATTTCCAGGTGTCTCCGTTTAGTATGGCTGCTTGTTCATGATGTTTTTTATGCAAGTAATTCCAGTTGTCCCAGAAATTGTTAGAATTTACGGATTCTTCAATAGTTTTTAGTTGATTTTGGATGTACTGTTCTTTCTTTTTTCTGAGTGTACTTTTATACTGTTTAAGTTCTTCACAATATTGATGGCGTAAATCTTCATTGTTTGGTTGTCTGTGTTTTTGATTTGATAATTGTTTTAATTTTTTCCTCATGGTTTTACAGCTTAAATCAAACCATTTTTCATTTTCTTGTGTGGTTTTATGGATTTTCCTAGAGGTTGTGAGGTTAGATAAATTGGCCAAATATTTAAATATATAATTTGTTATCCACTGCCAGATTGACACCATCTCGATTGTGAGGATAAATTCTTCCTAGAAAATTGTCTATAAGTAGACATACTTTTGGATGGCCAGTTGCTGTCACATATTTTTCTGTGCTGTTTTGTGCCCATCTGTAGTTCTCTCTAATGTTGTACAGCTTACTGGGCTGTGAATGTATGTTGGTATTTGTTGTCCTCTTTAGGTAAACAGTAATTTGACTGTGGTCTGATAAGGATGTTAGTGGTTTGACTGTGAATGCTCTGAAAGAGAATGGATCTAAACCTGTGATCACGTAATCAACTGTTGAGCAACCATGAAATAAACTGTAGGTGTACCTTCTAGAGAGAGTCCCCTTTCACCCTGCCATTGACGAGGTACAGACCAAGGCTTCGACAGAGCTCCATCAGAAGCTTCCCGTTTCAACTCACTTTGTCATCAGAGTTATTTCTTGGGAAGTTTACAATGTTTTGTGGGAAGCTCTGTCCAAAAATATAGTTATTCCCATTATCTGTGGTGTAGTCGGGAAGAGATCCTGTCCTGGCATTTAGATCCCCACAGATCAACACACTTCCCTGGGCCTGGAAGTGGTTAATTTGACTGTGGAGAGATTCAAAGATGTCCTCATTATAGTATGGAGATTCAGAGGGAGGAATATAGAGAGCGCATAAGAAAACATCTTCAGTGGTTTGGGTAAGGTGCTTGTTGATTTTGAGACAGATATGTGATTCTTCTTTTTTTAATTGTTTGGATGTATTTGTCAATTTCTTGTTTGTGCCAGATAATGATGCCCCCTGAATCTCTTCCACGTGTGATTTTTTCATGTTTTCTAGAGGATAAAAATATTTCACAGTATCCTGGGGGACAAAGAGTGACTTCATCAGTTCTGCGCCATGTTTCCTGTAATATTATTATGTCCATGTCTGATATGTTTTTTCTAAAATCTGAGGTTCGGGTTTTGTAACCAAAACTGGATGAATTAATACCTTGTATGTTCCACATTGTAATGATTAATGATCTCATTTTGTCAACAAATGTAAAAATTCAACAATCTTAATATTGCTCTAGAGTGATACAAACCGAAGTCCAACACAGTATCAAGGATCAAAGAGTACATGTGTAAATAGTAGATTATCTACATATTTTTTTTTTTTTTTTTTTTCTCCTCCCAAAATTTTTTATATACATATATTATTGTGTGTATGTCTTTTACTCACTACTACTGTTCCAGCCGTGTGTATATAAGTCTGAGCAGGTCCTTGATCTCTACCAGGTTGGTGTGGTTAGGCCCTTTTAGGGCTGCGGCATAACTCCTCTGCTCCTGCTGCTCGGGCCGGTGTGGGTGTGGACCAGGCTGCTGCTCTGCTGAGATGCTGTTATTCCTCGCTGGAGCTGCTCTGGGTCTTTTGTGGTTGTGCTGATGTTGGTCCCAGGAGAGAGGGCCCTGTGGTGCAAGGTGCTGTTGCTGGGGTCTCCGCTGCTGTGGTGTAGGCTGATGGTAGTAGAGAGCAGGCTGTGGATGATGAGGTCGAAGTACAGATCCAGGTCCATGTTGAGGACGAGGTACAGGGCCAGGTTGATGTACAGGTCCAGGGCGGTGGGGTGGGGGCATAGTGGCTTGGCCATAGGGTGCAGGCCTGTGGGTAGAGTTTGTAGAGTACTGCTCAGCCGAGCCTGGAGAGGTGATGTTCTGTGGTGCTGTTGGGGGAAAGCGTCTCACTGGCTGAAGGGTAGTGGTTGCTCTGGCGCTCTTTGGGGGGCTGCCAGGGGTTCGGCCCAGGGCCACGTCTTTAAGAGTTTTGGCAAACACACGAACACTGTCTTTATAGAGGTGGACGTTGTCGTAGAGGTGGCTGAGGTCCAGTGTAGGATGATGTGCCAGGTGAACATTTGGCATTCCTGCACATCTACGTGTGATGTCTGCATTTAGTCTTTGTATGGTGCGAGGATGGAAGTCTGATCTGGGCAGGATGGTGGAGATGACTACTTTTGAAGTCGGGAAGGTTCGTGTTGCTTTTATAGCCACCCGTGTCACTGAATCTGCCACTCGCTCTTGTTGTGTCCGCAGGTCATTCGTGCCCACATGGATGATGATGTGGCTGGGTTCACCCAGATTCTCCCTGTTCAGTTGTTGTAGGGCAATATCCGTTTTTGGGCACCAGAGTTTTAATGTTTTGTGACCAGGAAAGAGCTGTTTTTCATTGATAAATTTGCCATTTGAATCGATTAAGAGGATGACATCTGCTTCCTGTGGGTCACTTCCTTGCTCTTGGGGGCCCTCGGGGGCCTCTGTCTGTGGTGTCAGTGGCACTGCTGCTGGAGTGCTGGACTCGGGTGCTGCTGCTGTCTGGGTGGTGGGAGAGCTGGGCCGCTGCTGACAGATACAGCTGAGGCTCTCCGTCTGTTCTCTCAGGCTTTGTATTTCTCCATCTCTGAGCAGCAGCTCATGCCTGACTGTTTCCAGTTCTTTATTCATGGTCTCTCTATCTTGCTGCAGTTTGCATATCTCTCTTTTTAGCTCCTCAACACTAGTTTCAAAGTCTCGTGTGAGGTGACTGATTTTATTGTCCAGGTGTTGTAGGCGTTCGCTGGATATTGCATGGGAGAGTGTTAGTTCCCTGAGCTCCACCAGCTCCACCTCTTGTAGGGAGAGGCTGTTTCTGATCTGATTGACGGACTGTTCCAGCTGTGGGTCGTGTTCAGCGGGGTTAAGCTCCATCTCCTCTAGCCTCTCCCTTGAGCTCTGGGCGTCACAGCCTCCTGCAGCGTCACTGTTTGCTCCTTGTGCTTGTTTCTCAGCCTCTGCCAGAGCTTTTAGGATGGTGAAGTTTGCCTGGACAGAGCCGAGACATGCTTCAGTCCCCTGGAACATTATCGTTCCATTATGGTAGATATTTACTGTTAGAAATGCCTTGTTAGTGTCATTTTCTTCATAAATTTGGATTTGTCTGCCGTTACAGATGCCTAGTTTTCTATAACTTTTGTAGTGTTTACAGATGACCGTGTGCCAAAGATTGCAGTCTGCTGTGTAGAGGAGCAGATTAGTGACGATGGCTCTGTCCCCTTTTTGTGAAACGTCTGCCATGAGGGTCTCTGGGTTGTTCTTCAGCAGGCTGTATTTATAGGTTTTCTTGTCTTTCGCGCTCTTGATAGTCTGTGGGTATGTGATGGAGTGGGGCAGGGGCTCTCCTGCAATGGCTTCCATCGTTGTTGTTTTTTGATTTTTTCTGTAACTGTCACTTTTTAACTGTCACTCTCAGACTGCTACTAGTTTTCTATACTTTACTATATTTCAACTGAACTAAAATAACTTTAGTCCTGCCTCACTAAGTTGTAATAGTCTTTTCAAATGCAGTGCAGATGGAGATTCAGTCTTGCCTGTTATTTGGATGTGAACTGATTCCAGTATCTTCTGCTTTATCCAGTTGTCCTCCTGATTGCTCTGTTTCTGTTTCAGTGCTCTTTAGTTGTCTTGTTGAAGAAGCAGCAAAGAAATGTACAGCTATCACGGTCACCTTAATATTCCTCTCACTTTTTCCATTGGTTTGATATATGTTTTGTTAGGCTTGCCTCACTCTAAAGATAAAAGATTGCAAAAAATTTAGGAGCTCAAGTGGATCATGACTTTCCAGTTCATGGAACTCTCTCTCTCTCCTACTCTCTCTCTTCTCTTATCTCTCTCTATCTCTCTCTGTCTCTCTCTCTCTCTCTCTCTCTGTCTGTCTGTCTGTCTCTCTCTCTCTCTCTCTCTCTTCTGTCTGTCGGTCTGTCTCTCTCCTCTCCGCTCTATCTTCCTCTCCTCTCTGTGTCTCTCTCTCTCTCTCTGTCTCTCTCTGTCTCTCTTTTTTTTAGTAATTTTTGTACTTCAACATATTTATTTCTGTCTTTTATATAACTCTCTGTCTTTTCAGTTTGTGAAGTGTGGATATGCCGGCTCTAATTTCCCAGAGCACATTTTTCCGGCTCTGGTGGGGAGACCGATCATCCGCTCCACAGCCAAAGTGGGAAACATCGAGATCAAGGTAAAGTTTCCCCACTAAACTGCACCCTAAATCTTTCCCTACACTGACACCATGACTTGGGCTCTGTCCCAATCACCCAGTGAGCTGCCTTGCTGTATACACCCTACAGCAGTCTCCTAAAGCTGCATCTGTATTGAAATGCAACCCCCATGAGTAACTAAACAGTTCATTTTTGATCAGAATACTTTTTGGTATTAAATTAATTAAAAGTATGCTTATAATGTTGAAATGCTGTCTATGTAGGCCACTCACTGGATTTTGTATCAGAGGTTGTAAATTGTCATTCCAAGGGTTTCAAAGAAATGCTGTGAAATTTGGTAACGGGACATACACCGCAACTTGAGTAACTTCCTGCTTGACTCGAACTTCTGCAGAGTCGTTTTCACTGGGGATGGAGCCGCTTTGAGAGGGTCCAACCCTAATCAAACACACCTGAAAAAGCTAATCAAAGTCTTCAGGATTACTAGAAACTTCCAAGCAGGTGTGTTTGATTAGGGTTGGAGCTAACTTTGCAGGACAGTCGATGGCCAAGAGCAGGGTTGGGACCCTGATGAGGGGACGGTTTTATAATCAGTGTTGGGGAAAGTTACTTTTAAAAGTAATGCATTACAATATTGCGTTACCCCATAAAAAAAGTAACTAATTACGTTACTTAGTTACTTTTTATGGAAAGTATAATATATGAATAAGTAAATATAAAAAGCCTTTTCACACCAAAAGTGAAATGAATAAGCCTCAGGCTGAAGGGAAAGTACATTTATGTCAGTACAGTAGAATGCAGAAGAAGAAATTTCAGCACACTTCAGCAATAAAAAAAGACACACAAATGTTTGTATAGAGTAATTTTTGCTTATTAGTATGAACTGGATCATCAAAGGTCAGCAGAAAAGATATTGATTAATAAAATGGGATTAAATACATAAAGAATATTTGTGTTGTTTAACATTTATTCTGAGTTGCATTATTTTTATTCATTTTGAGGAATACTGAATCTGTTTTTTTTGTGAGTGAGATGAATTAAAGCATATTCACATTTAATCTAGAACTACAGTAACATCATGTGATTTCTCTCAACATGGGGACAGGAGACCTGTCAGTCAATAAATTGAAAAAAAAAAGGTAACTTGTGTTACTTATTTGAAAAAGTAACTTGTATTTTCTTGTAAATTAAAAAGTAATGAGTTGCTTTACTAGTTACTTGAAAAAAGTAATCTGATTACGTAACTCGCGTTACTTGTAATGTATTACCCCCAAATCATGATGATAACGATGCCCCAAAATTTGACATGTAGGTATTAGGGGAATGAGAAACTCAATTTGTGTAAACTAAAAGCATTCCATTTAAATTTGATCCATCCTAAAAGAGTACAAAATCTTCCAAAAAACAAAAAAAAGTCTTGTTCCTAAATCCCTTTTATTATCTATCCTCTTTTTTAATATTAAATATATGTTCTTATGCAAATAAGACCTCATATCATGTAGTACAGTTGACATTTTTTGTGTTATGTTGACATTATGCGTCAGAGAAATAAGTGTGTAGTCATCTTTATTATTTTGTCTTTGAGCTTCCATTTGTGCAGTAGCTCTACAGCATGGCTGTTGAACAGCAGTTAGCTGGTGACGTGGATTTACTAATTGTAGAGTTAATGAATGTTATCAGGTGCATTGTAATGTCTGAAGCGGATGTCGTAACATACGTCAGTAGACCAGGAAGATTTTAAAAGGAGCGCTTCATTCATAAATGCATACGAACTTCCTTACCTTCACGCTGTGGAAATACAAACCAGAAGACCGCGAGCGCTGTGCTGTGCTGAAACGGGGCGGAGCTACGTAAAGTCTATATAAAATTAATTAATTGAGCAAAGAATAAAAATGAACCAAAACCTTCATCTGACAGCATTGATGCTTACTGCCAAAGAACCAACGGTTGTTACAACAGATGAAGTACTAACAAACATTGTTTCAAACAACAATTTATGCATTTCAATACAATTCTTTTTAAAATATAAGCAATGAATGCCCCAAGTATACTGATTCCCCTACTGTCTTTTGGACATGTTTTGTCCCTTTTTTCAAGAATCAGTGTGATAAGATCGCTGATCCTGCATCAGTCTTTACTCTTCAGGAGTTTCGCTCTCATCGCTCATCTCCTGTTCTCTCCATATTTGTCTTTCTCTCCTCTGTTACTGTATTGAGATGCTGTAGGAGTATAGGAAGATGGTAAGTGTGTGTGTGTGTATGTGTGAGAGAGTCTAACCTGTAGCGATACCCTCTCAGGAGATGCAGAGCTGGTTGCAGTTTGACTTTATTCTTGCATTAATGTTCAGACTAATCATAAATCTTGTTCCCTCTCTAACCCTGAAGAAATGATCTTGCTTGTATGTGTCAGTGTTTGACATTACCCAGAATGCACTGGTCTGTACCGAATGGCATGAGTGTGCTGTGTCCAAATAGGATATACAGGGTTCATGGTCATAAGTAGCCATAGATACTGGTATGGCAATAAAAAGTAAATGAATAAATTCAGGAAATGTCAGGTTAAAAATATGTTTTTAACACCTGGGAAAAATTTTTATTTCTATGATAATATTTAATTATGGTTTAAAAAATATGGGAGGCAGTGTTGTTTTAGTATTATTTAAATACATTTATAGTATTATTAATATTTTGAATGAGCTTTTATTTTTATATTTCAGTTTTCATTTTAATTTTAGATGACGTTTTAGTCATTTTGTTGTGTTTTTATCATTTCTATTAATTTTCATTAGTTTTGTAATATCTTTTTTATTTCTTTTTAGGTTAATTTTAAAACTTAATTTAATTTCATTTGCCCAACTGAAAACACATTGTTGTGAAATTAATTTTTTTTTTTGAAAATATATAGATAATTATATAATAGTTTTTAGTAAAGTGTATTTCATTAAAATCAGGGGACGTTTATTTTGAAAACCTGATGAAATTAAGTTTGTTTTCCCAGTTGTCTCCAGCTCCGTTCGACACTTTTAATTTCTCTTTCAACCTGGACAGCTTCCGTTCAGCTCGAAATGAAAGTTACCATTGAGCGTCCTGACCTTTGACCTCTCCTATGTGACCTGTAGGACCTGATGGTGGGCGACGAGGCGAGCGAGCTGCGCTCCATGCTGGAGGTGAACTACCCGATGGAGAACGGGATCGTGAGGAACTGGGACGATATGAAGCACCTGTGGGACTATACTTTCGGCCCCGAGAAGCTCAACATCGACTCCCAGAACTGCAAGATCCTGCTCACAGAGCCGCCCATGAACCCCACCAAGAACCGAGAGAAGATCATCGAGGTTTGAGCGCCCGTTTGTTGAATAACATCTGTGATGAACCTCAATGAGGTTTGTGATTATTTTTGACCCTCTTGTCTCCAGTGAGGTGATGTTGAGACCTATAAGTTCCAGGCGGGGATTTTTATTCGCCTCAGGCCGGCTCCTCTTACGCGCAGGTATCAGACTTTTTAATATGTAAAACAAATAAAAAAAAAAAAAAAAAAGAGTAATACATAAAAATATAAAATGGTAAATAATAAATATAATAACACAAAATAAAAATGTTATATAATAATATAAGTAATAAATATATAAAAAGAATAGGGAAATAACAATTGTACAGAAGAAATATAATAATACGAAATAAAATGTATATAGTAAAAATATAAACAATAAATATTTTAAATAATAAAATAACCCAATATAAATGTTATAATAACGATAATAAAAATGTAAAATAATAAATATAATAACACCCCAAATAAAATGTTATTAATAATAATAATAATATAATAAAAATATAGCAAAATGTCAAAATAATAAATATAAAATACGAAATAAAATGTTATATATAAAAATATAAAATAACATTAATTAACTAACTATAAACACGAAATATATAAAATGCGTATTAATAAATAAAATATAATAAAAAATTAATAAATAAAATAAAATAAAAAAATAAAAAAAAAATGTGTATAATACTAATAAATAAGAAATATAAGTCTTTAAAAAATATAAAAATACATTTAAAAATAATAAAATAACAAAATGATCACATAATAAAATGTTATATAATATTATATTTAAAAAAGCACAACTCCATGCCAGACTTGATAAGTTGATGTTTGTGAATGCCTGTTCTCTGTGCAGGTCTGCTGACGGGTGTGGTGGTGGACTCTGGTGACGGTGTCACTCATATCTGTCCAGTGTACGAAGGCTTTTCTCTTCCTCATCTCACGCGTCGTCTGGACATCGCTGGACGAGACATCACACGCTACCTCATCAAGGTACTGCCCCGTAGATACTCTCTCTATATCTAATTAGCTTTCATTTTAAAGTGTTAGTTCACCCAAAATGAAAATTAGCTTGTGTTTTCCTTACCCTCGAAGCATCCTAGGTGTACATGACTTTCTTATTTCAGACGAATCAAAGTCGGAGTTATATAAAAAATTGTCCTGGCTATTCCAAGCTCTATCATTGCAGTCAGCGGGTGCAGTTGAACAGTCCACAAGTCGTCAAATAAAACGTGCCTCACACGGCTCCGGTGGGTGATTCTCGGTGCACTTTCCGGCTATTGACAGGCTACGCGGAAGCAGTTAAGGTGCGGAGAGTAGTAGATGCGCCTTGAGTGATACGTGTACGTAATGACGAATGCAGAGAGAGAACAAAACAAAACGCCGGTCACGAATTAGAAGCACAAACCGAAGATTTGCAAAGAAAAATTTTTCTTTTTTCAGTATAAACCAAGAGGAGACTGGTTTTCCTTTGCTAAAGTAAGGAAACGTTGCTTCCTTTGCTCCTATAAACAAACTCGCGAGACTAGCATATCTCAGAGGCACACGCTCTGTGCATACGTCATAAGTAAAACACAAGCTAATTTTCATTTTTGGGTGAACTAACCCTTTAATTTTAAGTTTAATTTTTTTAATTATTTTGTTTAGGGCTGTCATGATTCCTCGATTTAATTCAAGTACTCGATTATAAAAAAATCTTAGCCTGTGTCGATTAATTTCTATTTTATTTCAGCTTAATTTCAATTAACAAATTTTTTTTTAAAAAGAGTCATGTTAGATGTATTTTTTTACGGACAAACCTCCAGAATGAATCTTAACGCTGTCCGTTTCTCTGCAGCTGTTGTTGTTGAGGGGTTACGCCTTCAACCACTCGGCAGACTTCGAGACGGTGAGGATGATGAAGGAGAAGCTGTGTTACGTGGGCTATAACATCGAGCAGGAGCAGAAGCTTGCGCTGGAGACCACCGTGCTGGTGGAGTCCTACACGGTGAGTTCAGCCCGATGCAGGAGCAGCAAGAGGGTTATTAACCCATAAGCTCTGCTCCATAACCTAGTGAGCGTTTTAAACCCTAATGACCCTCTGGACAGCAGACTTGTTATTGCCAGCAGAGGGCAGCAGTGTGGTGTGTAAATGGAACTCTTTGAACCTGTCAGCAGTGTATAAAATGGGAGAATTCACACTAGTTTGTCCCTGGGTTTGTAGCTTCCGGACGGCAGAGTGATTAAAGTGGGCGGCGAGCGGTTCGAGGCTCCAGAGGCTCTGTTCCAGCCTCACCTCATTAACGTGGAGGGAGTGGGTGTGGCTGAACTGCTTTTCAACACCATCCATGCCGCTGACATCGATACCAGGTCAGTTGAAATATTTCATAATCATGTATTAATATAGAAGAGAGGTTTTGTATACGTTAATGTGTGTGTATATATAATATACTATAGATATATAGATATATTATTCTAATGTATGTGTATATAGATTTATTAAGATAAATTATATATATACTATATTATAGATATATAGTGCTTTTATCTAATTTTTTGTCTCATTTTTACAAATAAATAATTAATATACTAATAATGCCTTTTATTTTTCATTGTGCTTTTCTTCAACCCAACCTGCCACAACAATAAGACATAATAAGCAATATAGTAAAAATTTGTTTGTAAAAAGTTTTAAACACGTTTTAAATACCTAAAAAAGAGTATTAGATAAGTAAATTGTAAGTATATATAAGTATTGATAATTAAATATTATGTTTAATTGATAATAATAAAATTGTATTGTAATGTTATCATTATGTATTTATATTTATATCTTTGTTACAACGTATTATTTATATGTCATATATAGTTATGATGTTACATATATAGTGCCAAAATGATCAATTTTTTTTGTCTCAAAAGCATGTTTTTATGTTCACTTACATATACACACTGACATTTGTCTTTGTCTTTATGTCAGGGCTGAGTTTTACAAACACATCGTTTTGTCGGGCGGTTCTACGATGTATCCTGGTCTGCCGTCTCGTCTGGAGCGGGAGCTCAAGCAGCTCTACCTGGAGAGAGTCCTGAAGGGAGACGTCGACAAGCTCTCGGTACGAATGCTTTAACCACAACTAACATGTACCTACAGAGTAGGGGTGTGCGATATATATCGTCTGTGATAATATTGTAATTGTTGTTTTAATGATGTGCGATTTGACATTATCGTGTATTTTGCAAAAACCATTCAAAACACCCTTACAGAGTGCACGCATACATTACGTGAAGTCAGGGCCGGATTTACGCATAGGCATTCTAGGCATGTCCAGGGGGGGCCCAAACACAATGAAGAGAATTATAATATTTTTTTGTTATATTATGAGCTATCTACAACAGTAAAAGAACCAAAACACCAGAAGACATTGAGCAAATAATACTAATCCAAACCAATAGGGTAAAAAATGGCAAACTACTTTCATGTTTTCCACCTTTTTATGATGGTAAACTCACGTACATAAATTTCTTTCTTCCCATTCTATTCACGAACGCAAAAAACACAGTGCAGGACACGCACTCGCGCTCTCCACAAGCGGCAGAGCGCGAAACAGAACCTTGTCCTCAAACGCTCGTGCCCGGGAAAGTTATCAGTAAAATAGTTTCGCAGCTTAAAAGCTACAGGGCATTTCTCAGTAGCGAGGTTCTTGAAGCAGTTCAACTTAAAGATTAGTAAACGCTGCTGCTGAACACTGAGAGACGCAGTATTCACGAGCGTAATCTCTCTCTCTCTCATCTCTCTCTCTCTCGCTCTCGCTCTCTCTCTCTAATAACTGCATTAGCCTGCATATCAATGGCCCAAGCCTCTGTTATTAGATCAACCATTACGTTGGTAGTTTGCTAAAAGGGAAGGTTTCATATTTAAATAAATCTCTGAACAATTCTTGAGGTCGTGGTTGTGATCACCAGGCCCGTAAAATTATTAGAGAAGAAAGGAAGGTCAGCCACGCCCGAAATGGGTAATGGCCCACGACGCTGGAGACTTTAATGGTTCTTTTCTCCATGCTCAAACAAATAAGACATTTGCTTTTTTATTGACTCTGAACGCAAGCGTTTATTGCGACAGCGAAAAACACTGACCGGTTCCAATGAGATAACTAATATTTGTTGCGGGGTGGTAATATTATATAGGGCTAGGCTGGGTGTCCAAAACCTGGTACGGGTATGGGCCGCGTGTGCTTGCAGAGTTTAGCTCCAAACTTGCCTCAACACACCTGCCTTTAAGTTTTTAGTATGCCTAGTAAGAGCTTGATTAGCTGGTTAAGGTGTGTCTAATTGGGGATGGATCTAAACTCTGCAGGACACCGGCACTACGCGTACGAAGATTGTAAGCGCATGTCAAGAGGTACAGTTGGCACCCGCGTGAAGTCTAGACTAGTGCGTGTGCGCATTTAGTGTGTTTTCTTTTACTGCATGATTCAGTCTATTAAAATGACTTTAGAATGATCACAAATTCAAGACAGAAAATGTATATATTTATACCATTCCATATAGTTAATCAATATCACATGAATAGTGCCGTTTTTTCTTAAAAAAATCAGCATGGTTACAAATGTGAATTGTGAATTGATTTTATACAACAGTTCAACAAACAACAACGGGTTAATTAACGATAAGTAGTTTAGACACGATGATGTATGCCCTGATTTTGGGACTCTATTCGGAAACAAAAAAATTCAACAAAGCTACAGCGCTGTTTTGAGTTTCCTGTGCAACACTGACAGTGATTTCGTTACCTGAGTGATCCCAGCCAATGTTTAAAAGGAATTCGGTCAATCGAAATGACTAACCGTATTAACAGTGCTTGCTGCTACATAATGGCGGTTTAATTCACATTCAGAGTACATTTTAGTAAATAATTTCAATATCAGTATTCAACGTTTTATGTTTTATATATCAAAACATTATTTATGCATTTGTAATTGCAGATTAAATGCATTCATGTCTTGCATTAAACAGTGTGCAAATACATCTAAATGCCACTTCAGATGCAGCTTCTGTGTTGATTGAATTTGCTTGGTAACAGCCCAAATGTCTTATTATTCTAATTCCCCTATTTAAATGTAAGAATTTGACTCAAAAGGTAATGGACACTTTTAGAGAAAATGGTTTTATAAAGGTAAAAATGCCCATAAAAATGTAAAAATAAGTTTTAAACTTATTGGAAAAGATAAATTTCTAATCAATATGAACTAATCACACAGAATATGAAATGTATCAAAAACTTTAGGAGTCAGCTGTCCACAGCAGTCCTTAAGATACCAGCACAATAACACACACACAGCAAAATATCATCTGATTATCGTTATCGGCAAAATTCCAGAAAATATGGAGATATCTTTTTTTTTTTTTTGTCAATATCGCACACCCCTAATACAGACCCCAAGAAAGATGTGATCAGTTGGACCGTCTCTAGGATGTAGGCGTCCTAAAACCTTGTCCACAAGGTTCTGATCACTAGGTGGTGATTGTACGCTCGAGACCCCCCGTTAAACAATGTAGCAGTTTATTTAGCAGTATTTGAGATTATTTATAGACAGACATTAGCTTCCTTTATTAAGGGAAATTCCTTGCTGAAATTGTAACATTTTTACTTTTTAAGGACATTTTTTCCCCCCCTAACCATGTGAAAGGTCACTGTGATGTTTGCAGATGCACTAAAACGATAACTAGATAAGCCTACAATAGTCAACTTTTTAAAATATTATTTCAGCTAGTTGCAGGGGCCCACCATTTCTATTTCACCCCCCCTTACCCCGTACAACCCCCCACTTGGTACGACTAACCTAATAAACTTGCGCTTGAAATCAAACCTCACCACAAACTTAACACACACGGACCTTCCTTATTCTACACTCCATAGAGAGTCGCATAGGAAAACCTGGGCAACCAACCAAAAAAATCCACAACAACACACAACCAAAAATAAAAAGACGCGAACACCGGCCGACATGAGGGTCGGAAAATGGAAAATATAAAAATACAAATTAAATTAGGATAGTTAATTAAAAATCTGACCCATAGGTAGTCAATATTAAAATAACACGGCTAGTTTGAGCGCTTTATTAAACTAATAAACTATTGTTCTTGCTATTGCGATTATGGAATTGCGTGGTTTTTATGAGTCTGGGCTGTGTCTCGCTTCTGTTTTTGTAGAAGTTTAAGATCCGCATCGAGGATCCTCCACGGCGTAAACACATGGTGTTTTGGGCGGAGCGGGGCGAGCCGAAACTCATGAAGGACCAAAAAAAAAAAAAAAAAAAAAAAAGACAACTTCTGGATGACCAGAGAGGAGTACCAGGAGAAGGGCACACGCGTTCTGGAGAAGCTGGGGGTCACCGTTAGATAAATCACACACACATATACACACACACACACGCACACACAACATTGCACTCACACTCCCAGTCACAGGGTGGCATTTTGGCAGCGTAAACACAGAGGTTTTCGGCAGATTATGAGGACGAGAACAACGATATTCAAATACTTGAAATTCCTTTGCAATCCAAAAAAAAGTGCTCGATGTTTGTTCGACATTCCAAATGTAAAGAATGAGAGAAAAATGTAATGAAATCGAGTGATTTGCTCACGAAACGACTCGTTTATGCTGCCAAAATGAATCCTCAAGCAGTCCTTCGTGTATCACCATATCATGACCTGTTTTGAGTCCTGTCTGTCTCATGAGTTCACATTGACCCTAACAGAGAGAAATATCGAGTAAGAAACAGGAGGATGTTTAAACAATAAAAAAAGATGTATTTTTCAGGAAAAAAAAGGTTCTTTGCTAATAAAATAGTTTTTGTAGTAAGGATAAAAATCGCTGCAGCCAATTTGCTAATAAAAAAATGAAAAATATAATTGTGGCCAATAGTATCAAACACATAGACGTACTTCTAAAGGCAGATTGCTTTTGCCGAAACGTCTATTTTCTTTCTTTAACTTCCTGTGATGTCTTTTCCTGTCTGTAATCTCAGCATCTGTGCATTATTGGATGCCCTGAAAATATATAGAGAAAAATGCAGTAGCAACCGGGGCCAACTTCCCTGAATAGCATTTAACAGAACATTTGAAGAGCGTGTTTTTGTCAAATAATGTCATTGAGAGGAGGCTTTGAACGCACTCTTGATGAGCAGAGTGTCATTTTAGTCGTGAGAATTGGCATTTGGAAGTCTTTACATATAGACTCTCTGTGCATGTCATTCCGCCTGCAGTTCCAGGATCAGTTTAAAGGACCTTCATAAACAATAATATCAATATCATACTGCATTTGAAAGGGAAGTGGTAATGTTTTGCGTACAGTTGTATCTAGAACCTCATTTCCGCAAATAGCTGGGTGAGTCTCATGAAACATGTCTGAGTCACATTTCATTTCAAAATCAAAAGAAAGAAATAAGAAGTTATAGTTTCCTTTCATGACATTCAGCACTATTTCCCCCAAATTCTCAATACCATTATGCAGAAAAATCCCTTGTTTTTATTTCCATAATGCAAAAAGGAAACCTTTTTTTAATGATTGAAATGCATGCATGCATGCAAAAAAATCTATACATATTGTTGTCATTACCTTAATGCTATTTTTCAATTGTGTAGTAATGAATACTACATGGTGAGTTTTTTTCTACTATGTTTAATGCTGATTTAAATGTAAAAAACTAAATAATTCAATTACAGTATTTGTACTGCAATACAGTTAAAATGACACGAGTGATAATCTAATAACCCTTTTGTAGAATAATGGGAATTACAAAATGTCCTGGTGTGTTACTGTAATGAGAATTTGGGAGATGAATGTGTGTAATTGTCAAGGAAGTAATGATACTAAAAGAGGATAATCAAATATTATTTCTGATTGCTTTTGTGTTTGATTTAGGGATTTTTGTGAGACTCACACACGGAGAATTGGCTATAAAACCGCACGAGCAGCTGCAGCAGTGCATTTAGTCGTGGCTCATGCATTTTACACACGTGCATCGTCCATCCATGCGGCTTCATTCCATTGCAATAACCCTGCATCCTTTTCATCAGCTCATTTATTTAGTATTCGAACGAGTCTAAATCGTGTTTCGCTGCCCAGACGAGCCTCACGATTGTTCACTTTGCTATTTTTTTATGCTTTTGCATTCATGTTTTTTCTTTGCTGTTGGTTGTCAGTCATTTTCATGTCCGAGTCGAGTTGCATTTAACAGTCTGGGAACGAAGGGCCTCGCTGATGCCCGATGGGTGTTTCTGGGTCAGGCGCTTCATTCCCAGACCGAAGGCACCTGTGATGTAACGGTTTACTGCCTATTTGTAATATGAATGACATGATGATGGTATTGTTACTGATGATGATAATTTTAGTGTTTGTACTCGTGACAGCCGTTTGGAAGCTGGATCAGTGATGTTTCTGTGTTTATACACACTCGCACATGGAACAAACTAAACGACGACTCCATTGATTTCACTCACACGCATTCTTCCTGTGCCAAGTTTGGGTATTGTAGTCATTTTGTTTGTTTGTTTGTTTTCTGCTTTTGGTTTTTGTTTCATTTGTAGCATACTGCCAGACCATTGATTTAAATAAAGAAAATTGATTTATAACTCAATGGTAAAAGTGAGTCTTTTAAGCAGACTGAAGCCAGTGCGCGTGTGTGCGCATGTTAGAGAGAGAACATGTGCATGTTAGTTTTTTTCATATGTGACCTGTAACTATGGAAGCGCACAAGGAATTGCCACCCATCTATGTTACCATGGAGATGTGCTGTACACATGCAGTGTATTTTCTTTCAGTTCATCTCTTAGAGCTGTAATTTACAGTACCAGCCTCAGACACACACTCATTATTTAATCACACTATTATTAATATTTGTGTAAGTAAACAAACATACATCAATCTGATTATGTATCATTTATCTGTCTCTCTCTATATAGATGTACTCACATTTTTATTTTTATATATATATATATATATTGTATAAACATACGTCACAAAATTTATGCTAACACCTTCAAATAAATATTACATGTCCATTTAGTTTTTTGTCTGATAAGTAGACATGTAATAAGCATCAAAACCAAATAACATCAATATAATTATGATCACTTTTTGCGATTATGATGACAGGTTGACTACATTATCCCTAAATTTTAACAATGCATGCATGTTTTTGTCTCCTTTTCATGACATTTAAGCGTTTGTTTCCTAAATTCTCATTACCGTAATGCAGAACAATCCCTTTTTTTTTTTTACCATAAAGCAAAAATAAAAGCTTTTCATTCATGAAATGCAAAACAAAATAAAAATGTTTTATTGTCATTACCTTAATGCTGTTTAAAATAACTCAATTTTACATGTTAAATACTACATGGCGGGTATTTGTACTGCGTTTTATGCTGATTTAAATTTTAAAAATGAATAAATGAATTACAGTATTTATACTGTAATACACAAAAAAATGACAGTAATGAGAATTTATTAAGAATCACCCTCTTGTAGAATAATGGGAATTTCCTGGTGCGTTACTGTAATGAGAGTTTGCGAGATGAATGTGAGTAATTGTCAAGAAAGTTATGTCGCAATGCAAAAAAACTTTATGATACTAAAACAAGATAATCAAATGTAATCTCTTATGTTGGTTTGACATTGAGATATATTTGGTGAGATTCACAAAAGGAGAATTGGCCATAAAACAATGAGTCTCTCTGAGTCTCATGGGTCTGGGCTGGGGTGGAAGAAAAGACAATATATAGCTTTAGTAGGAAATATTTTTAATGTTCGTGAACAATACAAAATGTTTTTTCTCTTTATGTTCCTTTTTTCAAGAAAGCCATCAGGTTCTAGAAGAGACAGTCCTCCTGCATAATAATACAGAGCTGTGTGTGTGTGTGTGTGTGTGAACGTACCTGTTTTTCTATTCTGGTGGGGACTTAAACCTGAATACACACAGACTCAAGGGGACTCATGTCATGGGGGGGACCTAAATTGAAGTTCCCATGGGTAAACAAGCTAATAAATCACACAGAATGAAGTTTTTTGAAAATCTAAAAATGCAGAAATTTTCCTGTGAGGGGTAGGGTTGGTAGGTTTGGTGTAAAGGCAATAAATTTGGTCTGTACAGTAGAAAAACCATTACGCCTATGGAGAGTTGCCACAAGGATAGCAAACCAGACGTGTGTGTGTGTGTGTGTGTGGAGGAGGGGGTGATTGTGTTCACATTTGTTTCCGATTTTATTCATGTAAACAGGGGGGCTGTCAGACTCAGTGGGGCCTGTTTAAATTAAGGCCAGGCTCCTCTGCAAACAGCGATTCGCTCACTGTATGTTACATTACACGTACGGAGAGCAGTGATATATTTGCATAAATGACACAGAAATGCAGATTTTGTCCCAAATTGTGGTGGCCATGAAGAAGTTCACCCAAATATGAACATTGTCATCATTCATTTGCCTGTGGAACGACCAAGCAACACCATATGGCTTGTGCACTATATTCCATGTCTTACGTCATACAGTATTTTTGTGTACAGATCAAAATATTAGTCATTATGTGCTCAAAATCATCCCCTCCGTCACATTTAAAGATGGATTGAACAAGATTTGTTGTCAACGGCATCTGCTTAATGACAAGTAACATGGTACAGACTGCAGAAAACTGTTATTCACATAATATATATCCCACAATTCCACTCTGCACTGTACACATGACTGAACTGCCCTCTGGGGAAGAGAATAGTTATTCTGTTCAGTTGAACACCGCATGCTATATCCAGCGCACAACAAGCCGATTCATCGGTGTATGAAATTAACCACAGACATGTTTACTATCAATATCATTATGCAGCCGGACTGAGAGAGCAGGAATCTGGTGTAAATACTCCTTTCTGCCAGTTTTCAGAGTTATTTGCTAAGACGGTCAGCATTAGGGCATGCTGGGATGAAGTTTGGAGGATAAGGCTATGTTGCAGCATTCAGCTTCATCTTTCTCTCTCACATCCACATGTAAAGAAAGCTGTCAAAGCCTCTAAACTCACTTTGCTTTCACAATGTGACGTGTTTTTATGTGAAGTGGAACATGTAGGGAGGGACTTGATTTTATTCATTTATCCATTAACCTTAGACACAAAGATAAAAAGTAGTAATTATGACAAAAAGTTAGTTATCATAATCATGAATTTTGTCATAATTTCTCATTTTTATCTCAGAGTTATGGCAACAGTATGATTTATTATATTGATTTAGACTTTTATCTCATACACAGTAAAATGAGATCTTGAGAGATTTAATGTCTTCTTTTATTTCAGTTGATTTCATCTAAGTCTGTGGCTGAAGTCAGTTGTAGTTCTTGTTTCTCTTTTCTTCAGTGATTCTGCTTGTTAACAGCAGCTGTTCATCACTAATGCTCAATCAGCACTTAATTATCTCATTAACTTTCACACTGCTTCAGTGTTGCTTTAACACTCTTGTAGAGTGGGACCATATATGCTCCAAGCAGTGTTAATTTAACACTCGGGAATTTACTGAGTAATGACAGTGTATCATAATTTTAGGCTTTGACGTAATTATTACTTTTAATGTCAGAATTATGACTTACCAAAGCATTTTTAATGTTGCATTCAGTATTCGAGTAGCTATTGTATGAAGGAGTAACTGCTGTTTTTTGTGCAGTAGTTCTACATGCTCGCAAATCCTCTCATTATAATGAGCAAAGCATAGACACAATGTAAATAAGAGATTGAATATGTGTTGTTCTTCCCTCACACACACACAGATAATGCTGAAGAGGATTTATGCTCCTCAGATTGTAAGCTCGACCTCACAGTGTAATTAATTAATTGTTTGTTGCATATTTGCTTGTTTTTAGTTGTCTAGAGACCTAATTAAATTAGTATTGAAATGTTATTGGAAAAAAGCATGTTTTTTTTAATAAGTAGGTACTATATATATTATATATCTATATATATGATAATTTTTTTTATTTTTTTAGCTGTGCTCTTTGGGGAGAAATTAACCCAAAAACTGAGAAAAAAAAAAAGTCAAAAAAGGTTCGCACCCCCTTTTTTAAAAGGGTGTTTTTTCTGCAATCATGCTGATTTGTAATTGTACCCGTCAAGATTGCTATGTATTTTTAGGATTTCTCCATTTATTTAGCTGTTATTTTTGACCGTGAAAAACAAGTGTTTAGTGGCATTACTTAAGTATTTTAACCTATATATAATAATATAATATCGCACAAAACGTTATATCATATATCTATATATATATGCAATCAGCGACTTTAAATGGATAGTTTTATATTTCTCCATCAATTTTAATTTGATTATATCATTCGCAGTGCTTCATGGGTTTATAGTTCTTTCCCTCATTAAAGCCCAGTCTTGTATCTTTGTCTTTTTGTCCGATTTTCAAAAACCTTTTTGCTTCAAATCAAAGTTTGTACTGTTGTGATTCACCTCGTAGCTGGTTGGCTTGATTCAAGGGTTATAGCACTTTAACAAAGACTTTTTATAAATCCCTTTGGGAAAAATGATTAATACTTCCCGAATCAGTGCCTCTGAAAAAGGGGGCAGGCACTAATGCACTCTATTCCAATGAAGTAAAATAAAACATCTAAACATATTTCCCCCCCTAAATGACCGAAGAAGACCAGAGGGTTAAGAGTGTAAAGGTAACATGCAATGTGTTCATCCGCTTCCTTCCCGCCCCAGATCCAGGTCTGTTTCCCGTCATGCTGTCTGCTCATAAGAAACTGCTCCCATGGCTCTATTGAGACCATTTTTACTTTGTCTCTCTCAATACTTTAGTCTCAAAGATCCAGGCGCTACCAAAAACTCCAGACTTGGACTCTTAAAATGCACTTTAACCGGATTTGAAGTGCTGTATCGCTCCACAGAGACGTGCGCGGTCCAAAAGGCTTCCAGCTGACCTTGGACTAATGCAGTAAATTCATTACCGTGACCTCTCCGGCCCTGCACACAGGTTGCCAGATAACTACTGCTGAAAGTAAACAAACAAGGGTGTACACGGGGAAAGAGACAATGCTGGCCCGGCCCTCTCTTTTCCTGCAAACACACACACGCACATCCCTGCTCAGTGTGGGAAGACTCCTCTGGAGACGCAGACGGCTCCTTCACTCCTCTCTGGCTCTCTGAACATCTCTGTTTCCTCCCTCTTCCTTGTTCTTTTGTGTAAAGCTACAATGTTGATATTGATGTCCATTTAATCTTTGATGACCTTCATCTTTCTCAAAAACACACTTCAAACTGTGTCACGCACAATAACATCCTGGTGTGTGTATCTGTGTGTTCCCAACTAACTGGGAGGTAGCCGCGTTACACAAACACTCATTCGCAAATCTGTGAGATTGCACGACAGGGTCCTGAATGAGATGGGGGAGCGTCATCATTCACGGCGCCTCCTGCAGCCTGGGAGTAAGGTTGGGGTAACAGGGTTCAGCTGCACACAATCAGAAAGATGGGCCAATCTGACAGTAATGCATACAAATGAGCATGTGTTAAAAGGTTAGTTCACCCAAAAATGAAAATTAGCCCATAAATTACTCACCCTCAAGTCATCCTAGGTGTATATGACTTTCTTCTTAGAGACGAATCCAGTAGGAGGTATATTAAAAATGGTCTTTCAAGCTGTTTAATGGCACTCAGTGGGTGTTGCATGCGTCAGTCCAAAAGAAGTTAAATAAAAAGCGCCCATCCATTGAAAAAAAGTGTCTCTCACGGCTCCGGGGGGTGAACAAAGGCCTTTTGTAGCGAATCGATGTGTTTTTGTAAGAAAAATATCCATATTCAAAGCATAATAATCACTGTAATGTAGCTTGCGCTCACTGTTGTACCCTGGAAGCAGCTCCGGGCGGATGGCGTATGGAGGTCGGCTTTGCGCATGCTACGCTCAGAAGTGACGAACGCGGAAGCGCAGGGGAGAGATCAAAACAAAACAACGGTCTCTTATCAGAAGCACAAAACGATGATTTGTAAAGAAGAATGTCGGAGGATTTAGATATAAGTGCCAAGAGTAAGACTGTTTTCCTTTGCTAAAGTAAGGAAACTTTTGCTTCCTTTGATCCTGTAAACAAACGTTGGTTTTCACGAGACTCAACCAGGCGGCATGCGTGCAAACTCTGACCTCAAAACTGTAAGCGCAAGCTACATTAAAGTGATTATTACGTTTTGAATATGGATATTTTTCTTACAAAAACGCATCAATTCGATACAGAAGGCCTTTGTTCACCCCCCGGAGCCGTGTGAGACATTTTTTTAATGGATGGGTGTTTTTATTTAACTTCTTTTGGACTGATGCATGCAACACCCGCTGAGTGGCATTAAACAGCTTGAAAGATCAAAGACAATTTTTAAAATAACTCCGACTAGATTCGTCTGAAAGAAGAAAGTCATATACACCTAGGATGACTTGAGGGTGAGTAAATTATGGGCTAATTTTCACTTTTGGGTGAACTAACCCTTTAAGGTTAAGGCCTGCTGAGAGCGAGGCGGCAAACGATTAACACCCTATTCTTCACTCCGACATTACACATCTACAATGCATAATCAATGAAGCTTGCAGTGACTGAAATGACCAAACTAAAATAGCAAACCTAGTTCTGGTAAAATCAACAATGATATCAGTGGACGAAACCACAAAACTAAACATGAAATAGTACACTGCCATTATAATTAACAAAGCAGATGAAATGACAAAACTAGTAACAAAGATATCAGTGGTAAAATGCAAAATGTAAGTATATTATAAAGTATAATGACAAAACTAGTACATCCTTATTATCTAAAAATTATAATTACTTATTATCAGCAAATAAAATTTTATATTCAAATGGACCATTATAATCGACAAAGATGTCAGCAGATGAAGTGACAAAACTAGTATGCTTGAGTTAGAACCAGTGTCAACTAAAACTAATAAAAAGTATTAAATATAAAACATTATCAGGCATACAACCTGATAATGAACTGTTATAATCGTCAAACTACTATGCTGACATGCAAACTAATACGCTTAAGTAGAGAACAAGTGTTTTTAACTACAATTTGAAATGTTGTTAATTGAAATAAATCTAAAATATAAATATTAAATAAAAAACTTCAACTTAAATGGTGCTGCCTTAACCAACTAAAATAAAATAAGTTTAGGTTAAAGTAAAATTACTCAAATTAAACTGGAAAAAAAACTAAAGCTAAATAGAAATATAAAAGATTTTTGCCTTAACCATCTTAAATAAATAAGTTTAGGTTAAAGTAAATTCCAAAAAATGAAAAAACGGAAAAAAAAACTACGCTAAAATAGAAATATAAAAAATGTTGGCCTTAATCCAACTGAAATAAAGTAAGTTTTGGTTAAGTAAAATGACTAAAAAGGAAATACAAATAAATTAAAGCTCAATAGAAATATAAAAAAATATTTTAAAAAACTAATAAAAAAAGCACAAAAAATTACTAAAACTAAAATGAAAACTGAAAATATTAATAAAACTAGAACTCTTGTTATAATCAACAAAGCTGTTGGTGGATGAAATGAAAAAACTAGACAAAAGTACTATATAACTAGTATATGCTGACATTATAAACAAAGCTGACAAAACCAAAAACTAGAATGCTTGAGTTTTAATTAACAAAAACCAAACAGATACAGATCAGAATGACCCATTAATAAACAAACCTAAAATGCTCATTAAAACAAAACTTATACGCTCTCGTTATTATCCGAAACTGTCAGCAGACGAAATGACGAAACTAGTACACTCCTATAATACTCAGCTGCAGAATGACAAAACTAGCATGCTCCCATTATAACCAACAAATCCGTCAGCAGACCAAATGACAAAACCAGATTAGAACAGGATCAGTCTGGTTTCGTCATGTTGTAAGGAGTTTTGGTCATCCCTGCTGTGGTATATGCATTAGTGTGCTGTTACCTGATTCCTCAGCGTTAACAGTGGGAAGAGGACAAAGAAGGACTCCTGTTGAGTCCAGCATGGTCTAAATGTCTGCACATGTTGGAATTTGATGCTATTTGTAGTTACAGTTCCAAAGCTGGACAAGGCCTTTGGGACCCCCTCCCTCTCCCCATCTGTCTCACTCAAGCTGTTATTCACTCATTCGGGAGCTCACGATTAAGATGTTTTTGACTTTGCATTACAATGGTTGCACATTCTGTTAGATCATGCAGAGGAAGATGCACTCCAGAGTAATAGTGCTGGGCTATGGGATGTGCCGTACCCAGCTTTCTGCACACACACAAACACTGCCACATGTAATTCATGCACACTTTCTCATTGGACCGTAGCCACACACACGCTTTTCCATAATATTGAACGGTCAAACATCTGCGTGACTTACTACCATTTGTCTGTCATTGTTTTCTAGTCTCTCTCTGCTTTTATTTCCACCTAAAGCAGACATGACACAAGCTGTCCTCATTGAAAGTGTATCCATAGAGCATTGTAAATTGTATAAATCATTCCCAACAATAAAATGTTCAATATAAGTCAAATTTATAAAACAAATAAATATGTGGATGTGCATCAGGGTCATTTTAGTTAACTAAAACTGTAACTAAAATTAAAACCATATATATATAAATTATAGTTTATTTTATTTCAAGCCTAGCTGAAATAAAATTTTAAAAACTTCAGCTATTGCAGAGGCCAACATTTCTCATTTGAAATTTAGTTTACTACCTAATGTAAGGCTAAAATACTAAAACTGAATAAAACTATATTGACGTGTATAAAAAAAGACAAAATTTTAAAGCAAAATTGTTAAATGAAAAATATAAAAATAAAAACTGATTCAAAACATTAATAAAAACTATAATAGTACATTTTGATGCTCAAAAACACTGGTGTGCATATATGCGTGTGAATACATATATAAAGAGATATGAAAAATATCATTTTAGAATGTGAAAAATGTCATTTTATATATATATATACAAAAATATTTATATTCAATATATTTTATTGATATATTTGTTACAAAATATTCAAATATCTACAAATATATAAATAGTTTGAGTGTTGGGAACAATTTTTAAATACATTTGAAATGTGTGACATTATATACCAACACTTAACAGTTTCTGAGCTTGCAAAACATTTATGATGTTACTAAATATTAGCATCTCTATGGAGAAAATGAATACAATTTTTACTTCTGAAACCCTACTGTTGCACTCAACAACAAATGTCGATCAGCAAATGATCTTGACTTGTGTAGCAGTTTGTGGTTAGAAGAAAATATCACATTAACATGGAAGAGATGCGACAAGAACTGACGTATTATCGTGTCACAATACCTGGTTGTGATCAAGTTTTACCGTTTGCAATAGAAACAACCATGTTCCAAATGTGAGTAAAAGACGAGAGTGTGAATGTAACATTTCAGGATGGACAGAAGGGGGTGAGACGCACTGGCTGATTCAGGCACTTTCTTTTAATCTCAGGATGTTCAGGAGCATCAGACAGACAGAGAACTCACTCTCCTGGACACCAATAAAAAAATAAACCTGCTCCTCTTTAGTCACGCGTCAGATAGTACTACTGCAAAAGCTTTTCACAGGAAGAGGGGGAGAAGATCGAGGATAGACACCAGAGAGAGAGAGAGAGGACATAAAACATCAGGATCACAGTCGTCATGACAACGCTGTCACAGTCCACTGATTGGCTGGATGCTGTTTTGAAGGATGATGCTGATAGGCCAGCAATTGGAAATATATCTTGAGAACTTCACAACAACTTGCACAGTGTTCAGATGGTTGCTTTTTCTTGTTTGTTAGTTGTACTGGTTTGTGTTGTGCTTAAGACAAAGGCAGAGAAAAAAGACATCTTGTTTTTCGTCCTGTAGGAGGGGTACATCGATTTTGAGGCTGGTTTTCATTTCAAAACATCGATAACAGGCACATACATCACACAAAACCTTTTAAGAACATGTTCAGCTCATATCGCACCCCAAAAGCAACCGCTAAATTTTACTTATTGAAAATAAAACCCATTTTCAGGCCTTTGCATTGTGACATTTTTTCATGATAATCAAGCATGTTAATTTATTACAGCAATGCAACAACTTACTCTACTGGAATATGGAAAAACTGTTTAAGCATTGATAAATAGGTCATATTTGCTGCACGCTTTTTCATGTAATTAAAACAATTATGTAATAAAGGAAATTACATGGAAATTTCAATGACATTTTTTGCATTACGGTGCACTGTAAATGATTTTTCAAAGTTAAAAAAAAAAGATTATTGGAGTATCAAGAAAATTTTATTTTAGTCTTGCAACTTCAAAATTTCACTTCAATTCAATTTGTGAAATTTACAAGCAGTTTCTGATTTTGACGTTTTTTTACAGTGTAATGACACTTTGGTAAGAAAACTGAAAATAACGCCACAATGCTAAAAGGTCCTAAAATAGGCTAAATCAGGGGTACCCAGACTCAGTCCTGGAGGGCCGGTGTCCTGCAGAGTTTAGCTCCAACCCTAAATCAAACACACCTGAAGCAGCTAATCAAGCTCTTACTAGGCATACTAGAAACTTCCAGGCAGGTGTGTTGAGGCAAGCTGGAGCTAAACTCTCCAGGACCGAGTTTGGGCAGCCCTGGGCTAAATAAAGCCCATTTTCTTTTGATTTTAGGGTAAAATATGACCTGCACATGAGATTCACCCACACACCTACTTTACATTTGGCCAGCAATGTGTTTGCCATCTTCCACACAGCGACTTAATATTGGCAATTTGGCAAAATGACATTTCCCACATCCGTTCTGACCTCACACACACACACACACACACACAGCACACACACGATCTACCAACCTACAGGTCAGCTATTTTGGATTCCTCTGGGTTTGTCTTATCTAGACGGAGTGGATCACAGTAGAAGAGACGCCTCTGACTGGAGAGACATAACGAAAGTAAAATCAAATCAAACGAACATATTAAAACACAGACGAGACGGAAGGAAGATAACAACTCAAACCTTCAAAGCACATGAGCATAAAAATATAAAGTACCTGGATTTATATATTTATATCTACATATATTTATATATACTTTTCATATATAAATGAATATTTATCGTGTAGTCTTTTAAATGGAAGCCGAGGGTTACTCTTTTAAAAACAAAGAAAAATACAAACCAGGACAGCTGTCCAGTACAATTAAATTGAGAAAACGAAACAAAAATGGACCAACCCTCTGAAATTCAGCGGGAAGGAGAAAAGAAAACAACAAAGCGAAACACAAATGCAGCCGTAAGTGCGTTCTTCCACTTTTCAGTTGTTGTTTTTCCCAGCTGCAGGTGTGCTTGCGTTTTTCCCGCTCACCCCGCGGCCTTGTGCTTGCCGCCGCAGCAGTGGCACGCGACGCCGCAGTGGTAACACGCTCGCAGCGGCGCGTAGCAGCACATGCAGGGCGCTAGCAGCGACAGTCCCAGGAGAGCTAGCCAGCGCAGGCAGAAGCGCTCTTCGCTGGCGTCGCAGGAGCAGGGGTCCGAATAGTCGCCCTCAGGGTCCGACATGCAATGGTAGAGCAGGCTGTCCGCGCACCACATGAAGCTCACCCGGCGAATGCACGTCTGCACGGGGTCTGGAGCTTCCTGGCAGCGCCCACGTCCATTTTCGGCCGGACTGAACATGTTTTGACAGTACACGCACCGTAAGCGCTCTCTGCTGTCCTCCACGCGTCGCGGCAGCCATTTGGCAGTCAGCGCCCGCGGCTGACCGGTGACCACGCCGCCGCCGATGCCCGTTTTGCCATTGCGGGGCGTGTGTCCGTCCCCACTGAGTGGGTACGAGTAAGTGTAGTCGTGTTTGGGAGGTTCGCTCTTAGCGAGGGGAACGTAAGCGTCCGTGGCGTCTGGCCGCAGAGGTTTGGCCCGTGTCGCTGTGGTGGCGTGGCGATAGTCCTCGTAGCCCGTTAACCAAGAGCGCTCGCGTGGGTTAATCCGTACGATCTCCTCCTCTTCCTCCTCATGAAACCTTACATGACGGGAACACGGGAACATGGGCACCGTCTGTACAGCAGAAAGACGGAGTTAAACACAAGATGGATAGACATCCAGATAGAAATATCTGAACAGACAGATAAATAAGACTGGAATGGTAGCAGATAGCAGATGATCTCGAACACATATCTGAATATTTTATGATAAACAATCAACATAACATATCGCTGCTGGTTATTTTCAAAGCATAAAGAGGTTTAAAAAGCATATCATCACACTAAAACAATAGTTCTCAAGTTTAACATGATGCCATTTGTGACTAACTTAAGTCGTATTACCCATGCTCTTTCTGCATGTAGAAATGTTTATTATTACTATACTTTTGTACTTTAGTCTTGATTCTTTAAAAGAATTAGACTCAAAGTCCTTTTTTTTTTTCAGGTGACCCAAAAGTGAACAGAGTGAGAAAAACACAGTTTGCAAGAACAAACCCTGTGCATGAACATTGATTTTGACTAAATATTACATAATTTTAACAACACGGTGGAATAACATTAAAAATAATAATAAAAATAGAATTTATGAATTCAATTATATTGAATTTAAAAATATAAATTACACACAAATTATACGTTTTAAATGAATGTTTATATCTATAATTCATATTTATATTTATTTATTTATAAATATAAAAAAAGTTGATATATATAATTGTAATTTTAAAAAAGCGAATTATTTAAAAAAGATTCAAACTTTCTTCAGTGAACTGAAAAAAATTATTTGCTAATGATTGAATGGATTTTTACCCAACTTTTTACACTTATAACATCAACAACAATAACTATAATTACTAATGTTGTTGTTATTATTTTAACATAGCGCTACAACTACTACACTAAATATTACTTTTTTTTATTATGTAAAAAAATATATAAAAAAAATATCTATCAATCTTAGCATAATTAAACATTTACAAAAATGGAAACAATATATTGCCCAGCATGAAGACTGTCATGGTTGGTTGTTGTTAGTGAAGCACACGACGAAGAAGATTTAACAATAACAATCTTTAATAGATAAATCCACAGGAAACTCATAAAACAAAAGTATAAACGAGAACAGACCAAGATTAAAGGAGAACTGAGGGTTTATAAGCAAAGATCAAACAAAGGGAACTAATGAGATAATCAATCAACAGGTGAACAGAATGACTAATTAAACCGACTGGGGAAAACTAGGTCAGAACCAAAAACCACACAGAAAACAAAGCATACATGTTACAGTAGCTCCCCCTCCCAGAAGGTACATCTTTGCACCGTAACTAATCCATCTGAGGAGGGAGGGTGGGTTTTAGAGGGGGCAAGGAGCAGGAGAGAGGCAAAACAAAACCAAATTCAATAAATAAGTCCATGGGGAAGAAGAGGGTGGGAGGAGCCAGATGTTGGTCCAGGGACCAGCCAGGACGAGGCCCCAGGGTGCAGTCAAGGGAGGGAGGAGCCATGGTGGAAACTTGTGGATGAGTGATGGAGACGGAGCTGCTGGCGGGGGAGACCCAGGTGGAGCCGAGCTGACGGAGAGCCAGGGTGACACCCGAGGTCCGGAGGGCCAAAGGCGGAGCCAGAGCGACTGAGGACCAAGGTGGATCCGGAGGGAAGGAGGAGTCAGAGGGATGGAGGGACGAGGCAAAACCGGAAGAGTGGAATCCCATAGTGGAGGAAGGTCGACGACTGACCAAGGCAGAGCCAGAAGGATGAGGGAGCCCAGTGGAAACGAAGGAGCAAGGAGCCAAAGCAGAGCTGATGGGACAGGGAATCCTCACGCCTAGGCGGAGCTAGAGACTGGAAGCCCCGAGGCGAATCAGAGTGCCCCGATAACGCTGACTGAGGATGAGCTGAGGGACTGACAGGAACCAGTGGAGGCAGGACTGAGGAACTGGCTGGTTTTAGGAGAGGAGGCGGGAGAGGGAGGCTGGGAGGGAACACAGGAGAAAATGAGCTGGGCAGAACCAGCGGAGACTCAGAAGAATTTGGTATTACCTCCCCAAACCAGTCAATTAAATCCACATCAAAGATGTCCATCAGTTCCTCTAAATAGTTTCCAGAGGCCAGTTGCAGCTCACCCTCAGCGGCGGGAGTGTGGGTGTAGCATGCGGTGTTCCCGGCACACACACCTGGTCAGACATGTCGACAGACTCTGGCTACGGGCTGATGGCAGTCGCTTCTCCTCGTGCTGGCTCTTCAGTCGTGATGGGCTCAGGCTCTCTGTCTTCGGGGGCTCTAGCAACTCCATTGTGCCGGTTGTTGGTGGTGGATGGGCTGGTGTGGTCCTCAGCCAGGCTGATGGTGAACGGAGAATTGTTGTTCACCAGCACCAACTCCACGAAAGCAACAAAGTGCTCTCTGGGATCGTTCGCTGGAAGGCGTGCCTTAGACCGCTCGCTGAGGCTGGTATGGTTAAAAACACAGAGTGTCAGGATAGTGCGTGAGGCACGCCAGATCTAAAAAAAATCCCTGGTATGGTCCTCCAGCGAACGGTCTTTCTGCTCCAGGTAGAGCAGTGGGCAGGTCCATGGGTGAGGGGGGGGGGGGGAGAGAAACAAAGCTAGCAACTGTTTTAGTCCGTTCTTCTGTTACAATTGGTTGTTGTTAGTGAAGCACATGACCAAGAAGAAATAACAATAACAGTCTTTAATAGATAAATCCACAGGAAACTCAGAAAACCACTAAGTATAGACGAGAACAGACCAAGACTCAAGGAGAACTGAGTGTTTATGGGAACTAATGAGATAATCAGACAACAGGTGAACAGAATGACTAATTAAACAGACTGGGGGAAACTAGGTCAGACAGGGCAGGACCAAAAACACAGAAAACAAAGCATACATTTTACAATGACATAACTTTAGTAAATTTTGCACAAACAAATTATTCATGCAAACTTGCCTGTTCCAGGTAGAAACGGTCAGAGTGTCTGTGTTGGTCGTAGAGATGTCCCAGAATGCAATGGTGGGGCTCGGAGAAGCTGATTGGTGCGAGCGTCTGCATGGACGGCTCTCTCTTCTGAGAAGAGTTAGACGAGCTGTCTGTGGCATTCTGACGGACAGACAAAGACAGCAAGAATAGAAATTGTTTCCCAATTTGAGCATGTTGGCAGGATCATGGTGGCACAAACTTAATGACTCCCAGCCCTTGAACGAGGGTCACACAGTTGTATTTTTCGCGGAATTTCCAGCACAAATAGCCTTGTTGAGATTTATAACGTTACCATGATATAAGACTAATTATAACTTGGATTCAGCAGAAAAATAGAACATTGAAATGCATCAAATCATCACTTCAATGTGTTTGTATAAAAACAGAAATGGATCTGTATGAAAGCATTTCAAATGTTCCACAACAACACCGCACAGGTCATTCTGCTTGACCTTTGACCCTGTGTACGGGTACACAAGGTTTGTATAAATGAAGTGTTTGAGTACTATCATCAGCACTATTATCTCTGACCTTCAACCCCTGAAATCCACACTGTCTCCTTCCTGTGGCTCTTCCTGAAGCCTGGAGCCTGAACGAGAGCCAGCAGAGTGTGTGTGTATGTGAGCATCTGCTTTAAGAGTTGACAGAGAGCCATACGGCCATCAATAACTCAAGAGTGTGTGTGAGAGAAAGCGCTCGAGATGATTACAAACACAGCTCGCCTCTCTTAAGTCATCTGGCTCCTTTCTTCTGCAAAGACTGAAATCTACACTACACTGTAAAACACGTTTGTGAAATTTACAGCACAAATCTGGCAGCTGCAGCATCAGGGTGACACATGTGAAACACACACACTAAATAATGCAGTAAACATTAACTACACAACATAAAGTAACAAACACCCCAAAATGCACAACATAGGAAAATAAGAAGAAATGACCATTTAAATAAAATGTAAGCAAAACTGATGCATCTTTTTGGACTACAGGGAATATTGTTTTATGTTTTTAAACTGGAAATTATAAAACATATTTAACACATAGTACATCAAAAACATATTTAATCAGTACATCTATTGTCTGAAAAAAAATATACTATATATATATATATATATTTTATTTTTTTTTGACTTTAAATGTTAATATACTTACAAACTTTTACAATATTTACTGTAAAACATACATGGGTGATTCTGTTAAATATAAAATGTCACACAAATAATAAGGTGAGTATACATTATATTTACCAAAAAGGAAAGGAAAAGAACACATGTGGTCTAATTATACCATTCACTTATACATAGGATATAGTTATTTCTTATTTTTATTACGGAATATTTTTCCGTAAAAGTGCATTGGCTGTATTAAGAATACATAATAATATAATTAATGTTTATATTATATAAATAATACAGTTAATTATAATACATTAATACTATTATTATTATATTACCATAAATGTTAAATGAACACACAGTTAACCAGTTTTTTACTGTAGCATTTAGATGATAAATTAATAGTGTCTTGAGATTGAGTGTGAATCTACATGCATACTAAGTACATGCAGAGTTGTGAGTGTGTGTGTAATGTCTGGATGGAAATGTATTTGTGGCTGTGCTAATTATCACTTTAGACTTTACCTCAGAGGGAATTAGACATCCAACAGCTGCTAACCATTCTGAACCTACTGCACACATCCCATCTCTCCCGCTCTAAACTTAGGAGCGACTGACTACTCTGATTAGTAATAATCAGTGTCTGGCTGGGCTTGTATGAATAGCTGTGAGTCATAAACTTCTAAAGTTAGCGATTAGAGGAACACCACTGCTGAGAGACCATGGCAAACGCTGATCACTGAACACCTAAAAGCCTGAAGTCAAACCGAAAGAAACACACGTTCATGTTTCTTAACTCTGTATATCGTGAGTTTCTGAATGCATGCGTGTTATAAACGGACTCTTGTATCTAAAGGCTTTGGCGTGGCATTGTTGTGTTGATTTAGGAGCAATAGGAGGACAAAAGGGAGCAAAGGTCACTTCCTGAGCACAGCCCACACACACACACTTGGCAAAACCAACCAACAGAAAAATACTGGCAACTGACCCATTAATAGCATATATTCTTAGAGATTTTCTAGTGATATAAAGTTAAGCAATGCCTAGATGAAAAAATTTAATAAAAAAACAAAACAAAAAGGGTTTTTTAAAACCTTCTGTTGATTCATTTCTATGAATCAGTTCGAATTGTTTAAATTAATCACTTCAACATTTGATTTCATCACTCAAAAATGTGCACAAAAACACAACATTTATCAAATTAAAACCATCTGTGCAAGTAAATCTTAATGTTTATTACTAAGTATTGTCAAAGTGGATACAAAGAGGAGCCACCATTTCAGTATATTCGTTAAAATACACCATATTATGAATATACTGAAATTATGGCTCCTCTGATTGAAAAGAAATAATAATTAATCATCCTTTAAAGACATTTGAGGGCAAATACATGAATGTAGAGACTCTAGTCCGAGACTCACCGTGAAAACATCATCATCACCCAGTTCGGCTTCATTCTGCAGCGTGGAGGAAGAAGTGGTGGAGCCTGGAGAAAAGAAAAAAAGAACAAGATTGATCTTAGTCAACGTGTAACACATTCAAAGGTAACCTTTCTCATGTTCCTCACGGATCCACACACCCTCTGTGAGGTCCTCGATGGCCTTCCTCACGCCGCGATCGAACGCTCGGGCGTCAGCGGGGCTCTGGAAAGACAGGCCACACTTCCTGTTGTCCACTCGCCAGTGATGGAAAGTGGGCGTGGCTTTAGTGTAGACCAGATCCTTCTTCAGAAAGCACTGCAGGATCACCTGCTCAACACAAACACAATTTTAAGGTTTTTGGTGCATACAATGGAGACTCGCACACACCGACAGCTCTCTAACCTCCTTGTCTTTGACTCGCTCTCCAAAGATGAGAAAGCCGTTCCGTCCCAGGAGCTCCAGGTCAGCTGGGACCACCTTACAGACACCCACTCGACTGAGACCTCCGCCCTCCTGAGCCAGCCAACCCCCGCTAGACTCATCCCTCGTCATAACCACAGCTTTCACTCGCACTATGTAACTGTCACTGCAGGGAGAGACACAAGGATGGTGTGCCTCGGCCTTTGCCCATATGTCTGCACTGTGGTGTGCGACAATGACGCGACAATGATTACATAGTGCTCGAGAGAGGATTTGTGACAATATGTAATCGTGCGTGGTCTGGTAGTTTATTTAAAACACACGCGCGTATTTTGGGGACTAGTGGTGGTTGCATGTATATTGTACTATTGTTGGAGTCCATTGTGGACGCTTCACATCGCATTGTTAACATAGTTTTAATTCTACTTTTCCAGTTAACGTGAACTAACAAGAAAAATAATTTATTACATGAGACATTAGATTAATAAGTTACGTTTTTTTTTTGAACATTTTAAAAGTTGTATCTGTTAATATTATTTAATGGACCTGAGCTAACAAGAAATAACAATGAACAGTATTTTTTATTAACTAACGTTAACAAAGATTAATAAACACTGTAACAAATGAACTGCTCATTGTTAGTTAAAGCATTAACTACTTTTAACTAATGGGACCTCACAGTAAACCCTTACCGTTTTGTTTCATTTTCAATAAAAATTATGATTTATTGACTATAAATGTCAAGTGGTGTAACCATTAAGCAAGAAATAAAAACATTTTCTTTGCACCCTGAAAGCGTACATTTCTAAATAATAATATAATTGCATTTTTGAAGCATGAATACAAATATTTTTGCGAATAAAATTTTTTTTCTTGGGGTTATTGCATTTGAAATCATACATACATACAATATATTAAAATACGTTTACAAATATAATAGAAATCAATTATATCAATAAACAGCCATATATTTACAAATATTATGCTATGCTGACTTAAGTGTCAGCAAGAGGTTTTGCAATCTTGGTTCAGTGATGTCAAAGCTTATGCTAATATATCAGAGTCAAACCCAAGCAGCCTGATTGGTCCCAGACTTGACTCATAACGTTGACATCATAATCCATTCTGGAAGATGCCTGAGCTCACAAATGACAGCTCTGCATTGCAAATGAGGTTTCTATTGAAATCTTAAAGAGGATGGTGTTTGTTTTGCTAATAAGATTTCCGGTCGTGATATGCCTTATGCATAGATATATGATAATGCCATCCAAAATGCTGAACCTAGTTTATATGTGCAACCATGTGCAAAATATGACAGGTTTAACAAATGCAAAACTTGGGATCAGGATTTCTCAGAATATAATTTACATACTGAGTGCGGCAGAGCATGGGAACTTAACACACATTTACAGGTCTCGATTACAGGTTAATCTTTGCCTCGTAATAATGCTGGAATGAATTCGCCAGTCAACATCAGAACAGTTGATTTACTGCTTCAACTTTCAAACATACTACTACTTGCCTCACAGCTCATGTCTAAAAATTCATTTTAAAGGTCTGGCGGAAGTAAATACAAATAACAAATACAAATCACCCTCATATTTCCTTCAGAAAACACAAATTTACTAACCCTCAGGCCATTCAAGCTGTAGATGTAGCTACCAGACGCAGATGTAGTTTGTTTATTCATCAGAACAGATTTAGAGAAGTGCACTATATTGCTTACTCACCAATGGATCCTCTGCAGTGAATGGGTGCCGTCAGAATGAGAGTCCAAACATCTGATAAAAACATCACAATAATCCACACCACTCCAGTCCAAAAATTAAGGTCTTGTGAAGAGAAAAGCTGTGCGTTTGTAATAAGCAAATCCATCAAGACATTTTAACTTCAAACCATTGCCTCCAGTTAAAATGCGAGTCCTGTTTGGACTCTCATTCTGACGGCACCCATTCACTGCAGAAGATCCATTGGTAGGCAAGTGATGTAATACTAAATTTTTGTTCCAATAAAGAAACAAACTCATCTACATCTTGGATGGCCTGAGGGTGAGTCCATTTTCAGCTAATTTTGCATTTTTGGTGAATTATTCCAAATAATCTCCAGCACTGAACATCGTGACTTTCAGGCAGGAGCAGTAACATCATGGTACGGAGAACATTCCAGGTCGTTCACACAGGAACTTGTGTTAAAAAAAAACAGCACATCGCGAAAGAACATATGTTCAGAAATAAATGTCAAAAGCAAGAATATGAGTTAATTTCCTCTTTATCTCAATCTGAGGTTTTGCTGGAATCTGCTAAACAAATCATGCATATACAATCTCATCTTTTGGTTTGTCTTCATAAACAGATAAAACCATTAAGTATTTAACATGACTTTCCAAAACTATGAATAGCCACATGATTGCTTATGCAATATATATATATTTATTTTCCTTTTTTTTTGGTGCTGTATAGCTTTACCATGATATCAACTTGCTCGTAGCGTAATATAAGATTTTGATAATCAGATTATCTTGTACTATTTTTTTTTTGCAAGTCGTTTTGGATGAAATGTGCTAAATGATTAAATGTAAACGTGAAAGTGGCTAATTCACAGTGTACACAACGCAATGACATATCCAGCTGCCATAGCAACCATTGTCTCCCACACACTAAACAGCATACAAAGGAAAACGGGTTTCATTCCGATCTTCTTCCACTCTTTAAAACGCTCTGCATTTCACTACCCTCGCACTTCCAGCGAGTGGCTGGCTGGGAAATCAATCCTTATCCTTACCGTAAATCCATCAGAACTATGCAGGGTTCATCTGGTCTGACTTTACCTCAATGTCACTCTCTTTCCCTTTCAGATATTATTGACCCATAATGGTTCTGCATATAGGTCATGCTGGTGTGATCAATATAGATCACTCGGCTCTTCCCAAGCGCCCAGAGGCTGGAGAGGACATCCGGGTCTGCGGTCTGGGCGCCAGCCAGTTCACGTGAGCACGTGCACACACCTTCAGGCTACAGTCATTACCAATGGGAAGCCACTGGTTTGCTCAGCACGTTTTCGAGGAACTCACATTCCACTCCAACATAAGTCAAACAAACACCAGGATTCTAGAGTTTCTCTGAAATCTTCAACATTTTGATGGAATAGTTCAACCGAAACAAAAGTCTTGCGATCATTTACTTATCAGAATGACATGAGGGTGAGTAAATAATGACAGGATTTTCATTTTTGAATCCTTTAAAGCTGCCCATCCCAAAGAGTGACATTTATCTCTACATTTTCAGTCACAATAAACCTGAATTATCCAATTAATTTTGAATAATGGAACTTATGTGACAGGGAGACCAGATATGCATCGTGACACAAGACATAATGGCCCAGAGGTCATTAAAGGGGTCATATGATGCTTTTTATAAAGATCATTATTTTGTGTATTTGGTGTAACAGAATATGTTGACATGCTTTAATGTTCAAAAAACACATTATTTTTCAAATACTGTACATTATTGTAGGTCCTCTATGCCCCGCCTCTCTCAAACGCTTCATTTTCTACAAAGTCCCTTCTTCCGACAAGCGCAATCTGCTCTGATTGGCCAGCTGACCCAGTGCATTGTGATTGGCCGAACACTGCAAGCACTTGTCGGAAATGTAATGCTCCTTACCATAATCACAAGCTTCATCTTTCAAAATAAATGTAAAGACAGAGCCTGAAAGGGGAACAGAGTCGCGTGACAGACACAGTGCTGAAGCTGGTATGTGTTTGCAGTACAAAAGCCACGGTTAAGACAGCTGACTCCACTGTAATGGACCCGGTCTCTCCTCCTCTCTCACACACGCGCACACAACACACACACACCAAACACACACACACGATGCGCAAAACTCTGCATTTGAACAGTCAATAGCAAATACTTAAACTAATAACAAAACAGTAGCTGATTCAGAAGCGCCAGATTGTCATAGCAAAGTCAGAATGACCTCCTCTCCTAGGTTCACGAAACGGTCGTCCATAAAATGCATTGCTGTTCTGTTGTAAGTAATCTTAAAGATTTCTAAATGCATCTACTTTCGGAAGGCCAAATAAAGTGCTTTTGCTCTCGACTAGAAACACACAGCGTCTCCCTGACATCCTGCTTCAACACTAACTGAGGTTACTGAAACCACGCTTATGTCTTTGTGTGAATATTTGGGTGCATTATGCAAATATTTAAACATAGTGAGGTAGATATGTGGGGGCATGTTAGAACGAGCTGTTTTAGGGGGGCGTGATGATAAAGAATATCGCTTTGGTTTTGAGACTTTAGTCTTTGTAACTTCAGGGATCTTATCTATGCACAATCAGCTTGTAACACTCCAAAGAGAAAGGAAAACTTGAAATCGCATCATATGACCCCTTTAACACACAGAAAGTAGTGAGAGCAACCCTAATTCCAAGTACATCCATTGGCTATTCAGTGTTTCTCAACCTTGGTCCTGGGCGCCCCCCAGCACTGCACAGGGTTTTGTGTGTTCTCCTAATCAAACCAACGGATTCAACTCATAGGCTCATTAATAGAGAATGCAAGACCTGAAGTGAGTATGTCAGATAAGGGAGACATACAAAATGTGCAGTGTTGGGGGTCGCGCTCAGGATCAGGGTTGAGAAACACTGGCCTATTTGAAAGTATAATTTAAGCAAACTCAAAATACATAAACCGGGCGCCGATGGTTTCAAGTAAAAACATAGCACAATAGTGATACATGTCCAATCCCATGTCCTTAAACAACACTTTCAAACAAACTGCCTGACAATTTTCCTTCACTCCAGGTCTTGTGATAAAGGCATGTTGATACAGTGGCCCCGAAATGTATTTAGACACAATTAAACACTGCATGAATGTCATTGCGTTAGATAACAAAACACCAAACTGGTTAAAAAACACTTTTAATGCAATCAAGCGACACATTTCACAATCTTAAAAGGACAGTTCACCCAAACATGAATATCAGCCATCATTTACTCACCAGAAACTCATACAGGTTTGGAACAACTTGATGGTGAGTAAATGACAAATTTCATTTTTGGGCAAACTATTCCTTTAACTATGTTTTAAAAATTATTCAGTGAAATAAAAGTATTTAGACATTTGAGTTCTGGGGTCAGTAAAGTTAGCTCTGATTAAAAAAAAAAGTCTAGTATTTGTTTTACAACTGCTTTGCAACACAAGCAATGCCATTCAGACCTTTTAATTGTTGTTAAAGTATCCATATATATTTCAACCTTGCAAGACATGAAACTTCAATCTGTGATACCTGGGGCCATAACGGTTTAGACTACACAACAAGAGAGATGAATGCCTACTAAGCAAAAAAGAAAGATTTCCTTGCAGTGAAATGAATTGTGCAGAGTAATCCATTCATTACTGGCAAGTCACTGAGAATCAAACAATCGAGGCGCGTGACAGCGAGGTTACGCTTCACCGCTTCACTTCCGCCGGATCTGTGTTTAATCCTCTCTCCATTGTTTCCCTTCACAATCATTCCGGGAGCGCCTTCTCAGAAACCTCCTCCCATTTTGGAGCAGCCCACAGCCCTCCCCTCCGCCGATAAAAGTCAACATTTCACAACCTCGGGCTATTATATGGGTCTTTGCATCCCAGTGTGACACACGTATTTACTCAAACGGGCGTGAGTGTGCCATAAATCTAAATAAGAAAAATTCCTCACCAGCTTCGGCGTTACATCTTGAGTAGAGGAAGCATAAGTGGAGTTCAAGCAGTTAAAATGAAATATGTAACTTTTGCACAACAAGCCATTCCTGCAACGACGATGTTAGATTAGGCTACAAGTTCAGTCAGCACAAGTTAAATCGCCCTTGCGCGAGAAGGAAACCATAGCAACAAGTGGCCGATATACCGTTGCCTTTATCGCGGTATTATGGATTTAAACATCATAAATATTTCACAAAAACATTATTGTTTTGAAAACCAACACGCACACATGTTAGAACTGTTTGACTGTCTTGTGTTTTTCTAGTTGTTTTCTGAACAGGTAAATATGATTATCATAATTAATTTAAGCTCAGGTTATAAAATGTAAGGTGGCCCAGAGAGCTCAACGTGCTGCAAATAGAAAAAAACACCTGCAAATTAAGAGAACTTCTTCATCAATTTGACAACACGCGCGCTGCAAATAGGCACAGACCACATCTGAAATGTTTAAGGGAACAGCAACGTGACGAACATGGCTGAGACAGATTTATCAAGGGTTTCACTGAAAGATTTCTGAAAGAGATTTTTGTTTACTTTAACATCCCGATCATATGAGTTTTTAGCTTTTTTGGGGGATATTATTAGCCTAAGTAAGCTGACTAAATACACAATAACTGTAACCGTGAAAGGTTCGAGACTATTATGTTGTGAATAAAGTCAAAGTTTTCTTTGCCTTTGTCACCTTTAACTGCTCATTAGAGCTTGAAGCATCATGGGAACAAAATATTATAAATAAATTTGCAGCGCATTTCTTTATGTGTTTATGTTGTGATTATTTGCAGCACGTTTCTTTATTTGTTCGTGTTGTGAGAATTTGGTGTTTTTGTATTGGCGGTGTTGGAGGATTGGTGTTTGCTGTATTTGGCTGTGTTGTTGAGGATTTGGTGTTTTGGGTATTTGTTAGGGTGTGTGAGGATTTGGTGTTTGGATTTGTCGTTGTTGTGAGGATTTGGTGTTTTGTATTTTGTCATGTTGTGAGGAGTTGGTGTGTTTTGTATTTTGGTCGGGTTGGGGATGATTTGGTGTTTTTGTATTTGGTTGTGTTGTGAGGATTTGGTGTTTTTGTATTTGTTCGTGTTGTGAGGATTTGGTGTTTTTGTATTTGGTCGTGTTGTGAGGATTTTGTGTTTTTGTATTTGTTCGTGTTGTGAGGATTTTGTGTTTTTGTATTTGTTCGTGTTGTGAGGATTTTGTGTTTTTGTATTTGTTCGTGTTGTGAGGATTTTGTGTTTTTGTATTTGTTCGTGTTGTGAGGATTTGGTGTTTTTGTATTTGTTCATGTTGTGAGGATTTGGTGTTTTTGTATTTGGCCGTGTTGTGAGGATTTGGTGTTTTTGTATTTGGCTGTGTTGTGAGTATTTGCAGAGCGTTTTTGTATTTGGCTGGTTGTGAGGATTTGGTGTTGTTTTTTTTTTTTTTCTTGTATTTGGCTGTTTTGAGGATTTGGTGTTTTTGTATTTGGCTGTGTTGTGAGGATTTGGTGTTTTTGTATTTGGTTGTGTTGTGAGGATTTGGTGTTTTTGTATTTGGTTGTGTTGTGAGGATTTGGTGTTTTTGTATTTGTTCGTGTTGTGAGGATTTTGTGTTTTTGTATTTGTTCGTGTTGTGAGGATTTTGTGTTTTTGTATTTGTTCGTGTTGTGAGGATTTTGTGTTTTTGTATTTGTTCGTGTTGTGAGGATTTTGTGTTTTTGTATTTGTTCGTGTTGTGAGGATTTTGTGTTTTTGTATTTGTTCGTGTTGTGAGGATTTGGTGTTTTTGTATTTGTTCGTGTTGTGAGGATTTGGTGTTTTTGTATTTGTTCGTGTTGTGAGGATTTTGTGTTTTTGTATTTGTTCATGTTGTGAGGATTTGGTGTTTTTGTATTTGTTCGTGTTGTGAGGATTTTGTGTTTTTGTATTTGTTCATGTTGTGAGGATTTGGTGTTTTTGTATTTGGCCGTGTTGTGAGGATTTGGTGTTTTTGTATTTGGCCGTGTTGTGAGGATTTGGTGTTTTTGTATTTGGCTGTGTTGTGAGGATTTGGTGTTTTTGTATTTGGCTGTGTTGTGAGGATTTGGTGTTTTTGTATTTGTTCGTGTTGTGAGGATTTTGTGTTTTTGTATTTGTTCGTGTTGTGAGGATTTGGTGTTTTTGTATTTGTTCGTGTTGTGAGGATTTTGTGTTTTTGTATTTGTTCGTGTTGTGAGGATTTGGTGTTTTTG
Organism: Sinocyclocheilus anophthalmus; assembly: GCA_018155175.1. Taxonomy (NCBI): domain Eukaryota; kingdom Metazoa; phylum Chordata; class Actinopteri; order Cypriniformes; family Cyprinidae; genus Sinocyclocheilus; species Sinocyclocheilus anophthalmus. Next base: position 44,463 of record JADLZN010000928.1, read on the forward strand.
TATTTGTTCATGTTGTGAGGATTTGGTGTTTTTGTATTTGGTTGTGTTGTGAGGATTTGGTGTTTTTGTATTTGTTCGTGTTGTGAGGATTTGGTGTTTTTGTATTTGTTCGTGTTGTGAGGATTTTGTGTTTTTGTATTTGTTCGTGTTGTGAGGATTTTGTGTTTTTGTATTTGTTCGTGTTGTGAGGATTTTGTGTTTTTGTATTTGTTCGTGTTGTGAGGATTTTGTGTTTTTGTATTTGTTCGTGTTGTGAGGATTTTGTGTTTTTGTATTTGTTCGTGTTGTGAGGATTTTGTGTTTTTGTATTTGTTCGTGTTGTGAGGATTTTGTGTTTTTGTATTTGTTCGTGTTGTGAGGATTTGGTGTTTTTGTATTTGTTCGTGTTGTGAGGATTTTGTGTTTTTGTATTTGTTCATGTTGTGAGGATTTGGTGTTTTTGTATTTGGTTGTGTTGTGAGGATTTGGTGTTTTTGTATTTGTTCGTGTTGTGAGGATTTGGTGTTTTTGTATTTGGCTGTGTTGTGAGTATTTTCAGCACATGTGCTGTCAAACTGATGATGGTGTTTTCTTAATTTTCTGGTGTTTTTTATATTTTCATGTTCTTTCTGAAGTTGCAGCCAGTTGAGCTCTCTCAGCCACCATAAAAATGTCTATTTTTAAATTGGCCTTACAACAGGAGTAACAACAACACATTACATTAATTTACTCAGGTTATAATACTGTATATAATACTGTACAGTAGGCTATTTTACAGTATTGCACTGTAAAAAAAAACAAGTTATTTCCATTGAAACAAGTTACAACATCAGTCTCCTCTAAAAAATATTCCTTCAGAATAATTGTTCAAACTAATAACTCATTAGTATTACCGATAAAAACTCACATAATCGATTTATCAAAACGGATTGCGGTATAAAAAAAAACAGCCTAAATAAACATCACCTTGTTAATACAGGTTGAGTGTTTGTTACAGAAGTTAATTTTAAGCCCCTAAAGAGCTCACTAAGTTAACAAGCCGGCTCTAATGCTATTAGCGAGACTTGATCGGCTTGAATCAAACTACCGAGAGCTATGAGAGTTTATATTAGGCAGAAGAATGTGGCAAAAAGAAAAACACTCAAACAGTACAATATACTCGCTAAACAAGTATACAGGCTACTGTGGCGACAACCAACACTGTGCGCTACGATCATGCAACTCGTCTTATGTCTATAGGATTCGCTGTTGTTTTGTTTCTTGCAAAAGAGGAAGCTGACTGGTTAAATGCAACATTTAAAAGCACATATAGGCCTATATATGCCACATAGGGCCTGCTTTAACATCAGCACAGCTCTGAGGCGCTCTGCTGCACGCGCCCCCGTCTGTATTTTTATGAATGAAGGACAGTATGCAAATGAGAGCGATTCACGAAAAAGAAATGGCGGATATGGCATGTCAGACCACCACAAAGAAAGACGCCAAGAACGGGGGCTCTGGGAGCGCATACGAGCTCGTTGCTCTAGCGTTGGTTGTTTAGAAACTTTGCAGTCGTCTATTCGCTTCCTCGGAGCGCTAATTCGCCTTTAGATATAAAGTATTCAGTAAAGGATCCCTCCACAAAATGTTTCCGCTCGAGCCCCTCCTCCTCCTCCCCCTTCTCGGTTTGAGACCAGAGCCCTGCAGCAGGGGCCCAGCACTCAAATCCCTTTGACACTGCATTGTTTCTTAGTATGAACACCTCCAGCGTCTCTCGCAGAAGCGCATATGCACGAATCCCCTGCATCTGACTGAGCTCGGGAACGCATTCTTGGACACGGGATGAGATTTCCATTCGCGTCCACATGCGTCGTTTTCGCAAAAAGTGAATACTCACTCGTCTGGGTGCGATTCCTCAGTCATGTTTCCCCACGTTTCACCTACAATAAAAATAATGTCCCACCGCGGGCACGCAGCGTTCGGGCTTCATGTCGTCTCGATTTTCCACCTCGCCTTTTTTAAAGTCCAGTGCATCAACGAGTTTCCCCCAAATCCGTCTCTCGGCGTTCCTTATTCTCGTTCTTCCTCCGCGCACTGCACTTTATCCGTCACGGTTTGCAATGCATCTGGTTAATCCTCGCGTTATGCAACATCCCGGTGGCTCTATCGATGGTCTGTCGCCTCGCGTCTCCTGCGCGCTGGTCTCGAAGAGGAGCCCCATCTCTCGTTACTCCATGTGGATTGTGTGTCAGCAGCGGGCGATAGCCGCCGACACTGGAGGGGGGGTGGGCAGGGAGGGAGGGTGGAAGGGGGGGTGTTTCGGAGCAATGAACGTTTTCACATTGGAACGACTGCAGCCGGTTTTGGACCGAGGGATCTCCGGTGTGACGTCCTGCCACCTAGTGCCTCCTCTCACCTTAATCTGTAGGTCTGGGTTATTATTTTCCCCATAAAGCGTCCGGGCTTTAAAACTTACAGTGAACTCAAAGAAGTAGTATGTCTTGTGGGGACTATTGTAAAAGTCTGTTATGTGAAAAACGTATTAGGGCAGAAAATTGTAAAAACAAAAAGCAAATATTTTACCTTTTTTAGTATTATAGTATTTGCCGATTCTGCAAAGGTGTATGTAACGAATGCTTAATCAACTCACTACATATAGGCCATCTAGAAACAAGAAAGAGTGCAATATGTGATACCAATAAATAGCTAATTATTGTCCACATAAAGCAATCAAGGCCTTTAAAACTTACAGTGAACTAAGTTATGAGACTGCTGGACATCCTAGTTTAAGCACGGCATTGGTCCTAGATGGTCTGCGAAATTATTACTTCTACCATACAGGCCGGTTCTAGGACTGCGGACATTTGAAAACCATAGTCACTTATTTTGCAGTGGCGTGGTCAGACTTGGAATTCGAGTATAATAGGTTTTGGTTTAATCACAAAGTTTTCTTTTTTTTTCGGCATATTGCGATGATTCACTTGATCAATACTTAACTTGTAATATATTTAAATAAATGCATTAAAGGATTTTTTTTTTTAATACTTCATATACAAACCCGATTCCAAATAAGTTGGGACAATGTACAAATTGTGAATAAAAACAGAATGCAATGATGGAAGTTTCAAATTTCAATATTTTAATCAGAATACAACATAGATGACATATCAAAACATGTTTAAACTGAGAAAATGTATCATTTTAAGGGGAAAATAAGTGATTTTAAATTTCATGGCATCAACATATTTCAAAAAAGTTGGGACAAGGCCATGTTACCACTGTGTGGCATTCCGTCTTCTTTTTATAACAGTCTGCAAACGTCTGGGGACTGAGGAGACAAGTTGCCCAAGTTTAGGAATAGGAATGTTGTCCAATTCTTGTCTAATACAGGCTTCTAGTAGCTCAACTGTCTTAGGTCTTCTTTGTAGCATCTTCCTCTTTATGATGCACCAAATGTTTTCTATGTGTGCTTTGAAAGATCTGGACTGCAGGCTGGCCATTTCTGTACCCGGATCCTTCTTCTACGCAGCTATGATGTTGTAATTGATGCAGTATGTTGTCTGGCATTGTCATGTTGGAAAATGGAAGGTCTTCCCTGAAAGAGACGACGTTTGAATGGGAGCATATGTTGTTCTAGAACTAGGATATACCTTTCAGCATTGATGGTGCCATTCCAGATGTGTAGCTGCCATGCCACACGCACTCATGCAACCCCATACCATCAGAGATTCAGGCTTCTGAACTGAGCGCTGATAAAACTTGGGTTGTCCTTGTCCTCTTTAGTCCGGATGCCATGGCGTCCCAGTTTTCCAAAAAGAACTTCAAATTTTGATTCATCTGACCACAGAACAGTTTTCCACTTCGCCACAGTCCATTTTAAATGAGCCTTAAAACGCCTGCGCTTCTGTATCATGTTTAGATATGGCTTATTTTTTAACCTATAGAGTTTTAGCCGGCAACGGCTGTATGTGATGCAGTGCCATCTAAGGGCAGTCTAAGGGCCCGAATTTTTTCTCCCCCCAAGATCACGGGCATCCAGTATGGTTTTCCGTCCTTGACCCTTACGCACAGAGATTGTTCCAGATTCTCTGAATCTTTGGATGATATTATGCACTGTAGATGATAATTTCAAACTCTTTGCAATTTTTCTCTGAGAAACTCCTTTCTGATATTGCTCCACTATTTTTCGCCGCAGCATTGGGGGAATTGATGATCCTCTACCCATCTTGACTTCTGAGAAACTGCCACTCTGAGAGGCTCTTTTTAAACCCAATCATGTTGCCAATTCACCTAATAAGTTGCAAATTGGTCCTCCAGCTGTTCCTTATATGTACATTTAACATTTCCGGCCTCTTATTGCTACCTGTCCCAACTTTTTTGGAATGTGTAGCTCTCATTAAATCCAAAATGAGCCAATATTTGGCATGACATTTCAAAATGTCTCACTTTCAACATTTGATATGTTATCTATATTCTATTGTGAATAAAATATAAGTTTATGAGATTTGTAAATTATTCCATTCCTTTTTTACTCACAATTTGTACAGTGTCCCAACTTTATTGGAATTGGGTTTGTACTTAAGAGATTACTAGGATTGTTTATTGTACAAAAAGTAATTAGAAAGAAATGTAACATATTTATAATTGAAGTCAGTCTTGAAGAATCTGCAAAATGTTAATGATTTAAAAAGGGGGATTATAAAAAAAAATGCATTTTGTGTTTATCACTGCTAATTTATAATACTCTTGATTCTTAATTCTTAATACCGTGTGTTGTCACCTGGATGATCAAAACTGCGAACATTCACTGATGCTCAAGGCAACATACTGGGATAGCCAGGATGTTGTCAGTAGCCATTGACTTCCGTAGTATTTTTTCCTATACAACTTGAGGGTGAGTAAATTGCAAAATATCAACATTTTTTATTTTGGGGTGAACTATTCCTTTAAGAGGCAGGGGGTGTAACCTTTTGTACATGATGATTGGTGGAAATTGTCTTTATTTTATTTGAAGATCTTTTTTTTGTTGTTTTTTTGTACTGCCCTTCAGAAGTTATATAAAATACTTACATAGTCCCTCAGTTCTCACCAGTGTGAAAAGATGGAACTGAAATTCATACAGTCTATGCAGAAGATGCTGGAAAACCAAAGAATGTACAGGACATTTTTCTGCAGAACAGGACTGCTCAGGGCAAACATGGGGCTTACCATAAAAACAAATCATAAAAAAAGTTGTGGATGATAATGACACAGTATTGATAATCAATATATAAACTTTTTTCATTGTTTCATTTGTGTAAATGCAGATAATATAATGGACTATATGTAAATGTCTGTTATGAGAAAAAAATTTTCAAGGCAGTACTAAATGACAAAAAGCTATTTATGTTGCCTCTTTTTTAATAATATTTTGCAGATTCTGCAAGGTGTATGTAAACTTTTTGCTTCAAATATACATATAGGCTACCTAGAAAACAAGAAAGAGTGCAAGGAAAATCTGGTAGCCCCCCTTAGACCATACCAGCTCAAGGTGGTCAGTTTGGTTTTTAGATCCCGGTTGCAGGTTGATCAGCAAATGATCAGCTTGTAGCATATAATGATCTTAAGTTTTGTAGACAAAATTGTATATTTCTAGGCATTTCTTTAGAACATGTGTATGTAATATACATTGGGCCTAAATCTTGACCAGGTAGTCTCAAAAACAAAGAGATAAAATAAGTAGGTAAAATGTGTTGGTTGTTGAACTTGAATCAGGAGTTCCCAGTTTTTCAGACTCTCAGCACAGTCAGAGGCAAAGTTATTAAAATGCCATTGCTAGCTTTTCAGAAATGTTTTCTGAAACAAAAACACAAGTAGATTTTGTAGACTTGAGGAAAGTACTTTAGATGAAATACTACTTGTAAGGAGAAAGAGTCTTTAATGGAAATAGTTGGAATAGTGAGGCCGCTTTAAAGTGAATTGTGTTCCAACCCGAAAATCAGTGCGTGCGCTACGCGTCGAGTCAGAGCCGTTCATATGCTGCCACCACGTGGTAAAAGGAGACGATTGCTTTACTCACTTTTTTATTAATTTTTTTGGAACTGAGTAGCTATTACCAGTGTTGGGGAAAGTTACTTTTACAAGTAATGCATTACAATATTGCGTTACTCCATAAAAAAGTAACTAATTACGGTACTTAGTTACTTTTTATGGAAAGTAATGCATTACGTTACTTTTGCGTTACTTTTTAAATCTGGACAGGGCTTACTCGTTTGTTTTTAAAATAAAAAATATATATTTTTGTCAAATATAAAAGCCTTTCACACCAAAAATGAAACGAATAAGCCTCAGGCTGAAGTGAAAGCAAATTTAAGTCCGTACAGTAGAATGCATAAGAAGAAATTTCAACACACTTCAGCAATAAAAAAACACACAAATGTTTGTCTAGAGTAATTTTTGCTTATTAGTGGTTGAACTGAATCATCGAAGGACAGAAGCAAAGACATTGGTTAATAAAATGGGATTAAATACATAAAGGATATTTGTGTTGTTTAACATTTAATTATTGCAGGTTTGCGTCATATTCTGAGTTGCATTATTTTTATTCATTTACTGAATCTGTGTTTTTTTTGTGAGTCAGTGAGATTAATTAATGCATATTCATATTTATTTTAGAACTACAGGAACATCTTCTGATTTCTCTCAACATGAAGACAGGAGAGCCGTCAATCAATAAACTGAGAAAAAAAAGTAACATGCGTTACTTATTTTAAAAAGTAACTCAAGATATTTTCTTGTAAATTAAAAAAAAGTAATGCGTTACTTTACTAGTTACTTGAAAAAAGTAATCTGATTACGTAACTGGCGTTACTTGTAATATATTACCCCCAACACTGGCTATTAATCATACATGTAGCAAAAATAGATCTGCAACAAAAAGTGGAATGTTGCTCAATATTTTATCAATGAGAAAAAGTCTCGGTAAAACAGCTTATTGAAAAACTGTTGTCATTGTCAGTTAACATTATACATTAAACAATACAAGTTAAGTAAAAAATAAAAATAAAATAAAGAAAGGCATTTAGTCTTCAGCTTCAGGTTAAGCAGTTATAAAGTAATCACGTCAGTGTTGTAGCCTTGGGGAAATCTTTTCAACATAAATAATGCCAGTAGAGGGCGCCATAAGGACATACAGTTGTCATTAGATCACTGCTGGTCTTTTTCCTTCTCTGACTTAGCCTAAATTAGAGAATGCATTTAGTAAATGAAACCTATATAGTGTTCAATTTATGTATTTTTCACACTTTTAGAAATGTGCATAGTAACAATGCTAGATATTTCAGTTTACTTTTAAATAAAACTTTTAGTAGGTGTCATCATGTGCCATTATTAGGATAATAATAAATAAAAAAAATCTAATTCTAATGCTGGTTTCTAGTCTAAAGTGGCCACTAGTAAATCTAAGCTGGTCATCTGTTACCTTGCACTTTCAGACTGTTGGTTGGCTTACTGCTGGTCCAAGTATGAAAGTATGAAAAAATATATATTGTCTGCTATGAAAAATCGCAAACTTCTATTTGGTTTCTAAAAGGCTATACAGGATTTTTCCGGTGGCCTGCAAGCTCGGAATACAGTTGTGCGCTCTTTACGCACGGGTTCGCTTTGGTCTCCCTTTACGTCTCCTTTAAGAAGTCCAAATGCCCTCTCCTCCTCCTCCTCCCTCTCCACCCTCCTCACATCTCATAGAGGTGTTATTGCATTAAGAATAAACCAGCCACGCCATCAAAGACCCGAATGGAGTTTGCCTTTTCACCCCTTGGCTACAAATCTTCGATTGGCAGTAAAAAAAAAATACACAGCAGACATCCGAAGCGCACTTTGGTTATTTTGGAGCGTCGAGAACTGGATTTCTAACGCACTGATAGCCAGCCTGCGTTTGTTGCGAAAGCTGCCCAGGAGTATTTGGGTGAATTACGATGTCATTGTTCATCACGGGCACTTGAGCTGGGTGTTCGGGAGAGTTTTGAATGCGGTGTGGGAGTCCCCGGGCTCGCTGCACTGAGATCCGGACGTGTTGAGAACAGGGAGTCGGTGGCACGGAGTCCTCATGGCGCAACGGGTGCGTAATAAGCTCAGCAACAAAAAACACTCAAACGCGGCCGTCAAGACTAATTCTACCATAGACGCTGATAAAAATGGACAGAATTACAGTCAGATGTACTTTAATTCCTTGAATGAACAATGTGTGTGTTTAAACACCTAAGTTGTTTTGGAATGCACACAGCAACAAGTGAAACCACCAAAAAAATGAACTCAGTTATTTTTCAATTTTTTCATAGCACGTCTAAAAAAAAACATTCTGTCTTTATTTAATTTTTTTTCAAATTCAAATATGTATTTTTTTATTTTGCAATTATTATCTCAACTAATTCCATATATAGCTGACAGCCAAAAGCGTAACTTGATGCTTACAGCCTGTTCATAACTCATATTTCTCTCGTTGGATACTTATCTGAGACCGATTGAATGCTACGAAACAACGATGTTAATTTCAGTAATTATTTTTATACGCCGTTAAAACATCGCTTCACTGTTCTTCTAAGCTATATTTTGCATTTTAAATACATTTTAAATTTGCCGTAAACAAGAAAACTCAGTTGAAATAAAAAAAGAAAATTTGATAATAAAAAGATTTCGTTTTAGCCGAATGTTGGTCTCTTATATTACGGTAATTGTAAGATATAGCATTCATTTAAATTTGACATAAGATGTGAATCGAAACGTTCCATGTGTTTAAAAATTAAAAACGTGTTCAAAATGTTTTAAGGTATAATGGCAACGCATTCATATTTTCCGTTGTACGTTCTGGCACATTTAGAAGTCACAAAGAGCCTGGAAATTAGAACTGATCCACCGTTAATAAATTAGTTTTAAGCTTGAAACCACTGACGCGTATTTCGTTAATTAGTTTTGATGCTCAATTACCTTTTAAACAAATAAGAGCTTTGTTCCTAGCTCATGGCTGCTGTTATATCAACATTTGCAAGATGTGTGCCCGGTCTGAGTTTTAACTCCCACATTTTGAATTTGCTCAGTACGAGGATCTGGTCCATTACGGAATGGATGCGGTCGGGATCCCGTCTCCGATGTACGGGGATCCTCACGCGGCCAGAGCGATGCAGGCGGTGCATGTGAGTCACGGCCCGCCGCTTCATCAGTACGCGCACCCCGCGGCTCCCGGGGTCCTGTCGCCCGTTAACGACGCACTAAAACGGGATAAAGACGCTATTTACGGGTATGTGCTTAATAGGCCTGTGTATTCTGTTATGAAGATGAGTTAGGCTGTAGTGTAGAATATTTTTCAATAGTCGCAATTGTTATTTTGTGCTATTGTTTTACGATGTTCTGTTAGACTCCTTTGTTATTCTGAAATACTGGAAGTAATGCAAATGTTTATATACAGTGTTTAAAAAAAAAAAAATTTTTTATAGACTAGCCAACATTTAGAACAAATACCACATCAGTTTTTAACGACAGGCTGTAGCAATGCCAGAATGAACTTGTTTGCCTGTTGTCACAACCATAAATGGTGCATAAAACCAGAAAATAAAAATAAAAGTACTTAATTTTTCACATAAACTATATTTCATTTCATTTTTATTGAAAAAATGGTGGAGAGAAAAAACACAGGGCCTCCAGCCTGAATGTCCTGTGCTTGAGGCAAATCGTTATTTTCGCCACAAATAGGCTATAAACTCTATTGAATGTGTTTTGTTTTTCAGGCACCCTCTCTTCCCTCTGCTTGCACTAGTTTTCGAAAAATGTGAATTAGCGACTTGTACGCCGAGAGAAAGCGGTGTGGCCGGCGACGTCTGCTCGTCTGAATCCTTTGACGAAGATATTACAGTATTTGCAAAGCAGGTCTACCAACGCTTTATTACAACATCAAGAAGCAGTAGGCCTTCTGATATTAGCAACCAACAACGCAGTCCAATTTAATCTTGTGTGAAAATCGTGCCTCGATATTATGGACTAACGATACGATCGCTATTTATTAATTTCAGATAAGGACGGAAAAACCTTACTTCTCGTCCAATCCAGACTTGGATAATTTGGTAGGTCGCCCTGTGGGTTGAAATCTTTTTAAATCAATTGCTAGTAGTCTTTACCTTAGGCTAAACAATTCCATTCTATTGGATAAAATCAGAATCAGAATTGTATTCTATTGGATAAAATGAAACAATAATTACAAAACATTTTTGTTACGTGATATGTTGTTTTGTTTTAGATGATTCAAGCCATACAAGTGTTACGATTTCATCTGCTCGAACTAGAGAAGGTTGGACTTTCACTTATTATTATTATTATGAGCGACGTAAATATGTAAATAACAGATCACTGATGGTGCATATCTATTCTTATCGTAGGTGCATGAGCTGTGTGACAATTTCTGTCACCGCTACATCAGCTGTCTGAAGGGGAAGATGCCCACTGATCTGATGGTGGATGATAAAGAGGGGGGCTCCAGATCTGACGGCGAGGAATTTACACGCACTCCAGGCGGGACAGACCCGGCAAGTCTTTAGCTCAGATCTTTTTGGTTTTCTATGCTTTTGAACAGGCAGTGCTGCATATTCTTGCTTTGTACAGACCCATGAAGCCACTAGAGCTTTTGCAAGAAAAAGTTATCCCCCCCCCCCAGCAAATAGTTGAGGTGAAACCTATTTTAAGCGTTTTTGTAATTTGTGTATATTTATTATGCATGCAGCTTTTATGAGAGATTATTTGGAATATTTGTGCATGTAAAAATTCTACATTTTTAACTTAAAACAAAACAGCAGCAAACCTAAAGGCACCTAAATATACTCTTTCCATAATACATTAATATATTTTTAATTTATAATTTCAATGTTGAATACATTTGTCAGCCATTCAAATGCGAAGCAAACTTGAAACACAATCTGGAGAGTTTGTTTTTGTGGGGAGGCCTGAAACTCCTGTTTCATGTGATACAATACGGCCACAGACTATTTGTCCCCCTCGTCTATATTAAATAACAGCAGATAATCAATCTTCTGTCCTTTTATAATGAATCGTTTTTGCTCTTTTGAGGTTAAATGAAACGTATCTCTTCACATTACAGTGTTATGCATTATTAAATCCCACAAAATGATTACAGATCATATGATAATTCAGATTATATGTTGCCCATTTGAATTCTGACACAGTAACATGAACAAACCTTTCATGTTACCAAACCTTTTAGAGAGTAAAAGACATTTTTGATTTTATAAAGCAGGTTATTCAAAATTCCCAAATGTCTAATTATATTTGGTTCCTGGGGGAGAAGTGTAAACAAAATGTTTTAGATAACAGTCGTCCGAACTGTTGGTGTCAAACTGCAGCAACACGTGAACTGTGGTCACTAAAGATCAAGGATTTGAAGTGCCTACTTTAATAAAAAACTAATAAATATATGTTGTTATTTCATGATGTGTAAATAATCCATCAGAGTTCATTAACACTGCCAAGTGTGCTGTGTGTGTCTTTAATACCTAATGCAAATCACTGAAGCATTGTTTTTCTGTTTACTGCATTGTTTGCACATATGTTTGTTGTTCTCTGTGAGTTTTGAGTCATGTGATGATAACACAGTGCAATTCTCTTAATGATGTGGTTTTGAAACGTTAGGGAGTATGTTTGTCTGGTTGAAAATCTTAATTTATTACAAGCGTGTCGCAAGATATTGTGATTCTGAGAAGACCAAACTATGTTGCTATTCTGTGCACAATTGGCACTGGATAATAAAAAGTAGACTACTTACTTTAGTTTGTCCCAATTTTGAAGCATTTGCTTTCCTAAACAACTCATAACTGAATAAAACATGGAATTCAGAATGTAGATATAAGATAACGTTTTTAAAATAACTATGAATATATTGATATATATATATATGGGGAGCACTGGGGCAAGATGTCCACAGGGGACTATAAGAAAGGCAGTCACCAAAAACAGTTCTTCATCGGCAGTGCTTTTGAATGTTAGTTGAAAACAAACTGAGTTCAAACCCCCTTAAATAGGTAGTCTTTGGTAAAATAAAATTGTTCCCAACTAAATATCATCTAAGTCATCATGTTTTTGTAATAGCTTTTTGTTAACAATTGATGTGAAACAAAAAACCCATATGAGAATGAAGGAAGGCAGATTTAATACCTTAAATCCTGAGTGTGCTTCATAAATGATAAATATTACTTTAAAATATAAACATCTAACTATAAAAATACATATATACCAGACATTGGTACATATATTCTTTCTTTCCTATTATGTAGTCAAGACTATTATTAGGCCAGGCTATTTTCACAAATGTAAAGTCTTGACTACATAAAAAGTATCTACTATAAAAATATATAAGTATAGGTGGAATATCTATATATATATTATAATATATATATGGGTGTGTGTGTGTGCTATAGTCTGACTCAAAAAAAATCTATAAATAAATCTATAAAATTCACCCCTCTCTCTCTCTATATATATAATATATAAATGTAAATTAATTTAAATAGATTTATATATATAGAGAGAGGAGAGAGAGAGAGAGGGTGAAGTTTTAGAGATTTTATTTATAGATTTTTTTTGTAGTCAAGATAGTCTTGACTACATACACACAACACACACACACACAACATATATAGATATATATATACTATATATATATATATATATAACCACATGTGTGTGTGTGTGTTGTGTATAAATATATAAGGGTATAATATAAAACATTGAATCTATTGAATAATGCCACTATAAGAAATACTGATTGGAGTCAAAAATGTGACAACTAGCCACAGTCTCTTCTAATATTAATCTGTCTTGCTCTTATCGCTTGTATGTGAACGGTTGCCAACCCGGGGTTAAGACATTTCTCTCTAGGTTTAGTGTCAGTTAAATGCAACACACTGATCAGATTGCATCTTTATAACATAATAAAAATATTTAGTTGTCACTGACATGCAGCGTTCATAGTTGGTCTCTACAATATGTGTGATATACACACTGGCCAGCTGCACAGGTGTTTCACGTCATAGCTGTTATTATATTATATATTTTAGCACAGTTTGAATGCTCAATTCACCAATCAGCGTCCAGGGCTGTATCCATCTGCTTCATTCGGTCGGTTAAAGCCAACAAGATGGGTTTTCAAAATATCGTGTGCGTGTATGTGAGTGCATTTGTTTATATTATAATTTCTGTGCAGATGTTTGTGCGTGCATGCGCACGTGTGTTTATATACAGCAGTCTGTAGCACTCTTCAACTGTTTGCTCGTGCAGCATGTGTTCTGTATTACTCCTTACAGCACACCTTGGTATGCGCGCTATACTGATACGTCACAATCGTATTATATTATGCTGAAGCAGCTATTCTCTGTTACCTGTCTCTCTCTCTCTGTCTGTCTCTCTCTAGGCGGTCTGGAGGGAGGACGACGCTGCATCTGTTCATTCTTCTGAAGCTCCTGCGGCCTGCAGACGCCGCGGCTCACACAATGGAGACAACAGCAGCGAGCACGGTAACACACTCACACGCTACGCTACTACAGATATACACACGAGTGTTTGCGAAGGTCTCGCTGTGTGCCAAGTGAAACAGATCTGCTGCAGGCTTGTCATCTCTAGCATACATTTACACTTTAGCACCACCACGGGGGTCTCAGACACACACACACACACACACACACAAACACGCAAGTACACACACCGGTAGACTGCTCCTAAATAACTGCAAGACGATCGACTGTGTGTGTGTTGGATGTGTGTGGACAGGAAATGGTGCATGATGGATATAAAGACTCTTCTCTGGGCTCCTCTGCTCTGAGCACCAACCATGGCCAATAAAAACCAGAGTACATACTTCCCCGAGCACCGCATCTGTGTGTGTGTGTTTTGTTCGCTGTGCCTCAGCGCAGCAGCTGTGAGTCTGGCTCGAACAGAATATCTCACTACCTGAGAAAGAGAAACAACAGACAGACTAACACACAGTTAAATGATCACAATGAAGCACAGAGTCTGTCCTAGAGCATTGTTTATACTGTAAACATTTGCTTGACTTCTTATTTTAAGCTTTATGTCATACCTTTTTACTTTTCTATGTCAATTTTGTTTTCAAAAACAGCTCAAATGTAATTTTCATGACATTTTGTACCTTTTTTCTGATGCATAAACCTAAAGGGCTGCCAGTAGGCTTTTAGGACTACTAAAGGTTACGAATTTTAATACTGTAACATTAGCATGACAGTTTTTTTCCCTTTTTTTTAGCTTTTAGGTCAGGGGCCATGTCAAACCTTTTTACTTTTTTATGTCAAGTTTGTTTTCAAAAACAGCTAAAATGACATTTTTTTGACGCATAAAAGGAATGAGCAAGTATGCTTTTAAGACTGTTAATGGTAAAGATATTTTATACTGTAAACATTCATTATACATCTTTTTTTGTTTTGTTTTTAAAGGGGCCATGTTATGCATTTTATCTTTTTTTCTTTTACAATTTTAGGTAACATGTTAATTAAGTGCTTTTATTCAGGTCAAATATATTATTGAACATCTCTGAATCATCCTACATACATTAATTTATACCAACAAAACTACCTTTATGTATATTAAAGGTAACAGTTGCAGGTTAACACTTTTTACATTGCATTTGTTTTTCTGTCTGACATGACAACTAGTCTGAAACCATGTGTTTTTTTCCCCCTAGTTATTTTCAATAAATGGTAATTTTCACAAGGGAGGACATTTATAGCTCTGAAAGGAAAATATGGCTCATCATGATATGACCACTTTAATAAAACTAACTGTTAACTAAACTTATCAGAGATGTTGGAACCATATCAAACAGAATTTGAAATAATTATAGTTGTTATGATTTATATTTAGAGCATAAAAAATAATAATGTGATTATTATGTTGTGATGAAAGAAATTAACAGTGTAGTCTTGCTCAAATTATGGTGAATGAAATTGAAGTACTTGTGATGTACTTTAATAGAGAAAAACATCAAACTAAATATGCATTTGCATTCATTAGAAGGTTTTTGAAATGTTAAAACCCCTTTTTAAATGTTCTAAAAAAATGTGAAAAAGCAAAATGAAAATTAATGAAGCCAATGCAAATATATATAAACAAAATCAGTACACTGTCACTCAAATCTGTTCAAACTGTAATTGGTTTCTTTTCCCCAGGTGA
Source organism: Sinocyclocheilus anophthalmus (assembly GCA_018155175.1). Lineage (NCBI taxonomy): Eukaryota > Metazoa > Chordata > Actinopteri > Cypriniformes > Cyprinidae > Sinocyclocheilus > Sinocyclocheilus anophthalmus. The sequence goes on from JADLZN010000928.1 coordinate 59,640, forward strand.
CTTTCTGGATCAGAGTGTTGCCTCTCCAAGCACAGGAGACGATGAAGACCCTGATAAAGAGAGGAAGAACAACAAGAAAAGAGGCATTTTTCCCAAACTGGCAACCAACATCATGAGGGCATGGCTGTTCCAGCACCTCACGGTAAAACATGTCTCTGCTTCCCAATGATTATGCAAATCAAGCTCTTATCATTTTAAATCGCATTGTGTGTTATTTTGTCACAGAGGAAAAACCAAACCAGAATGTGCTGAACTAAGGGCAAAAGTTATTCAACTTTATGCTATATAAATGTAAATGTCATAATTATAGCTTTCAGAAATATTAATGCTCAACTACATTGACAGTAATGAAAGTATAGTCCCAGTTAAATGCATGTGGATGTGGATCGCTATAAGTTGCTCTGTAGTTATCATGTAACCTTAAATTGGGCTTCTATATTTGTAAACTTAATCTGAAGGTCATCAATACACATATAAACCTATAAAACAGCTTACAGATGCACAGAACAAGATAAGAAGCTCATGCGGCGTGTCTGTACCTGCACGGCTACATTATTTCAAGCTCAGTGACGCTCCCACATTGCCTGGAGGCTAGTTAGTGAACACACACACACACACACACACACACACACACCACACACACACAAACACACAACACACATAGAGATGCACTATGACCGGTTGTGTGTAATTTTTTGGTTGGTGTGTAACAAGATATTGGGATGAAACACAGGCAGGGTTTCCTTACTGTTGTCATGTGTACAGTGTGATAACGGTTTCCATGGTAAAGTGGGCGGGCACAACTCAGAGCCCCTCCCCCTCCCTCTAAGCCTTGAATATATAATCAGTGACATTGCTTTCAGAGAATCTCTGTATCCTTGTTTTCCTCCTCTCTCATTTGGAAACTTGTTGAATCTCCTTCCAAACAAATAAGCGCTCACACTGCCTCATAAACACTAGCTCATATCCCACATAAAGGCTGTGATTTGGATTGGGTAATTAGTGGGTAGTTTGTTCCCTTCTTGACAGCAGATGTAAAACAGCAGAATCCAAAGCTGCCTGAGCAACCAACATTAAAGTAGGAACATTTTAGAAGTTTTTTTTTTTGCTTTCAGATTGCTTTCGTTCTTTTGTATTTTTATTATTATTTATAGAAGAGTCACAAGAGGACAGGAACGAGCTAAACATGTGCTAACCGCTAATTGCTGCGTACATTTTAATCAAAATATACTTTTAAAAATATATATTTATATTTCTAAAAATACTATATAATGGTTAGTATATGAGTACTAATATACCTTTTTTTGTAATCTTGAAATAGATTTAAAAAAAATATTTGGACATATATATTTTTTTCCATATGGATTCAAAACGTTGGTCATAAGGATTGATTGTATTTTTTATATATATCTATCTATTATTTATGAAAGAACGAAATTAATACTTTAATTTTCGTACGGATGCGGAGTAAATGATCAAAAGTGACAGTAAGACATTTATAATGCTACAAAAGACTTCTATTTCAGGGGTCGTTCTTTTTGAAGTTTTTATATTCAATCCTAAAAAGGTAATCACATGTTCCAACTCAATAGCAAAAACTGTTTTTTCGACATCAATAATTAAAATAATAAGAAATGTTTCTGAGCAGCAAATCAGCATATTAAATTGATTTCTAAAGACAATGAAGCTGAAGTAATGATGCAGAAAATTCTTGTTTTGTGTTGTTGCTTTCTGTGCGTCACAGGAAATAAATTATAATTAAATTATAAGAAAATTATTATTTATTTAAAAGATATAAACTAGAAAACATTTATATTTAAATTGTAATAATATTTCACAAATGACCCCTTTTTTTTTACCCCTGTTTTACTGACTTCCAAAAAAAAAAAAAAAAGAAAAAAAAAAAAAAAAAAAAAAAAACAAACATTAACAGTAACAATAATATGAGGGATTATTATTGTGTATTTTTGCAAACTGGCAGAATAACAAATATCCTTCACAGAGGAGTCAGACAAATTGCACAAGCTGTTGGGGAAAAAAAATTAAAATAAAATGAATAAAATGCAAGAAGTGTTGATATATTTATAATTATTTCAATATGGAGTGTAAAAAAACCATTTTGCTCAGTATTTGTGTTTTATGTATCTTAATGCTTATTAGAGTATTGTGTGATTAGATTAGCAACAGTGCCAAACCGTGCTGAAAGCAGTTTATATGAGAAGAGAACCAGCACATAATCAACTTAAGAACTAACATGACAGTCACAGGATAAAAGTATATATTTATAACATTATTGTACAGATATTTTGTAGCAGCACACAAACACCTAAACACACTTCACTGTGATTTGGAGGCAAACAATGAAACCGACTGTTGATTCGAGACGCGAGGGCTTTCCTTCAGGCGCCGAATAAGGTGGTTAGCATGCAGATAGATGACATTACAACATTCCCTGAGATCATTAGGGGGTCAAAGGTCGTGGGTGTAAAAGAACGCGCCCCCAACCTTTATTCCCGTACAGTTGCCTGATCCATTCAGCTCCAGCAGCCACACAAACGCCATCGCAGACATTACTGCATCCTTCTGTTTGAAGTTTAGAAACACGAGAAGCGCATGCAAAACCTAATTCAGATGTTTTCCACCCGGCCTCTTCCCAGGCTCTGATCATTTTCAATCTCCATATTCGTGTTTGTCAGTGGTAAATGTGATTTCGCAGACCTCCGCTCACTGATTACCCTTTAATTCTGCTGCAGTGCAGACCAAAGGAATAGTTCACCCAGTCATTATTTTCTTCATTCTTACTGTTGCTCAAGACCCATATGCTGCCATTTTTTCATAATGCATGAGTCATTTTGACTAATTATACTGTTTTTTTTTTTGGCGTCACTGTTGCATGAGTTGCATTAAGTTTTGTGTCCCAAAAATATGCAGGCTTGGATCTGTATCTTGAAAAAAAACTATATATCAACAAAAAAATCTGTCACATACAGTTTTTTCACAAATATGAATGAAGAGTGTTAGATAGAATAATAATTATAGATATATATATTATATATGATAGTAATATATATGTATATTATTATATATAATTAGATATTATATGTACAAAATACTAGTGTGAAGAAAATAGATACCAAATGTATGTGAAAGTTCATGTAACTATACTACAAATTTCCCCCGTATAATTGATAGGAGAGAGATATTGTATAGTGGATTCGGAATGTGAGAATGTAGGTATGTATTGTATGTTGTATGTATTATGTTGATTGAACTCACCAAGAAAATCCAAACAACTAGGGGTTTGGCAATACATAAGAAATAAAACAATCAATACATTAGCTATGAATGACATGTACTTAATAATAATACCCTGCAACTGTACTTTTGGTATACTAAACTGGTTTTTTTTTTTTGTTTCTTTTGTATTGTTTTTTTTTTAATGTGAAAGAATATTTATTTAAAAAAAATCCTAAACCTAAATTGGAAAGGATTGGACACATCTAATTTGGTACCGTACTGCGGGAAGTAGTGACTTGCTGGGGAAGTTTTAGTGCTAGAATATAGTACTTGCTAAAGGTACGTGCTGGAAGTTCAAATAAAGACACTAAAGACATACGAAGTAGATATTATGAGTGGGCTGAAAGTGGAAATCTTGCAAGGATTGTATACTTCAGGTCGACTTTACATTTCTTGCATTTAATTTAAAGACTGAGATATTTCACAAGATCATACAGTCTCATCAAATAGTGAACATTAAAACCATTATGCATACTGTTAAGAAGAAATGAGCATGTTTGCAATAAGGAAATACTTCCGATTATATGTATAATTTAAATCAGTAAAGTCTAAGTGTGGATGTCAAAATATGAGTTAAGGATTGTGAGTATATACGTAGTATTGAAATAAACGGTGAAATATGGCATAGGTTTTTGTTGTATACTAGGGTCGATAGTTAAAAACACCCCAAAGACTATAGCAAAAGCATGCCCATACATATATCTCTTTATTTTTTTTTTTAATTAGTAAGAAATGAGTATTGGATTTCACTGTGCAATGATGTAATTTTCATGCCTTGGGTGGGTTAAATCCTTTTTTTTAAAATTTTTTTTTTTTTTACATCTCAGTTAAATTACATCATTGCATATATATGAAAGAGACAGTTGGGAATACAGAGATTTTACTTATTTAATGCCCACCTGTGCCTTTTGTTTATGGCTTTTATACTTTCTAGGCTGTTCATGCTACTGTTTTAGCCGGTTTCTCCACAGGCGTAGTTTTCCTTTGAAGCACCGGAGCATTTGGTTGTAATGAGGGAGCCGCAATTAGCGTCAGTCCCAAAAAATGAGGCTGCAGTTGGGGGCGGGGTGGGCGCGACAGACTTCATTTAGCCGAACTGCACGGGCATGTTGTGTGAAGATGGATCTGCTGGGGTTCCTCCCCCCCCAGGGTCGAATTCGCTGCTATCAAAACACCATCCATTACGGCTCTGACAGCTCCTCCTGGGGACCTGGGCTCTGCTAGACCTACAGGGAATATCCGTCCTTGCCCATGAAAAGAAAGGGAGATGTGCAGAAAAAAGAAGAAAAATGTGGGGAGAATGAAAGAAATAAGGAAGAGGCTGATTCATCACAGGAGCGGGAGTGATTCAACACAGCCACAGACTTTTTGGTTGTTTAAAAGCAGGGAGGGGGGGGGGGGGGGGGGGGGGAAGGGGGGGGGGTGGGGGTGGGGGGAGACGGGGGAGACGAAAGACGCAGAGATTGAAAAACAGAGAGCCTTCGCTTGGGATTGCCAGCGTTGCAAAGTTAATGAAAATCACAGTCGGCCTGCTGGATGTTTGCAGGAACATCTTTTTAAAATGAAAACCCGTTTCATGCAGTGTCGGAGAAGCTACTTTAAAACTAGCTTGCCAAGTAACAAGCTACTCATAATTTAGAGTACAGCTACTATAAAGCTATCCATTTGAGAAAGTAGTTACTGTGAGTAAACAGAAGGAGACAACACAGGTAAATGACGGTCTAACAGAGCTTTATTACAGGCTTCAGGAGAGAGCAAGAGATGATCGCAGGTGAGATAATATGGCTGAGAATCTTGAGCATAGACTTAGCTGAATAGTCACTGTGGGTCTCTTTGCATGGTGAGGCTGAGACAGTGTGCTGGGATGAAGACAGACGATGATGACAGACAGCGAACCGGTAGGTAGAGCAGGTAAGCAGCCAGGTAAGTTGATGCACGCTAGTGAACAATAAGACCAGACACTGAGCTGGTGATGGGAATGTGGTTAAATCCTGAGACTGATGAGTGCTGACAGGTGAAGAGCATCAGAATTCTGGTGGAGCTGAAGGATCTGGTGTTACTGGTGACTCTGTGACAGCTACATTACAAGTTAAGTAGCTAACTACGTAATACCTATTAAGTTGTATTTTATACCCCCAAAAAATAAAGGATGGATAATAATCAGGGCCCGTATTATGGGCCCGTATCACGACAAAACATTGTATCTACCACTACTAAGAGTTCTTCCTAAATAGCATGTAGCTGTAAAAGTTTTTAGATCTAATGAGTGCCTACTAACCCTAGTCCAAAGCTGCCTGAGAACAAACTTTTGTTACTAAGGAAAAATAGACAGAAGGACTTTCTTAAGCTCAGAGTAAGGGGGCGGGGTTGACCTCATTGCTATGGATGATGTCAGCGTGCTTACTAAGATGCACACAGGTGATGTGGCGGATATCTCTGTCAGAGTTTATTCAGGAATATTGTTATAGATTTTGAGCGCACTAAGAATATTAGTTGCGTATTATTTAAATATAAACCGCGTTTTTTTTTTTGTTTTGTTTTTAAAAAAAAATTAAAAAAGGTTAATTGTCACATTCAAATAAAGATTTTAAAATGCAGCATAAGTGTCACTAATTAAACAAGTATATTTTCAGTTTATTGTCAGCCTCTTACATGTATGCTTCTCAAAAACAGGTAGCGTTGATATGCATATAAACAGCCTTTTAATTGACAGAGTAGAATAATCATGGCTGATAGTAATACATGCAAACATAAAAGAAAACCAATCTTGATGCAAGAACAGCTGTTACTTCTTGTCCAACTGGTTAATGAAAACAAGGATATAATCAAAGGAAAATTAGGAGTTGGGGTAACCTCCAAAACCAAAGGTGATACCTTTTTAAAAGCTCATTATCATCAAATATTTCTAAAAATGTTTATGTTCCGAGGCAGATTGCCGGCAACAGCCACTTTAGGAATAGTTTGTGGTTTGGTCTTAGTGACTTAGGAGTCCTCTTCACTATTCCTATCGTTTCACAGATTTAGGAGCTAGTTTTAGAGCTAAAACACAAAAATTAGTGCGTCCTACATTAGGCCGACCGCCCATAGTTTTAAGATTTCTCCTAAATCGGGCGATGGGAAGTTATGAGCTACTTTAGGCGGAACATGTTTTTGTGAATACAAGCCAGAAATATAACAAATATACATTTTATATATGGAATTTTAGTAATAAATATTAAATAAATCTTTTGTTTTTTGTTTATTATATAGAGAATGATCTATTAATGAAATAAAAAATAAATATATATATATATTATATATATATATTATATATATATATATATATATTATACTATATATATATATATATATATATATGTAGGTTGTAGTTTCTGTATATAATACTGTAGGTATTATGCCCCAAAATATGCTTTATTGTATTATATATATACACAGTATAATCATTGTGACTCATATCATTGGTGTATGTATGTATGTGTATATATAATATTCTCATATTATGTTGTAATTCAGATTCAGATCTACTTTGATTTATATAGAAATTATATTTTAATAAAGATCTATTTATGTATCAATTCTTAATTGTTAGATACTTGGGGTGTTTATAAACACCGATTGTTTAAATATTAGTATATCACTTTATATAATTACATATATAATATGATATATTTAGATATTTAACATATTAGTCTGGGAAATATTAGATTGCCCCAAAATATGCAAACATTGTAACATATTTGGGAAATAAATAATAAATATATATGAATACAACTATAATATTAAATAAAAAAATAAAATTTAATACATTTATACAAGTAAAATATATAAAAGTTTGATATCTTTATTTATAAATATGGAATATATGTCTATAGTATAAATGCCCCCCCCCAAAAATTGCAAAAGTATTATATTAACTATGACAGATTTTTACATTTTATTATTTTCATCTAACTTTGTATTTTGGGGTTGTGACCCACCAGTTGAACCACTGGTATAGTAGAGTTTAGGGAGAGTTTAGTCTAAAGGTCAGTCTAGTTCTCGCAGTGTCTTGTGTGAGACACTTACAGAGGACCATCCCACACACTCACAAACACACACACAGCTGCCAGCGGAGTTGAGGGCGGGGTTGTTTTTTTTGGTGTTTTGAGAGTCGTTTTAAGTATTACCTCCGTTCACCTGAGAAAAGACCGATCATTAGAGCCCTAACAGTTTTACTGCCTCTGTAAACAGGATAATGACCCCACACACACCTTTAACTCTTCATTGAGTTTCACAGGACACACACACACACACCTCCAGCCAGCATGGCTCACTCGCTCGTAAAGTTACCCACCATTTGCTACCAGAGCTCTCGGCGTGCAACAGGTGTTAAGAGAGAGTCATTCATGGGTGAGGTGTTTATAGTCGCTGCTGTAAAACTCCTGCTCCAGGATCAGATTAATACGCACGCCTCTTTATTTTTAGATCTGGTTGAGCTTCAGACGGCTGACCCGGGATCAGTTGTTGTCTAATTACAGGTTAAGACCTCCTCTGTCACTGTGTGCGTATCCTCTGGGTTCAGAGAAAGGCTTTGGTGGTTGCTAGAGCCGTCACCCTTGGTTACAGGATAGCAATTTGTAATGACTTTGTGGCTTGGTGTCTAAATCCCAGCTGGCAGCTCTCCGATTAGCGCATGGGGTTTCCTTTAGAGTCTAGGGCTTTATTTGCCAAGATACACAAGGAATTTGTTTGGCTGCACATGCAAACACAGTACAGACACTAAACACAGTTCAACAGAGGAACAGTGGCAACTGGAACCTGATTCTTCAAGTCCTATTGATTTTTGTGTTGTTTCTATTATTTTATGTACACTACTGTACTGAAGTCTCTTCTGCTCACCAAGGCTGCATTTATTTTTATCAAAAATAAAGTAAAATCAATTAAATTGTGAATATAATTTAATTAATTTTTATTAAAATACATTTGAATACATTTTTAAATGTAATTAATCTTAAAAAATCTAATGATGTCTTAAGATGAAAACATTTAATTAGTAAATATCAAGGGTTTTATAAATATATCATATAAATTATTAAAATAATAAATTTTTAGTATATATTAAATTACATGTTAATATGAGAAAGTTTTATTACATACATTTAAATAATTTAATTAAATATTTAAATTGAAATTTTAAAATGTAATTCTTCGGTAAAAGTATCTAATATGTAAATCGTAATTATTTCTAAGTATAATATAAATATATATCATTATGAATATTAAAAAGGTAAAAGAGAATGTATGTGTGTTAGTGTGTGGGTGTATATATATATAATATTTTATATGGAATTTAATTTTATTAAAAAACATGTAATAAATGGTTTTTAAATGTAATCGTTCAAAATCTTAATTGTGGGTGTTAAAATCACATACTTAATTATATTGTAATATAATATATAATATAAATTAGTAAATAATGTATGTGGGTGTGTCTATATAAAATATCTATAATATATATATAAGATTATATTATATATATAAAATTATAATTTTAAATATGACCATTTATTTTTATTAAAAAACATTTTTAAACATTTTTTAAAATGTTTATTCTATCAAATCTTAATTTTTGTAAATATTAATTATATTGAATTATAATAGATAATTTATAATATACATTTAATATATATATAGGTAACATATTTTCTATTTTTAAAATATATATATTTATATTAAATTATAAGTAAATATTACAGTACATATTTGTAAAATGCCATTTGAATCAGGGTGGTGTTACTGTATAGGCAGAGTATGACAGTCGCCATGCCGTAGCCTCCCCGGCCATACCACGGCTGTTCGTTGCCAAACCATAGGCGAACACGGTCCACTATTTTTTTCTCATCAAAGATATCTGTTTCTCTTATAAACGTTATATTACAGAAGTAAAATGGGTTGAGAACACTATTTTATATCAACTTTTATATTTTATATCAACAAGTTTGTATGTGCCTCGCAGCACCCGTACCCCTCTGAGGAACAGAAGAGGCAGCTGTCCCAGGACACTGGGCTGACCATCCTGCAGGTCAACAACTGGTAAGAAAACAGCATTTATTTCAAATAGAAATCTTTTATAACATTATAAATGTCTTTACTGTCACTTTTGATCAATTTAATGCATCATTGCTGAATAAAAGTATTAATTTCTGTGATAGACGGACAGACAGACATATCATTTAAAGAAACTCAACAGGCTTGGAGTGTTTGGTTTCTAAATGTCTCTTGAATTTCTATGTCTTCATGCTCTCGGCAGCCAGTCATTCACCACACAAAAACACATTGTGGTAGCCACTTACACTGGTTACACTTGCAGCAACTGAACCCTTACTTAATGCAGTCTGGATCATATTTTTGGAGCTTGCGTAGTTTTGTCCGTGTTTTTAGGCATGACATGCGACCTGTCCATGTTTGCATCTGTCTTATTTGGCGAGATTTTACAGATAAATATGCGTTTGACAGCCTTGGCTGTCAACAGCAATATATAGGAAGCGTTTTCTCCTCCCTATCAACTTTTAAGCTGATAAGCATATCTGTTTTGCTATCCTAACCATGCACGATTACATGGTTAGTTTAAGCATGTATTATTTTTTTTCCATGCAGAAATTCCTTTAATAATTCACACACTCCTTGTGACCCTCCTGTTAAGAAGCACTAGTCGACTTAAAAATATATATATTGAAAAATGAAATTTTGGACTGTGGGTGTAGTCAGGTCTATTCTGTCATATCTAATAATTTCTGTGACCATTAAAAGCAGATTCTATTACATGAAGTACATTTGAATTGGCCGAACTCTCGTCTTTGGCTTTTGGCTCATCACTGTAAACAGTAAACACTCTAGACCTCCAGAGCCCTTCATAATCAAAATGACAACTAATTAGCATTTTAATCACCAGAGTGAAAAGACATTAGGTGCTCTTCAAAGCCCAACACAAAACAGGCGCAATGCATGCAGAGAAGTGCGGGTATGATGTCTGCAGCTCCAGCGCAGAGGAAACAGGCGATGGGAACGAGAGGGCCCCCCCCCCCCCCCGGAAAAGAGCTGCTGTCAAATTAAACAGAAATATCACTGGGAACAAGCTGAATGGTTCTATGTTATGAACGTTGGAGACACACACACACACACTCTCTTTCTCTCTTTCACACACACACTCACACAGACACACACTCTTTCTCTCTCTCTCACACACCCACACACACCGACACACACACACACACACACACACACACACACAAACAGACACACACAATCTCACACACACCTCTCCGAACACACACACACACAACACACAACAAGTTCCTCCAAATGAACTCACAATACAGTGGGACTAAAAGAACCCTTCATGTCTATGGTTTCCAGACAGGAACATTTGTTGTTGAGTTTTCGCTTCAATAGGCTACAAATATCATAGGGTGAATTAATATAAACTATAAGGCGTAGGGATGTATGGTGGGGTCCGAAAGTCTGGGACCACAATCAAAATCTTGAAATTTTTTTATTTATTCAAACCTGGAAATGAACAGAAAACTAATTTTCACAAATGTTATAATAAAGAAAAGCGGTGATGTAAAACAAAGATATATTTAAATTTACATTAAAATATATTTGTGACAGTAAGCATGAACATTCAGCATTTTAACTGAAATTCATGTTGATGTGTTTTTTTTAATTAAACTTTCAACTTACTAACTCATACTCGATAATATACTTTGCAAAATAAAATTTGTATTAAATGCAAAGTATAATGTTTTTCACTTGCGTTGGTTTTCTTTTCATCTCACAGTGTTAATGTTAAATATTAACATTTTTTTTAAAACCCACATATTCATTATACTCCAGATATACATATTATATATATATGTATTGTACAAGTCCTTACTCAGAAATTGTAGTAAATTTCCTATTTACATATAGTTTCATAGTAGTTACACATTAATACAAGCTTACTGGATTATATATATATATATATATAGTTTAATATATATATATTATATATATATATATATATACATACAAAAACATAAACATATACAAACAATACATTTTATGTGGAATTTATATTTTATGTTTTAAAAAATATTTTAGCATTTTATTTATATGCGTAAATATAACCAATTTTTTAAAATATATTACACACATACCCAAACATTATATGTATAATTTACTTTATTTTAAAAAAAGTTTTAGCATTTTATTAATATAAAATCTAATATTTTAAAATCTTTAAAAAATATATTTAAAAATATCTAAAATATGTAAGAAGAAGAAATGTGAGGTCAGTATATATATATATATATATAGTGTGTACGGAAAGTATTCAGACCCCCTTATTTTTTTCACTCTTTGTTATATTGCAGCATTTGCTAAAATCATGTAAGTAAAATTTTTTTCCTCATTAATTTACACACAGCACCTCATATTGACAGAAAAAGAGAAAACACAGAATTGTTGACATTTTTGCAGTTTTATTAAAAAAGAAAATGAAATATCACATGGTCCTAAGTATTCAGACCTTTGCTCAGTATTTAGCAGAAGCACCCTTTTGATCTAATACAGACATGAGTCTTTTTGGGAAAGATGCAACAAGTTTTTCACACCCTGGATTTGGGGATCCTCTGCCATTCCTCCTTGCAGATCCCCTCCAGTTATGTCAGGTTGGATGGTAAACATTGGTGGACAGCCATTTTTATGTCTCTCCAGAGATGCTCAATTGGGTTAAGTCCAAGTTGAGTTTTTTAATTCAGGGCTCTGGCTGGGCCATTCAAGACAGTCACAGAGTTGTTGTGAAGCCACTACTTCGTTATTTTAGCTGTGTGCTTAGGTCCATGTCTTGTTGGAAGGTAAACCTTCGGCCTAGTCTGAGGTCATGAGCACTCTGGAGAAGGTTTTCATCCAGGATATCCATGTACTTGGCCGCATTCATATTTCCCTCAATTGCAACCAGTCGTCCTGTCCCTGCAGCTGACAAACACACCCACAGCATTGATGCTTGCCACCACCATGTTCACTGGTGGGACTGTATTGGACAGGTGATGAGCAGTTCCTGGTTTTCTCCACACATACCGCTTATAGAATTAAGGCCAAAAAGTTCTATCTTGGTCCTATCAGATCGAGAATCTTTTTTCTCACCATCTTGGAGTCCTTCAGGTGCGGGCTTTCATGTGTCTTGCACTGATGAGAGGCTTCCGTCGGGCCACTCTGCTATAAAGTCCCGACTGGTGGAGGGCTGCAGTGATTTTTGACTTTCTACAACTTTCTCCCATCTTTCGACTGCATCTCTGGAGCTCAGCCACTTTGATCTTTGGGTTCTTCTTTACCTCTCCCCAAGGCTCTTCTCCCCCGATTGCTCAGTTTGGCTGGACGGCCATTTCTAGGAAGGGTTCTGGTCGTCCCAAAACGTCTTCCATTTATGGATTATGGAGGTCACTGTGCTCTTAGGAACCTTAAGTTGAGCAGAAATTTTTTTGTAACCTTGGCCAGCTCTGTGCCTTGCCACAATTATGTCTCTGAGCTCTTCAGGCAGTTCCTTTGACCTAATGATTCTCATTTGCTCTGACATGCAATGTGAACTGTAAGGTCTTATATAGACATGTGTGTGACTTTCCTAATCAAGTCCAATCAGTATAATCAAACACAGCTGGAATCAAATGAAGGTGTAGAACCATCTAAAAGATGATCAGAAAAAATGGACAGCACCTGAGTTAAATATAATAGTGTCACAGCAAAGGGTCTGAATACATATGACCATGTGATATTTCAGTTTTTCTTTTTTTTAATAAATCTGCAAAAACCAAAACAAAAAAGGTAAACAATTCTGTGTGTTCTATGTCAATAGGTGGGGGTTGCTGTGTGTAATACATAGAGAAAAAAAATAAATAACTTCTTAAATGATTTTTAGCAAATGGCCTCTGCAATTAACAAAGAGGGTGAAAACATTTAAGTGGGTGCTGATACTTTCCGTACCACGTAGAATAAAATACATTTAAAATATGTAGAATATCTATTATCATATTTTATTGTTTATGATTATAATAATCTTAAGAGATAACATATAATTAATCATATTATTTATTATATTTTATAATGTATTCATTATAATTTTATATATTATTCTCAAATATGTTAATACATTTGCATATTTTTGGGTATATACAATAATACAGTAATATATAAGTATATATAGCACAGCAGATTTGTTCAGTGTTGAATTGTGGAGTGAAGGTACTATGTGTTTCTTTGCCTCCCTCGTGCATCAGAAAGGGCCCCCAAATATTTGACTTGCTGCGTAGTGTTGTTATGTGTTGTGTTTGGCGTGCGTTTGGCATGTTGGGAGTGTCGGTGTGTGTGTGTGTGTGGATCAGAGGCGAAAGGGTGAACAGCAGAGGCAATGAAGCTCGTTTAAACTTGTGTCTCGTGGTAGAAAAGAGGGGTTCAATGAGGGGTCAGCTTTTAACCCCCTTAAAGAGTGGGACGGGCCCGGCCCCGCTGGGGATATGGCTCTTATCTCTGATTGGTCACCTAACGGGCGGAGCTGAGAGAGATGCTCACAAAAGTGTTTATAGTACCTGCTCTGAATGTTCGACATCTAACGCTGCTCTTCATGTTTATCTCTGGTTTTACTCTGCTTTTTATGCAGCATTAATCGAGAGAAGAGCTCCTTAAGCTGTGGTGTGCAACATAATATGTACAATTTATTATAAAAGCCTATAAAATACACATTTTAATTGGCATTTTTATTTTTCCATGTGATCTCCATAAATTGTAATACAGTTTGGGGTTTCCGGTTTTGTGTTTTAAGCTCCAATGGCATAATGTACAGGTCATGCCATCGTGGAATAGTGGATGGCTTGGGAAAAGAAACAAGAGGAGCATTTTTTTATGTCTTTAATGCTCACCTAGGCATCTATTTGAATACAAATATAGTAAAAACAGTAATATTGTGAAATATTACTATTTAAAATAATAGTATAGTAGTTATATAGTTATATAGTATAGTAATAAATAATAGTTTTTTTTGTGAATATATTTTCGAATGTAATTTAGTCCGGTGATTCTCCTCACCCATGTCTCTAATGTCATATGGTCTTTAACATTTCAGATGGTGACACCTCTCACAGAGTGTGTAATTCACTTCCTATGAATTCAAAGTAGAACTTCCCCTCCTTTGTGAAGGTTATTTAAAAGGGAACTAGCGAAAAGGTCCAACTGGGGTGAGCACCTGGGGGGTGATGCAGAGCGGTCATTAATCATGTGTGGACTTGTGCCCTGGCACTCGGAGGTCAGAGGTCACGGGGAATTTTTTAGGCTGAGAAAGAGCAGAGCTGTGCCGCTGCCCGGGGTGTGAGGTCATTGAGTCAGGGGGTCAAAGGTCAAGCGTAGCATGGGAATAAATGCAGGAAGCATTGAAGTTCTGTGGAACGTGTTAATTTATGTTTTGTGTTCAAATAAACTAGTGTTCTGAAAATTTGCCACCAATAGCATGTTGTGGGTGGTTGCTATGGTGTTGCTAAGTGTTTCTTACTGGCACAAATCTCTCGGCTTTGTTATTCTGGTCTCTAGTCTATTGGATTTTTCATCCAAAGTCATAAATCTGATCATTTTTAGACTTAATAAGCTGCATGATTTGAGGAATCATTCACGTCTGGAGCACAAACGGTGCTGGATGAGTTACATGCCAAAGTTTAATACTCTGGGTTTGTTCAAATCCATAATCATAAGTATGAGCAATAATTTTAATGATGTTTGCCTTTGATAGAAGCCAGCAGCGTTAATAGACTTAAATGTGCTTTTTTGTCTTTTTTTTTTTTTTTTTTACTGTTTTCACCCCTGTTCCTTCCTTTGCTTCATCAGGTTTATCAACGCCAGGAGAAGAATAGTCCAACCAATGATCGACCAGCCAACCGCGCAGGCAAGTGCCTTGTAAACTCACTCAGATCTTTTTAGTTTCAATTCTCAGAGCTACACTGAAGTGCCGTTCATCCAGGACATGCTCTCGCGTTCCATCTGCACTATATTTTAATTACTGGTCTATGCAAATATTTAGGAGATACAGGACTTATTTGGCTGTTGCATTGATTTACGTTTTTTTTTTTCAGTGTTTTGTTGCCTTGATGACATCATTTTTTTTTTTAAGACATGGACTTCAAATTTAAAGGTTTTAGTGTTTTTTTGCACAGTTTTTAAACCCATTTCCTCCAAAAAACCATTTGGCTTGGGGGGGAAAAAAAAAAAAAAAAAAAAAAATTAAGAAAAAATGGGCCAACCCAATGAGATCTCCAACATGATTTCTGTTCAATTGTGTTGTGCTATTTTTTAACTCAAGAACATGCGCTTACATGAACTGCCCCTAAAATGTATATGTAAAATGTATTTCAGGATGAACACAGACACACACACACAAACACACACTTCTCTAGCTCTCTCTGTCTCACACACAAAAACACACACACACCTCTCTCTCTTCTAACACACACAGACACACACACACACAAACAGACACCCACTCTCGCTCTCTCTCTAAACACACACACAGACGCACACCCACCACACACACTCTCTCTCTCTCTCTCTCTCTCTAACACACACACAGACGCACACACACACACACACTACACACACACACTCTCTCACACACACAAACACACACACGCACACACACACACACTCTCTCTCTCTCTCTCTCTCTAACACAACCCCCACACACACACACACACACACACACACACACACACTACACGCTCTCTTCTCTCTCTATCTCTAAACACACACACAGAGGCAAACACACACACACACTCTTCTCTCTTCTCGCTCTCTAAGCTAAACACACACACAGACGCACACACACACACTCACACACAGATCGCACCCAAACAAACATACATAGATGTCATAGATCGTGCACACACAAACACACACACCACACACACACACACACACACCACCCACACACACCACACTCACACAAGCACACCCACACACACACAAACACACTCCTCAGGATGAAGTGTGATGCATGTTGGTCTAGTGAGGATTAAGGCTTGCTGCTTGCAATGGACCTCAAAGACATTTGTCCAAACAGATGCTTACAAAATAATTTTTTCAAACTTTTCTGACCCATTTTTGTAGCTTGGTTTCAGTAAATGGTCTGGGTGAACTGGAAAGGGAGTGTTGTTAGCATCGCATCTGTTTACACATTTCCTCTGGGAAGTGGAAGTGGGGGCCGTATACTTAGTTAATGTTCTGACCTTCTTAAATGTTCTCTTGTGTGTGTGTAATGCATGCAGTGTGTTTTTGTTCGTTGTTTTGTGTGTGTGCAGTAGGTCACGGTGGCCCGTACACTCCTGATGGTCAGCCAGTGGGTGGTTTTGTAATGGACGGGCAGTCGCACATGGGCATCAGACCACCAGGTACATCAAGCCTGTCTAAATATTCAGATGTATGAGGGACAAAATGACATTTGTGGTATTGTGGGTATTTAATTTATTTAGGACATGTGTTTTTAAGCACACTTTACCTCTCGGTTCTCGTTACTGTACACAAAAAATGAACACTTTTATTCAGTAGTGATGCATTAAATTGAAAGTGTCAGGACAGACATTTATAATGCTACAAATGATTTATATTTCAAATAAATACTGTTATTTTGAATTTTATATTATTTTTCAAGGAAATTCAAACATCACATATAATATTAATATATAGATATATATATATATATATAATATATTATATATATTAAAACAAAAAATCTTGTCAGGAATATTTAGAACAAGAATCATTAGATGACATTAAAAGAAGATTTAAGGATCACATCAGGAAGCCAGTGAAGATCTCTTTTTCGTTTATATATTTTAATAAGTACACGCCAGAATAAGCATGTTGTTTTCATTTGTAACATGTTAACTGATGAATATATTCGAGTAATGAATATATATAATAATATATATATATATATATATAATAAAATTCAAATAGTGTTATTAAAATATAATAAGAGTATTGCAAATTTCCTAAAAGAAAACTTTTCTTTACACAGTATTTACTCAATTCACCAAATAAAATGTGAAAGATCCGTTGTCAAAGGTCCTGTTTTGTGGGTTGATGTTTTTGTGAATATATTATATAGTGAATATATAATAGCTGATATAATTTCACGCATTAAAGTCTCTCTCTCTGTCTGTGTCTGTCTCTCAGCGGCTCTGGGTGGTCTTGGGGGAGTGAATATGGGGCTGGAGAGTCAGTGGCACTACATGTAAACACACCCCTGGCATCCTGCTGAACACAGCAGAGCAGAGGTACCATACTGCACCAGGCATTCCCCTCGAATGAAAGCAGCTCTCACGGCTGTTTGCCCCAGCTAACAGTCATACTTCTCTCACGTTTCCAATGATTTTTCAAAGTCATAAAACAGAGTAGCATAGTATGTTTCACAAGGAAATACTTTCTCAGTGTTTAGACTTCATGAAAATGTCATGTTTATTCAATGTGTTACTTGCTGTTTCTTTGTGAAATTTACTAGCAGTCCCCATCCAGTAATTCCACCGTCACATGGTATTAACCGGCCAACCTGATTAACTAGTCACTTAATTACTCAGTGGAGACAGTTTATGACATCGGAATCAGTTAATGTCTCAACCCACAGGAAAAGATAAAGATGAAAGCGGCTGTTTTGATGGAAATGTCAGCTGAATTGATTTGCAACAGCGCCGTCGCCAGTAATGTTTCCTCATAAATGATTTCAACTCTTTTTCATTACAGAGTCAGGCTTTTTGGCGAGAGGATCAATCCTTTGGACGTCCTTTTTGGACTGATTCGGAAATTGGATTTTGACTTGCACCACCATGAACGGCCTTTATTCAAATACCCTAAAGAAACCCCCTACAGCTTTACTCTTGGAACGAGGCGCCGTCCTCGTGATACAGACGCTTTCAAGATGGCCACCAGGACTCACGTTCCCTGTGATGGGCAGATCAAGCGTATCAGGACAGAGAGAAAACAATACAGGAAAAAGAAATGCCTCAACACCTGGACGGAGAGATTCCTTCATGTGACCTTTCACCTGGAACCAGGTGAATCTTCAAGTGGCCTGAAAGGCCAAAAAAAAAAGTCTCATGTTTCAACTCAAGTGCCACCTGAAATAAAGAGTCATTATTCTGCAGACAAAAACCCCGGAGTATTTTTGCAGCGACAGACATCGACGTCAACCTACCACACGTCTGCGTCACACTTCGCAGGCATCTGTTACAGGAGTTCTCGATCTAATCTGTGCAAAGCAATTCAATACAAAGCTGTAAATGTATATAATGCTGCTGGATGTGTCAAACATGATACAGAAAAGGTTCATAAACGCTGGTATTGCCCGATGAATGCAACTAAAGGTTTCTCACACATCATTTACTGCAGTATAAATGGGCTCAGATGCATCTGGACGGTCAATGATTTTGAAAGGTACTAATGATTGTTTTGGATTTGACTGACGTGAGCTGAGCTGTATATTCACACTGTGTGTGTGTGTGTGTGTGTACTGGTTGTGTGTGTGTGGTGTTTGTGGTGTGTGTGTGTCGTGTGTGTTGGTTTTAATGTGAGTGTGGGTTTATTGGTTGATTACATAAAAAAAAATTCATACCTCAACACATGTTATATCATTTTTGTTGCACGTCTGCTTCGATTAATTGACTGTGTTTGGAATGGACTACTAGTGTACTGCTTTCTATACAGTATATTATGTACAGTGCATACTAATTTTAATAAAGTGCCATATTTCAAACGTTGAGGTCAGTTGTACGGTTTTTACATGATTAATTAAAAGTGACAGTAAATACATTTGTAATGTTACAAAAAGATCTATTTCAGATAAATCCTAAAAAAAAAAAAAATGTATTATGGTTTCTACAAAAATATGAAGCAGCATAACTGTTTTCAACATTGATAATAATCAGAAATGTTTCTTGAGCAGCAAATCAGCAAATCAGAGAGATTTCTGAAGGATCACGTGACACTGAAGCTGGAGTGATGATGCTGAAAATTCAGTTTGCATCACAGGAATAAATTACATTTTACAATATAGTCACATAAAAAGCAGTTATTTTGATTTGTAATCATCTCACAATATTACTGTTTTTATTGTATTTTTGATCAAATAAATATATCTTTGGTGAGCAGAAGAGACTGCTTTCAAAAACATTAAAAACTCCAACTGACCCTAAACTTTTGAATGATAGTGTATGTAAAACAAAATGCAATTATCAATGTTTCAAACAGATGTGACCTTAGTATGTTACATGTTTCTTTCGGTATCAGCTCAAAAATATGTTTAACTTCCAATTTTATCCAGTTTTGTGTAAAATTTGCTTTTATTGGAAGTCTAAAACTCTGTCAAGAGTTGTACCAAATAATTCTAAAAACGTCTTCCCAAATAATGAGAATGAGACAAGACGGCACCATGTCCAGAGTACTTGTCACACTGAGCACATTGCATTGTGGGATACAGTGTTCCATTGTGGGGCTCAGTTAAATACTACACATTTTGGCAAACATAGTATGTATTCTATGCATACTGTATATTATTTACCTACTATTTACTGGAGAAATAGTAGTATGCTCCTATGTTGTTCTGAACAGCCTTTGCGTTGTTGGTAAGTGGACTGCACACTGGAGCCGGTGTGTATCGTCCTCTGTAGGGCACTTGAGGTATTGCTTTCTCCTGTGGTTTGTATTGTAGATGACTTGTTCTGGTTAAACTGAACATTTCATCAGCAACTGGGGTAAACTAATGCCTAGTCAATGTCCAGACAAACATATATATGCACATTCTCATCTGAAATGAACTATTTCCTATAGAATAGGAAGGAGGATTGAATGAGAGATGGTGGCTTATGAACATGGGTTGTGGTATGAAGGTGAGTTATGGTCAGAGAAATTAAAATGTCTGGGTCGGCTTTTAATGCTTGATCCTGCTCTTCTTCCACTTTCCTGTTTAAACTCACTACCAAAACAAACCCGGCATCATCTCAACACAGGAGAATCTTGAAGCTTATCCAAAACCATGTTTACAATTCTGGCAAACTGTTTTACATTGACATATTTTACTCTGAAACAGCCGTCCTGTTTGCATTATGAGTGCATGTTTCAGATCAGTTATTCCTACAGACCTTTAGCTGTACATGAGTACTGTATGTTTAATGAAATCTACAGAATTTTTAGGATGATAAAAGGTTTTTTCATTCTGAATGCAATGCATCCAGAAATGTTACTTTTAAACACTGCATTATATATGTATATATATGTTAGTTGTGTATGCACGCCTATATTCTCAGAATTAGATTGACTATTTGAGGGAGTGTTTACACAACAGTTTTTATGTGTTTTTTTGGCCATTCATTTATATGACAATGGCATTTTGGGTTTTTAGTCGCTCTCATGGATCTGTGTGAACGTTGTTGTCTGAACTTTTCCAAAACGCAAAGGAAAACCTTTTCCATTTTTAATACAATCGTTGGAGTGTAAACGTACCCTGAAACTATAAATGTATAGTTATCGTTACAGTTATTGTGCTTGGTGTGAACGGACCTTAAATGGCAATCAGAATGTCAAATCACAAACTTACAAGAAACGAGCCTTACAAAATCACTCAGACGAAGATGTGAACTGTTTGATGGGTCAGCAATCTCAGCATGCGTACAGTTAGCAACCGACCCCTGTACGACCCTCGGCCAAACCACACCAAAGACAGGCCTGTGAGTGATTACGCAATTTCACACATACATATTTACACATTCAATCAGCTCCTCTAATCAGGATCTAACCACAAAAAAGGCCAACCAGGGGTCGTTAGGTACCTTTTCTGATGACATCATCAGACTGCCGCGGGTAACCGGAGCTGGACCGGCTCTGGCGACTGTACAGGGCTGTATATCACAGAGTTTCCCAATAACCGACTGTCCACAAGAACAGCCATTTATCAAATAAAAGGCCTAGCAGTGCAGACTGTGTGTGTGTGTGTGTGTACGTACCCAACCCGGGCTCAGATATAAACATAAGTAATCTGTTGAGGTAGCTTTAGCAATAACAGGGCAGTCAATCAGGCCTCCGTCTACATGTCAGCCTGACAGTTTAACAGTTCATGGGAGATTTATTAGCCACGGGTCAGATCAAATAATATATCCCCAGTCTGCTCTTGTTTAGAATGACTTAGCTCTATTGATTAGACTCACCCGTGAGGCCCCTTCTGACATGTGCAGAGCTCACAGGAAACTCAGCTAAATTGCCAAACCACAATATATCATGCTTTGATAATTCAATGAGATGGTCTTCATTTATCATATGGGTGAACAGCTACAGTGATTCTGGAAAAAGGACATCCTAAATATGCCTTCAAGGGACAGTTCAGCAAAAGTAAATTTTAATATAATTAAATTTAAAGTAAATTCATTACTTTTACTCTCATGTTGTTCCAAATCGGTATGTGAATACATGCAACTCTTTTCCATTGAACATCAATCAAGGTCCAAAAAAGGACCCAAAACAGCATAATAGCACTACAAAAGTGGTATAATTATATTATATTTCATATTTAACAGTTCACAAGTGAAATAAACATGAAACAGAAAAAAAATATGGGTTTGGAATGACATGATGTTGAGTATAAATAAAAATAAGATAAAATAATGTTGATAATAATTTATAGATAGATAGACAGACAGACAGCTAGAAATAAAATAAATAAACAAACAATAGAATTGGACTAAAATAAATAACTATATAAATTATACGTCTAACAGTAGAGTACACAGTGAGTGAAAAAAAAACTTAATAGAAACTAAATAGTTATTTTAAAATTATTTTTTACCATTCAAGATTAGATAAAAACGGTTTAAATAGTGTAGAAATAAGTAAAAACAATTTTTTAATAAATTATTAGATTAATTCAGCTAATTAAATACACATTCGATATAAAAATAATATTAAATTAGATAAAAAATAATAAAACATATAACTGTATATTACAACAGTGAGTAGATAACAGAAATTTAATGAAAACTAAATATTTTCCAAATAATATTTTAAATTGATGTAGTTAATAGTATACTCATTTAAATTAGTATAAATTGGGTCTTTATGCATTAAAAAATGTATAGTTGTCTTCGGATGTGGGTCCCTCGCATAAAGATGACAATATTTAGGGGTCTATGGCGTCTAAAAGATTGAAAACCCCTCCTTACTGGTGCAAGGCAAATAATTCTGACTACTAGTTTGAACAGGAATTTTTTTAATGTTAAGGTTACTGATTAATGAATCGTCAAACGTTCTGTTAACAAAATAGCTTTGTATGACATCAAACGGATGTACATTTCCACTTAACCTCTGAGAGGTCGATCACATGCGCCTTTAAATTTATGTTCAGCTCCTGCAGCTATTTCCTGTGTTACGTTACCCTGAAATAACACTGCAGCTTTGCAGCGGTGCAGTCTACAAGCTAAGCATTGCAAGAAACCAAAAAATAAACATATAAACCTTACTATGTGGACACATGCTGTATTATGACATTCATACAATGTAATCACTCCATAAGTACAATAGGAAAAAGGACCTGACAAGCTAAGATCACTATCAACCATTATTTGGACACAGTTCATTTCAGAAAAGCACACACACGATGTGCTCTGACTGCAGACTACAGACACTTTTCCACAGTTCCAGACCTGCACTGACACAGCCAGACGGTGGAAGCCATGAGCTCCAGACTTCTGTCAGTGTGATGATGAATACCTACAACAGGAGATCAGAAAAGACAAACAGAGCACACTGGATTCAGTCTACGATCGGAATCACAGAACACTGGCTTGCAACCATTTCAAAAAAGCTCTAGTTTAGGTATGAAAAACAGTAGTTTTGACCAAATACCATAGTTCCTACAGTTTTTGGTCACTACGTAAAATCATAAATGAATCAATTATAAATAAATATAGGATCTCCCTCACACAACGTAAGAAGTTTTCATAAGATGCCATAGTTTTTGATGACACTGGTTTCTAACACAGACTTACAGCAGTTTTATACAGTTGTGCACTCTCCGAAAAAAGAGAAACAAAAAAAAAAAAAAAAAAAAAAAAAAGGTAAAAAGGTTTTCACTGGGGATGTACCTTGTTAACAGGTACACCTCTGTACCTGAAAGGTCCATATTGGTACATTAAATGTACATATCAGTACCTAAAGAGTACATATTAGTGCCTAAAAGGTACAAAAGTGTATCTTTTGAAAAGATTTTCTGACAGCTTTCTGAGAGTGTGACCAAAACCCAGAAGACTAAATTCACCTTGAGTTGCCTTGAGATTTTCCTATGGGCTTTTTTTATGTTTTTTAATGTTTTTTAGTTTGTTGCATTAGTAAAGTAAGGTCGGCGGTAAATATTAACTGACACTACCTGTACATTTGTGGCACAATGTAAACCACAACAAACACACACACACACACACATTCTATTAGCTTCTTATTATGAACCATACAGTCTATGTTATGAACATAAAAATTGACGTTTTCAGTATGGGTGTGTATGACATTGTAGAGCAAAATGTTAAAGTATTATAAATGTATCTTTACCACAGACCTTATTTTACTCATTAATTTAAAATATTGTATTAAAGTAGGCCTATTGTACTACTATTGCACTCTAAAAAATGCTGGATTAAAAACAACCCAGGAGGGTAAAAAATAGGCGACAAACCCAGCAATTGGGTGTTTGAATCCCCCCACAGCGGTTGGGATTAAATGTTACCCCAACATTCTGGGTAGTTAAACCCAACCGCGGGGGTTCTCAAATACAACCAAATTGTCGGGTTTGTTACTATTGTCCCAGCCACTGGGTTGTATTTAACCAGCATTTTTTTTGATTGCTGTAGTAAAAGTAAGTAATTTCAGTGAAAACACAATAGTTAATAGTGTAGCATTGTTGCTAACTGTTTCTATGGAAAGTAGCTGCTGCAGCCAAAGTTGCGTTAGATTAGGTATCATACCGGTGAGTTTGGAAACAAGATCAGGTTGTTTGTCCTAGAAGTCAAGAAAGGACATCAATAAAGGGGTGGGTAAGTTGATAAATCTAGTAAGAAAATTGTAATTGCAACACTGCTCCACAGAAGTCATATTCAAACCAAGCGGTTTTTCTGTTGGTCAAGGGGAGATTTGTTGACCAACCGAACCTGTTGAGAAAATCTGCTTTAAAGGGGGGCATAACCACAGAAACAGTTTCCACCCACCCAACTCATGTTCATCTGAGTACGATAGAGTAGTACTGCATCCGTCAGGTCTCCAAAAAGTCATTAGTGTTATCATATTTAGAAAAGACAGATACAGCTTGTACGATTCTATCCAGAAAAAGCTGAGCTATGGAGGCGGTGCCTGCCAGGGGCGGATAAGAGTGACGAGGAGTGGGCCGCGCTCTCGTTTGGGAGAGAGAAATGCCAAATAAGGAGTTCCACCCTGGTCCACGTCATGAAGAGCCCACGAGCGAAAAGAAAACTCTCCGAAACTGTACGAACCGGAAAGTAAGATTTGGACAGGAATACGCCGTCATACGTTAAATTGTTTTTTGGAAACTTTTGGGAATGCTTAGCATGCGAATTCCAACTCTTTAACAGTGTTGCGTAAACAATCTCTGAGTATGAAACAGCCCATTGACCCCTTGTAATAAAATCTTTTGCCCAGATGGCATGAATCCAATGGAAAATGACACGATTCGCTGTACAACAATAAATGTGACCCCACCGCATTTAGACTAAGCAACTATATTAAGTGTTGTTTATGTTAATTCCATTATTATTATTATTATTATCCTCATCAGTATCATTGATGTTGTGCTAATAAATTTAATGACCCACGAATATCAATTTAACACACTTGCTGTCTTAGGCTACTCATTCACTTTGAGTACTCATTTTTGCCATTGTTTTACTTGAGAAAATGTAAACATTTGACATTTTAACTACTCCCCAGTTCACGTGAAACAAACTGCTCGAAATTCGCTCCAGAGTGCCTAATTATCACTCTGTAATTAAAACTGTTAGTCTTAAAAAAAAAATAGTATTTAAATCTGTTCATATTAGATATATTGTTTTTATGTTTTGTTGTTAAAGGGTGGGGGTCGACGGTCATAGATGTGCTAAAAAGAACATTCTTTTGTGATTGGTGTAATGAAATGTGTTTAGCGGTTGTTTAATTTTTTTAAGTAAAAAAAACACTTATTTTCACACCTAAATGGACATATAAAGCAATAAAGCAGACGTGACTGACTGATTATTGTATCCTCTATGAACCCGCCTTTTACAAAGTCACGGTATTGGAAAAAAAAGCGAGTGGCGCTCTGATGGCCACGCTATCAGCGTGCGTTGTTATGGCCGCCGGCTTTCCCGACATGAGAAATGACAACAATCGAATACCTACTGCCCAAAACTCACGTTTGAATCGCCAGTTGCAGAATGAAAATAATAATAAAGAAAATGAAAAGTACTTACGTGAGTCAGAACAGCCGGCATTGTATAGTCTACTCTACCAGGATCAGGAAAAAAGTCCTCCATAAAATGTGCTGCAAACATCTGAATATTTGGGTTGAACTGTTCTGGAACAGTGTTGTAAATACAACTTAACCACTGATTTCTAGTCGTGTCCTCTTTTGGAAGACCAAACAAAGTAGTTTCGCTTTCACAACGAAAACAGCACATTCACGACATGGCGCCCAACAACAATACTACAGCGAGGATAAAAGTTACGCCTTCTGTCTTTGCGTGAACATTTGGTCGGCATTATGCAAATCTTCCCACATCGTGACGTAGATATGTGGGGGCGTGTTAGAACGAGCCGGTTTAGGTAGGAGTGGTAACTCTTAACTTTTAATAAGAATATTCTTGGATTGAAGAATTTAGTTTGCAACTTACAGATCTTCTTATGCACCAAGAGCTTGTAACACTCCAAAGAGAAAGGAAAACTTGAAATCGTATCATACGACCCCTTTAAGAAAAGAGCTTGCGTACGTTGCTGTTGCGTAGCAGCTACGCACATCTGACGTCCTCGAGCACATTTCCGCAATGAATCCTGGGAGGAACTGCGCATTTGGCGGAATGTTTGAACAATTTATACAAATCCTGGCTCACGATGGCAGCGAAAAGCACAAATAATATAATACCAGGTCGATGATATATTGAAATACAGACATTCTGAATAATCCAGCAACATGGACGGCAAAGGCAGTGAGGAACAACACGAGCGAAATGAAATCACCAAACAGACGCAGATGAAGTCGAAAGTAAACAGACTGAGACGGCACTGAACCCCGGGCAGATCCGTAGCACAGGTACCAAATCACACAAAAACAAGACAATAATGTGCCTCTGGTTTCGTTCATGACCAATTTGAAAGCTCCAGCTTATTGTTTTGACGTTATATAGTTTTTATATAAAGTATTTAGTTCAGTATCCTGAGTTTTGTAATTTTAAAAACACAAATGTGTTTACATTTTAGAAAATGTTCATAAAATAGTACTGCAAACTTTAAGAAAAATGCTCTGGCCAATCTCAGGCTTGACCTCAACTTGATGATTTACATTATTTTGATTGATCCGTCTTTTGACATTTTATCAGATGTCATGAAAAAGGCAAGAATAGCATAGTAGGAAAGTGCTTCTGTGTTAGATGTTAGTTAATGTGCATTGCAGAACCATCAGAAGCAGCCATGTGTCTTTATTAACTAGGTGAAATGCCTTGTGTTTTATAGCAGAGTTCAAAACCCCCACACGTCCGGTGAGAGGCCAGTTCAGAAGATTGATACCTGACGACTCGCCCAGCAATGATCCGGATTTTCATCAAGATATTATATGGGATACGACATCTCCATCACCCATTCGACATGGTATGCATGTCTATTGGACTTGTGCATTTTGATGTTCTCCTTTAGACATGCAGTATCAAAGTATGGCAGAAGTGTGTTTATTTTCAGGTCGCGGACAGAGGAGAGCTGCCAGTGTCAGAGCGGTGGATATATCAGACATCGCCAATCGGATCGCTCCAAAGGTTTGCTCGAGGAACATAAACCACCACAATGCT
This sequence comes from Sinocyclocheilus anophthalmus, assembly GCA_018155175.1. Lineage (NCBI taxonomy): Eukaryota > Metazoa > Chordata > Actinopteri > Cypriniformes > Cyprinidae > Sinocyclocheilus > Sinocyclocheilus anophthalmus. The sequence goes on from JADLZN010000928.1 coordinate 87,062, forward strand.
AGTGTTTTCAGTTCAAAATGGAGTGGGGGTTCAATCTTCAACTGGCTGGCAGGAGCCGCCACTGACAGGTCACGTGACCTGCCAGTGGTTGGTGGCAGCTGCCAGTGGCAAGTCACGTGACCTGTCAGTGGTTGGTGGCAGCTGCCAGTGGCAGGTCACGTGACCTGCCAGTGGTTGGTGGCAGCTGCCAGTGGCAAGTCACGTGACCTGTCAGTGGTTGGTGGCAGCTGCCAGTGGCAAGTCACGTGACCTGTCAGTGGTTGGTGGCAGCTGCCAGTGGCAAGTCATGTGACCTGTCAGTGGTTGGTGGCAGCTGCCAGTGGCAGTTCACGTGACCTGTCAGTGGCTGGCTGGCAGTATGCCTTAACAAGATTCACTGGCGGATCAGTCAGACAGCCGCCAAGAGCGCTCCGAGTTTAACGCGTTCTCTACCACTCTCTCTACAAGGAAATATATGATTTTATGATTATTAATATATTCTTATGGGTCTAGTCTTCTAATTTGTCGACATTTTACAGAGGCTTATTACAAATAAAGTGCCCAAATGGCCGTGATCTCAACTGTCAGCTGGTTGTCGCTTCCACTGGCGGATCAGTCATACAGCCGCAAGAGCGCTCCGAGTTTAACGCGTTCTCTACCACTCTCTCTACAAGGAAATATATGATTATTAATATGTTCTTATGGGTCTAGTCTTTTAATTTGTCGACATTTTATAGAGGCTTATTACAAATAAAGTGCCCAAATGGCCGTGATCTCAACTGTCAGCTGGTTGTCGCTTCCACTGGCGGATCAGTCATACAGCCGCAAGAGCGCTCCGAGTTTAACGCGTTCTCTACCACTCTCTCTACAAGGAAATATATGATTTTATGATTATTAATATATTCTTATGGGTCTAGTCTTCTAATTTGTCGACATTTTACAGAGGCTTATTACAAATAAAGTGCCCAAATGGCCGTGATCTCAACTGTCAGCTGGTTGTCGCTTCCACTGGCGGATCAGTCAGACAGCTGCAAGAGCGCTCCGAGTTTAACGCGTTCTCTACCACTCTCTCTACAAGGAAATATATGATTTTATGATTATTAATATATTCTTATGGGTCTAGTCTTCTAATTTGTCGACATTTTATAGAGGCTTATTACAAATAAAGTGCCCAAATGGCCGTGATCTCAACTGTCAGCTGGTTGTCGCTTCCACTGGCGGATCAGTCATACAGCCGCAAGAGCGCTCCGAGTTTAACTCGTTCTCTACCACTCTCTTTACAAGGAAATATATTATTTTATGATTAATAATATATTCTTATGGGTCTAGTCTTCTAATTTGTCACATTTTATAGAGGCTTATTACAAATAAAGTGCCCAAATGGCCGTGATCTCAACTGTCAGCTGGTTGTCGCTTCCACTGGCGGATCAGTCAGACAGCCGCAAGAGCGCTCCGAGTTTAACGCGTTCTCTACCACTCTCTCTACAAGGAAATATATAATTTTATGATTATTAATATATTCTTATGGGTCTAGTCTTCTAATTTGTCGACATTTTATAGAGGCTTGTTACAAATAAAGTGCCCAAATGGCCGTGATCTCAACTGTCAGCTGATTGTCGCTTCCACTGGCGGATCAGTCATACAGCCGCAAGAGCGCTCCGAGTTTAACTCGTTCTCTACCACTCTCTCTACAAGGAAATATACTATTTTATGTTCATTAATATATTCTTATGGGTCTAGTCTTCTAATTTGTCGACATTTTACAGAGGCTTATTACAAATAAAGTGCCCAAATAGCCGTGATCTCAACTGTCAGCTGGTTGTCGCTTCCACTGGCGGATCAGTCATACAGCCGCAAGAGCGCTCCGAGTTTAACTCGTTCTCTACCACTCTCTCTACAAGGAAATATACTATTTTATGTTCATTAATATATTCTTATGGGTCTAGTCTTCTAATTTGTCACATTTTATAGAGGCTTATTACAAATAAAGTGCCCAAATAGCCGTGATCTCAACTGTCAGCTGGTTGGCGCTTCCACTGGCGGATCAGTCAGACAGCTGCAAGAGCGCTCCGAGTTTAACGCGTTCTCTACCACTCTCTCTACAAGTAAATATATTATTTTATGATTATTAATATATTCTTATGGGTCTAGTCTTCTAATTTGTCGACATTTTATAGAGGCTTATTACAAAAAAAGTGCCCAAATGGCCGTGATCTCAACTGTCAGCTGGTTGTCGCTTTCCAAGGGCGGTCTCAGTTCATACCAGCCGCAAGAGCGCTCCGAGTTGAACGCGTTCTCTACACTCTATCTACAAGGAAAATATGATTTTGATTAGATAATATATTCTTAGGGTGTGGTATGTCTTCTAATTTGTCGACATTTTATAGAGGCTTATTACAAATAAAGTGCCCAAATGGCCGTGATCTCAACTGTCAGCTGGTTGTCGCTTCCACTGGCGGATCAGTCAGACAGCTGCAAGAGTGCTCCGAGTTTAACGCGTTCTCTACCATTCTCTCTACAAGGAAATATATTATTTTGTGATTATTAATATATTCTTATGGGTCTAGTCTTCTAATTTGTCGACATTTTACAGAGGCTTATTACAAATAAAGTGCCCAAATAGCCGTGATCTCAACTGTCAGCTGGTTGACGCTTCCACTGGCGGATCAGTCAGACAACCGCAAGAGCGCTCCGAGTTTAACGCGTTCTCTACCACTCTCTCTACAAGGAAATATATTATTTTATGATTATTAATATATTCTTATGGGTCTAGTCTTTTGATTTGTCGACATTTTATAGAGGCTTATTACAATAAAGTGCCCAAAGGGCCGTGATCTCAACTGTCAGCTGTGTCGCTTCACTGGCGGATCAGTCAGACAGCCGCAAGAGCGCTCCGAGGTTAACGCGTTCTCTACCACTCTCTCTACAAGGACATATATGATTTTATGATTATTAATATATTCTTATGGGTCTATTCTTTTAATTTGTCGACATTTTATAGAGGCTTATTACAAATAAAGTGCCCAAATGGCCGTGATCTCAACTGTCAGCTGGTTGTCGCTTCCACTGGCGGATCAGTCAGACAGCTGCAAGAGCGCTCCGAGTTTAACGCGTTCTCTACCACTCTCTCTACAAGGAAATATATGATTGTATGATTATTCATATATTCTTATGGGTCTAGTCTTTTAATTTGTCGACATTTTACAGAGGCTTATTACAAATAAAGTGCCCAAATAGCCGTGATCTCAACTGTCAGCTGGTTGACGCTTCCACTGGCGGATCAGTCAGACAACCGCAAGAGCGCTCCGAGTTTAACGCATTCCCTACCACTGTCTCTGCAATTAAATATATTATTTTATGATTATTAATATATTCTCATGGGTCTAGTCTTCTAATTTGTCGAAATTTTATAGAGGCTTATTACAAATAAAGTGCCCAAATGGCCGTGATCTCAACTGTCAGCTGGTTGTTGCTTCCACTGGCGGATCAGTCAGACAGCTGCAAGAGTGCTCCGAGTTTAACGCGTTCTCTACCATTCTCTCTACAAGGAAATATATTATTTTGTGATTATTAATATATTCTTATGGGTCTATTCTTTTAATTTGTCGACATTTTATAGAGGTTTATTACAAATAAAGTGCCCAAATGGCCGTGATCTCAACTGCCAGCTGATAGTCGCTTCCACTGGCGGATCAGTCAGACAGCTGCAAGAGCGCTCCGAGTTTAACGCGTTCTCTACCACTCTCTCTACAAGGAAATATATGATTTTATGATTATTAATATATTCTTATAAGTCTAGTCTTTTAAACTTTGGACATTTTAGGGAGGTTTATCACAAACAAAGTGTTTAAATGGCCGTGATCCAGACTGGCAGGATATTGCCGCTTGCACTGGCTGCTCAATCAACCAGCCACGTTAAACTGCGAGTATAAAGCATTCCCTATCACTCTCGCTGTATGAAAATACATTATATTAATATTATAAATATATTTTTATGACTCTATTCTTTTGTATGATTGACGTTTTAGGTGGTTTATCCCAATTAAAGCAGTCAAATGAACGTGATCACGGCTGTTTGCTTACTGACGCTTTGTTGGACGCTCAACCAGCCAGCCGCTGCTGCGAGTATAACGCGTTCCCTATCACTCTCGCTTTATGAAAATACATTATATTAATATTAAAAATATATTCTTATGACTCTATTATTTTGTATGAGTGACGTTTTCGTTTTTTTCCCCCAATAAAAGCAGTCAAATGAATGTAATCACGACTGGTTGCTTACTGACGCTTCCCTGGACGCTCAACCAGCCAGCCGCTGCTGCCCCTCATTCCAAGGAAATCATTCTAATTTGTATGAATACTGCCACTAGTTGTGACGATTTTACGATTTATGGTATGTAATAACATTTGTTATGCAATAATGTAAAGTATACAAATGCCTATTAAAACGTGAATTATCCCAATAACAAGAATCTTTCTCATAAAGTAATTTCAGCGACAACAGGACAAACTGCAATGCTTTTTAATAATTATATAAAAGAAAGCCAACTTAAACTCCATTAGGGGTTCAATCCCTAACTGACTGACAGCACCAGTGACCATTGGCAGCTGGCAGTCTGATTCTGGCACGTCACGTGACCTGCCAGTGGTTGGCTGCCTGGCGGCTTGAAGTCCACTGTCAGGAACCATTGATTAATGGCAGATTCATGTTGTTCTCCTTCCACTCTATACGGGAATAATAATAAAAAAATTTATTGTACATCTGTTCATATGACTATTCTTTTACATATTCGATGTTTTATGGAGTGATACGGAACCCGTTCAATTCGGAGCTGAAAATGACTGGCTGCACTGAAAGGCAGTAACCCACCAGTCCGGATCACAGTCATTTGAACACTTTATTTGTGATAAAATGTCCACAGTTTAAAAGACTAGACTTATAATAATATATTAATAATCATAAAATAATAATAGGTAATTGCAGAGACAGTGGTAGGCTAAACTCGGAGCGCTCTTGCGGCTGGCCGATTGAGCAGCCAAGTGCAAGCGGCAATAACCTGCCAGTCCGGATCACGGCCATTTGAACACTTTATTTGAGATAAACCTCCCTAAAATGCCGATCATGTAAAAGAACAGACCCATAAGAATGAATTCATAATCATAAAATAATATATTTCCTTGCAGAGAGAGTGGTAGAGAACGTGTTATACTGGCAGCTTCATAGCGGCTGGCTGGACTAAAGTGTCAGTAACCCACCAGTCGGGATAACAGTTATTTGACCACTTTAATAGGGATAAACCTCCCAAAAAGTATATCATATAAAATGATAGATTCATATGAATATAGCCTATACATAATAATAAAATAATTTATTTTCTTGTAACGGGAGGGGTAGAACGCGATACTCTTTAAGTTTAACAGTGACTGGCTGGATGAGCGACCAGCGAAGCGTCAGTAACCCACCAGTCAGGATCACGGCAATTTGACGGCTTTAATCGGGATGAATCTTCCTTAAACATCAATCATATAAAATAATAGATTCACACGAATGCGTTAATAATAATAAAAAAATGAATTAAATTGTAGTGAGAGTCATATGGAACGCGTTAAACTCGCAGCTCAATAGCAGCTGGCTAAACTGAAGAGTAGGCAACAGTCGGGATCAAGATCATTTGACCACTTAAATAAGGATAAAACACCCTAAACCCTATATGATCTTAAAGAATAGATTCATGAGAATATATTAATAATAATATTAATGTATTTCCTTGCAGCTAGAGTGGTAGAGAACGCGTCAAAATTAGAGCTCAATTGCCACTGGCTGGACTGAGCGGCCAGAGAAGCGTCAGACCCACCAGTCGGGGTTACGGCCATTTGTCTCCTTTATTCAGGATAAACCTCCCTTATACGCCTATGATATTAAAGAGTACATTCATAAGAATACATAAAAAATAATAAAACAATTAATTTAATTGCAGTAAGAGTCGTTAAAATGGCAGCTGGCTGGACGGAAGCGGCAGTAACCCACCAACAGGGATCACGGCCATTAGACTACTAATTAAACCTCCTTAAACCTATATTATATTAAAAATACGTTCAAAAGAACATATTCACAATAATAAAATTATGCATTTCCTTGCAGCAGGAGTGGTGGGGAATGCATAGGCATACTCATAGCTTAAAAAGTCTGACTGGAGGAAACTGTTATAGGAGGACATGAACGCAAATAATATATTAATTGACTCAAAGTTGTTTACAAAAACAATGTAGAAATAACAAAAATAAAATCAGAATGATTTCCTTGGAATGAGAGGCAGCAGAGGCTGGCTGGTTGAGCGTCCAACAAAGCGTCAGTAAGCAACCAGCCGTGATCACGTTCATTTGACTGCTTTAGTTGGGGGAAAAAAACCTAAAAGGTCAAGAGTCATAAAAATATATTAATAATAAAATAGTGTATTTCCTTGCAGGGAGAGTGATAGGGTAGGCGTTCTACTCGCAGATCTACAGCGGCTGCCTGAAGCTGCCAGCCAGCCACTGGCAGGTCACGTGACCTGCCAGAATCAGACTGGCAGCTGCCACCAGCCACTGGCAGCTACCAGAATCAGACTGGCAGCTGCCACCAGCCACTGGCAGCTGCCAGAATCAGACTGGCAGCTGCCACCAGCCACTGGCAGGTCACATGACCTGTCAGTGGCGGCTCCTGCCAGCCAGTTGAAGATTGAACCCCTACTGTCAAAATGTCTTTAGTGGGATTGTCAAATGCTGTATTGTAATGTATTTGTTTGTCTGTAGAATGGAAGACTAGAAGAAGGGGACTCATCTTTGCTGCAGTGGATTGGAGATAGTGCCATTCCCTGCACACCAGAAGTGCAGCAACCCCAAGTCAAGCCCGTGTCGACAAAGTAAGCCGGGCTGGGAATCTTTAAGCACCTCACGATTCGATCCGATTCCAAAACTATTCTACATGCTTTTTTAAAGATCATTATTTTGTGTATTTGGTGTAACAGAATATGTTGACATGCTTTAATGTTCAAAAAACACATTCTTTTTCCAATACGTTAATATTGTAGGTCCTCTATGCCCCGCCTCTCTCAAACGCTTCGTTTTCTACAAAGTCCCTCCTTCCGACAAGCGCAGTCTGCTCTGATTGGCCAGCTGACCCAGTGCATTGTGATTGGCCGAACACCGCAAGCACTCGTCGGAAATGTAACGCCCCTTACCATAATCGCGAGCTTCATCTTTCAAAATAAATGTAGACAGAGCCTGAAAGGGGAACAGAGTCGCGTGACAGACACAGTGATGAAGCTGGTATGTATTTGCAGTACACAAGCCACGGTTAAGACAGCTGCCTCCACTGTGATGTGACCCCCCTCTCTCGCTTGCTCGCTTACTCGCTCGCTCGCTCGCTTGCGCGCGCGCGCACACACACGATGCGCAAAACTCCGCATTTGAACAGTCAATAGCAAATACTTAAACTAATAACAAAACAGTCGCTGATTCAGAAGCACCAGATTGTCATAGCAAAGTCAGAATTACCTCCTCTCCTAGGTTCACGAAACGGTTGTCCATAAAATGCATTGCTGTTCTGTTGTAAGTAATCTTTAAGATTCCTAAATGCATCTACTTTCGGAAAGCCAAATAAAGTGCTTTTGCTTTCGCCTAGAAACACAGCGTCTCCCTGACATGGCTGCTTCAACACTAACTGCGGTTACTGAAACCACACCTTCTTTCTTTGTGTGCACATTTGGGCTGCATTATGCAAATATTTCCACATAGTGAGGTAGATATGTGGGGGCGTGTTAGAACGAGCCGTTTTAAGTAGACGTGGTTGACTCCTAACTTTTATAAAGAACATCTCTTTGGATTTGAGACTTTAGTTTTTGCAACTTCAGGGATCTTATCTATGAACAAGCACTTGTAACACTCCAAAGAGAAGGAAAACTTGAAATCTCATCATATGACCCCTTTAAAATTAATAAATTAGTTTAACTTCTTTAAATATTTAATTTATGCTGTTTATTATTTAATTACTTATGTAATTATAAGTACTTGTATCACACATTATTAATAAATTAAAACAATTTCAAAATAATGAAGTATTTTTCAATTAACTAAATATAGCGTCAAAGCATATAAGCAAATAGACAGTAATAAAGAACAAAGATATTCCAAGCAATAAACAATATAAGAGTGCTTTAACTATCTAAAAGTTTCCAGACAAGAATATTGAGTAAATTTTCGTATTATTATTGATGATAGCAGGACAGCTGGAGATCTACTAAACTGCATTTACACCATGCATATTTGGTAAACACTAAAATTTTTTCCCCATGATTTTCCCTGAAAATGATCATTTAACTGTTCGGCATGCCCCGCATGTCCATATATCAGGTAGGAGGTAAAAGGCTATATATTAAATAAATATGTGTTGATGCTTTTGAATGATCTAGTGATTTAATATTTACAAATGAAATGTACCTATACTATATATTTTATTCCTATTTGAATTATTATTATTTTATTGATATTTATTATATTCTCTTTTTATTGTAAACTTGTTGGACAATCCAAAAGATCTAATTATTTGTAATAAATGAGTGCTAAAATTGGCAGCTTCACATTATGATAAATACTATTAATGCAGCAAGGTGCAAAGTTGTTCGTTTATGCATGAACTACGCATTAACGATAAATGGTACAGAAAAATAGGTATAAATGTATAACATCATGTATATGTATTTAGACTCTGTCCATACTTATCTAAATTCTGCTGATGTTTATGTCACAGACAGAGCACTGTAGAAGATCTAATGCGGCTGGCGAAGCAGTTTGACTTCAACATGAGGCAAGATGAAGCACAAGAACAGAACTCGGATGCACCGGGTTCAAAACATGCTGAGGAACAAGAGCCGCCACATGATGACCGATTCACACCAGCTCACAATGGTTCTGCTCTAAAACCCAATGACGAGAAGCCTGTTGATGAAAGGGGACTTTATCAGGAGATGGACGATGATCTTGATTTCCTTTTTGATGGGCCGACTCAGCAGCTCAGCAGGCGTCTCAGTCAGGCGTCAGATTATCATACTCGGGAAGCTCCTGAGAGAAATCTCAGCATTGTGAAAGCCAGCGATTCACAAAAAGGTTCTACGTTCACTACGGCAGAAAACCATGGCAGTAAACAAGTTAAGAAGGCTGATGATTTTGATGACGACTGGAACAGTGACGGTTTACTCGATGACTCGTTGCTTTTGGAGATGACGCAAAACCCGGACCTGTTTGCTGCACCGCAGTACAGTTCAACACAAAAACAAACTCATGAGAATCATAATACTTTCAGTGCAAGGACAAACAAAACGCAACAAGCTAAAAATTATGTTGAGCGTGGCACATTTCAAGGGCAAAAGACGAAAAGTGAACAAAGTTTTCAGCAGGACTCTAGAATACATGCAAAGCCTTATGGAGGGTTGCCTAGAATTGGAAATCACGTGGAAAATAATTTCACAAATCCAGTTTTGCCAGTTCTTCCTAGTTGCATTAATGGCAACCAGAATCAGCAATATCAGCACAAAACGCAAGTACGACAGCTTCAGGTTATTCTGAATTCATCTAAGCTCAATGCTGTTTCCTCAACGCACAAGAAAACCGAAGAGATGCTGCCGTCCTCCAGTCTCAGTACTATAAAACCTCCTCATTCAAATCCTCCCAGCATGCACCAGAATCCAAACTTTAGAGGCATTAAACAAGGAGAGGATGGCTTTAGTGATGTTTTAGATGAAGACCTGGACTCTTTTTTTGCATCTGATGACATCTGGGATGACGGAGTGGAGGACGATGATCTGTTTTGTGAAGCATGTGATAATCTAGAGGAGTTATCTGGCAACGCTGAAACCCCAGCCACAAACAACCAACAAAACACCACAAAAGCACTACAAAACAAGCCGTACGGCACTGCTGAAACGGCCAGTCAGCAAACGGTGTTTGCTCATCCCTATCCTCCCGAAAAGCCAGCCGCTAATGTTTCCACGTCCAGTGCAAACACATCAGTGTCTCTGTACGGCCAGAAAGCTCATCCAGTGAACTCTGGGCCTGCAGGACTCGGCTCTAATGTGTCATGTGATGCAACGAGGCCATCTGGCCCCTCAAGTAATGGACCGTATAAATTCAAACAGGTGAGAAGCTCATCTGTGGTGGGATGGGGGACCTGTGCTGTTCCCCCCACACAGCAGGGTCACGAGAGGGGCGTGCTGGCCGTCCTCCAATCAGATGTGAGAACAGCAGACAGTCATCAGTTCAGAAAGCCGTACAGTGACTCGTTCAGGTCTGCGCCGGTCATTGCCAAAGGTACAGTTAATGTCATATGCGCTTTGCTTTATTATTGTGGTGTGCAAGTGTTATGTAGGGGTATTTCAAATAATTTATTATATTCGTTTATTATGATTATATAATAGTTTTTAATAGTTATATAATATTCATAGTGAACATATTATATTTTATTATACAGTACCATTAAAAAAAAAGTATGTTTTGAAAAGACGCCTCTTATGCTCACCAAGTTTTTTGGTTATATTTGATCATTGACAAATATTGTTGGAATATTTACAATTTAAAATAACGGTATTGGAACGATATTTAAAATGTAAATTATTCTGTGATTCAAATGCTGAATGTCCGCATCATTACGCAGTCTCAGTGTCACATGAATCCTTCCCAGAAATCATTCTAATATGCTAATTGCTGACTCAAATAGATTCTAAATCTTTTTTGTAACATTATAAATGTCTTTACTGTGTCTTACTCTTAAAGGGGTCATATGACGTTGCTAAAAAATAACATTATTTTGTGTAATGAAATTTGATGTTTATGCGGTTTAAGGTTCAAAAAACACATTAGTTTCCACATACTGTACATTATTATTTCTACTCTATGCCCCGCCTTTCTGAAACACGTCGATTTTTACAAAGCTCATCGTTCTGAAAAGCGAGGTGTGCTCTGATTGGCCAGCTATCCAGTGCGTTGTGATTGGCCGAATACCTCAAGCGTGTGACGGAAATGTTACGCCCCTTACCATACTGTGATGCAGTCTCCCAGCAGGACAAGACAAAACCAATAAAACCAATTATAAACGAGGCATTCGTTGCATCCAGTGGGGACATAATTATGGATATATATGACTTGTCTGCTATCTTTGTAACGCGTTGCGTTGCATCGCGCCACATAAACCTAAACCCATGTCTGCATTTGTGATCAGAGGAATGACAAACAAGTGCTACTCTACACTGCTCAAAACTCGCGTTTGAATCATCAGTGGCAAATCCTTTAAATATGAAAACATACTTACAGGCTGTGAGTCAGAACAGCCGGCATTGTAGTCTACTCTACCAGGATCAGGAAACAGTCCCCCATAAAATGAGCTGCACACATCTCTGAATATTTGGGTTGAAAATACACTAACCACTGATTTCTACACTGTAAAAAGTCATTAGGTGAACTTACTTGGAAAACCTGTGGAAACTGATTGCCTCAAATTTCTCAAGCAAATTAGTTTATCATTTTTGAGTTAATAAAACTTACTGTAACTTTGTATAGGTAACTTGTGTATATGTATATGTTACCAGAAAACTTGAGTGTTGCTAGCTCAATTTGACAAGTTCAGCCAACTTGGAGATGTAAGTTAAGCTTAGTGCACATAACTCAAACAAAACAGTTCTCTTAAGTCTGCTTTGTTCACATTACTAGACAAATATGTGGAAACAGATTGCCTTAAATTTCTCAAGCTGTACTCAAAACTTAAAGTTGTAAATACAAAGACAGAAAACAGATTGTTAACAATAGAGCATTTATTTGTTTAAAACAATGTTACTTCAAGTCATTATTTTTTAGGCATGCTATCAAATCAACAATTTAACACTGTAAGAAAAATTGCACATACTGCACTCAGGAAATAAATAGAAAAAAAACAAACATCAACATCCCTTTTATGACACCTTGTAAATCTAGATTTACCATTTTCTAAATCAATAAAGATCAATCATGAACAATTACACTGAAAAATGCTCCATCACGCCACAATGACATCTTTCAACATCAGAAGATTTTTCAGAGATTGCATTCTTTGAATGAAATCAAAGGTGTCCTTCAGTACTGGAGGATACTATAATTTCATAGCATAAATTCAAGTCCAAAGAGCAAGCATATCTTGGGGAGGATTTTCCAGATCATCCAATACAATTGTACCTTCCAAAATGATTGCAGTAGACATGGCATTAAATGCAGTGAGTTAGGTATGGCTCTAGAGTCCTCAGCTCAGGGATCACGCTCAATAGACCGACTGACATCTCTTCTTCATCATAGTCCTAGAAACAAGAATACAATATGACAAAAATAAGTAATTACATTTGAAGAGTACATATTCAGGTTAAACATTTGCAAACAAATTAATATCTGTGTATTATGTTTAGATATAAAGGCCTTTTCAAACTGAGCACAGCAGTGGATCCCAGATAAAAAAAATAAAAAAAAGACATTCAATCTGTTGTACAAAAAGACAAGACAAACTGAACAGTATGCCAGCTATACAATAATCTATTCTGAAAATGCTGCTTTGACATTTGTAAAGTGTTAAAAAAAACAGCATTTTGGTTCAATACTGACATATATATTCTCTTTTGTGTGATTTCTAAAGACTGACCAGAAAACCATGATCAAGAGAGCACCCTCATAGGCCAGGTCTTAAAAGAGTGGTTTTCACGTCTCTATCACTCACTCATATATTACTCTTTGTTTTTGTTCTCTTGCTTATCTGATTTCTTTATTTCTTTCAAACCTCCTTTTTGATTTTTATATTTCTTTCACTTACTTACCTTTATTCTTTTCTGTCCTTCCTTTCTGACTTCTTTCCTCTTTGTGTTGTTTCCTTTACTCTTCCTTCATCTAAATTGTCAGATCCCTTGTACTAATTCTTTCTTCACATATTTTTCTTCTCTATTAAAAGGGGTACCCATAATTGAAAATTCTGTCATTAATTACTCTCTTATATCGTTCCAAACGATATAAGAGAACACATATGAAGATATTTTTGATGAACTCTGAGAATGCTGTAAAAAAGGCACCAGTGCATGCGGTTCTCTATCAGAACGATGGCTTCTGCGTCGAGCAGCACACACGATGCGTCTGTGGTACTCTCGTGACCGAGCCTTTCTTTCTTTCTGGGTCTGGAACGTGTAGTTGTTGTTGTGTCTATGCAGAAAGCTCTTGGATTTCATCAGAAATATCTAAATTGTGTTCCGAAAAGAAAAAAGGTCTTATGGTTTGGAACACACGAGGGGAGTAATTAAGACAGCATATAAATTTTGAGTGAACGAACCCGTTAAGATTTTTTCTCTTCTTAACTCTGTCTGTTAGATACTTCCCTCTCCTTTTTTCCTTAGAGTTTTTTTTTCGTCAATTTTTTAGCCTTCTAGCTTAGATGTTTCGTATGTCCGGATTTTATTTCGCAATTGGAGAATTTTCATATTCCATAGCTTCCATATTTTAATAAGTTTTTCAGCAGTTGAGCTCTCTTTTCACTCAATAAACAAGTAGAACTTCCACTGCATGAGTTTAAGTCCCCAAAAAAAGAGCACATAGAATATGAAAAGAAAATGGTTATAATTAGTGCTGGGCATTGACGCACATTTAAAAACTATTTTAAATGAAGTTTCCACTCCAAATAATTTTCTGAAATATAAACATTTAAACATTGGTTGTGATGATAACTTGTTTTCATGACATTTGTTCAAACATTAAATGCTGAAAAACGGATTACATAAGACATGATAAATTTCATTAAGGTGTACTGTATCGCTCAACATACTTTATGATGCTTACTCACGTTTATTTCATGTTATAACTAGCAGTAAAGAGGAAGATCGATGCTTGTAATCTAGCTTGTAAGCCACTGGCTAGCTAGTACGCTAACTGACGGTTACAGTAATGCTCGTCAGTAAAAACTAATAAAATCAGCCTTTTCTTTTCCTCAAAAACGATAGCACACACTGTGACAGTATAGTTTATAAGTAGATCACCAAAAACGTACCTAATCTTGCAGCCACATTTCAAACACATCTGACTCTGAAGTTCAGTTAGTTGTCTTCTTCTGGTGATGCTTTGTTTAAACCAACCTTCCGCCACCTACTGGTCTAGAGTAACTATTGCATCCACCTGAAAGTTCACATAACACAGTGTAATTAAGTAAATTCAACAAATTTGTAAAAATCAGTTATGTTTACTCGCTTTTCTTAAATAGATTCAGTGATTACTTTTTACAGTAGTTGTCCTCTTTGGGAATTAGAACGAACAAAGTAGTTTCGCCTTTCATCTGAAGACACGGCGGGCTTGAGTGAGGAATGGCAGGCGGGCTTGAGAACGGCACGGCCACAGCGGATTCGACGATAGGAGCGTCCGGAAAGGGGCTTGCGCAACCCACATGTGACGACACCCGGGCGGAATCCCTCCGTCCACAGTGGAAAGCGATCCGCGCGATCGGACACAGCGAGAAGTTGATTGTATTTCCTCAGAGACCAGCACAGATCAGCTCTAGGCATGACGAAGCGATATCTTCCTCTTTTAGAAGACCAAACAAAGTAGTTTCACTTTCACAACGAAACACACAGCGCCTTCACGACATGGCGGCAGCATCAACAATACTGCAACGAGAATAAAAGTTACGCCTTCTTTCTTTGCCCGTGAAATTGGCCGGCGTTAGCAAATCTTCCCACATCGTGACGTAGACATGTTGTGGGCGTGTTAGAACGAGCCGTTTTAGTGTGGCTGACTCTTAACTTTTATAAAGAATATGAGAATATTTGAGACTTTAGTCTTTGCAACTTAACAAATCTTCTTTATGCACCAAGAGCTTGTAACACTCCAAAGAGAAAGGAAAAATTTAAATCGCATCATATGACCCCTTTAAGACCAATTTATTACTGAACAAAAGTATTCATTTGTTTTTTTCCCAAAAAAATTTTGAATGGTACTGTTGGTCCTAGATCTGTTAAATAATTAAAAAGAAAAGAAAAAAAAAGTAATTTAAGATTTATTTAATTAAAAATCCTAGGTCTTGGCATTATATTCATTACATTTCTCGCTTGCGTCAAGGTTTCCAAAATAAATGATATTTACTGACTGTTTTTCTGTAGATGTGTGTAACCCTGGAGCCGTGAGGTGCAGTGATGCTGAAATTGAGGCGAAGAAGCAGCAGGCTGTGGAGAGGCAGAGACTCAGGATGCTGGCCAATCAGAACCTTAGAGCTCTTGTCTGATTCACTGATGCTATGGAGACACACAACAAAACAGGTATATGCGTGTATAAAGAGTTACACTTTGTCTACACCGCAACTAGAACTATTGCCATTATAAGCAACACATCTTTGCCGTTTCTTGGATTATAATGGAAGCACATTTAATTCTCCCACATCATGCCACTTGTTCATGGACAAGGTGTTACCGAAACTCTTTAGGAACTTGTTTTTTTTTGTTGTTTTAAGGGTCATTCTTATGAGTAGAACATTTGACTGCTCAAAAAAGAAATGTTGATCTAAGGACATATGTTTAGTATTATGCCTGTTTGGGCATCAGAGATCCTAGATCAACAGTTGTTCTGATAAACATGTATGCTGACCTTCTCAATAGATCCCCACTGGCCATTACTAAAAATCAGGAGTAGCTGTCACTTTTATTCAGATTTTATGTAAATAGTATAATACATATTTTTCTTTAATTTGTTTAAAAAATGTTCACATTACTTAAAGTAAATCACTCTTGTTAATTTAAAAAAAAATGTATAATGATGTAGAAGAAATGTAAAAAATGTTGGTTGGTTGATTTGATTGTTTTTGTCCTTTTATGAGTCTAAAAGAAGAAGCCCAGAATATTAAAGTGACCTAAAGTAAGTGAGTGTATAATATTTATTGAGTTGGAATTGTAAATTTAAGTAAGGCAATAATAAATAACTTTAATAAAAATATTCTGGATTTTCCATCTTTTTATCTAACTGATTTTTATCTAAGTGTTATACAAGTCATATCAAGAGCTGCAGATTGATGACCACGCTGACACTTATAATACATTTATTTTCAGGTTCCCACAATCATGGAACATTAATTTAGGTGTTTTAAGAAGATTAGTCATAGATCTTTTCACAAGTAAAAAGTGGAAAAGTTATGGGTGCAATTAATATAAATATTTATTGCTCTTTTGGCTGGTTCTTCTTCTTTTAAACATATATTGTTATTTGCATTTAGATTCACCAAGCAATTTTAAAGGAATAGTTCACCCAAAAATGAAAATTTCCTGAAAATGTACTTACCCTCAGGCCATTCAAAATTTAGATGAGTTTGTTTCTTCATCAGAACAGATTTGGAGAAATGTAGCATTACATCACTTGCTCAGCAGTGGATTCTCTGCAGTGAATGGGTGCCGTCAGAATGAGAGTCCAAACAGCTGATAAAAAAAAATCTAAATAATCCACACCACTCCAGTCCATCAGTTAACATCTAGTGAAGAAAAAAGCTGAGAGTTTATAAGAAACAAATCCATCATAAGACATTTTAACTTTAAACTGTCACTTCTGGCTAAAATATGAGTCCTAAAAGTCATCTCGTCTAAATCAGGAGAGAAATATGCACAGATCAAGCATAATTTACAAGCAAAAACCGTTCTAAACAAATGTTGGTGGATTTTGATGTGAGAGACAACAGAGAGTTTTATTATGGATTATGGACTTGTACTTTGGCAAAAGGTTAAAGTTAAAACACCTTAATGATGGATTAGTTTCTTACAAACACGCAGCTTTTTTCTTCACAAGACGTTAATTGATGGACTGGAGCGGTGTGGATTACTAGTGAATTATTGTCAACTGTTTGGACTCTCATTCTGACGGCACCCATTCACTGCAGAGGATCCATTGGTGAACAAGTGATGTAATACTAAATTTCTCCAAATCTGTTTTGATGAAGAAACAAACTCATCTACAAACTCATGGCCTGAGAGTGAGTACATTTTCTGCAAATTCTCATTTTTGGGCCGGAAAAAAATCTTTTAAGTCTGAACTAAGTGTTTAAACTCAGGGAAACGGGCAAGGCTTCTCCGTCGGTCTGTCTCTCATCATTAGCTCTCTGACGCCACTGTCCTCGGACACCTGCGGCACACATGAGTGCTCCTGAAAGTCGAGTCTTGTTATCAGCCTGCCGGTGTGTAACTGTAGCTAGCGCACAGAACTATGAAAAGCCCCCGCGGGCCGGAGATGCGGTTTCACCTGACCAGCCGAGCATCCAGGCACTTACTGCACCGCGTGTTGTCTGAACTCTGGTGAGGACAGCATGAATGGAGCATTCTGGTGAGCTTCATGTCGTACATGCAGAGATTAGTGTGTGTTTTGATATGGGGTTGAGTGAGGATTACATAGCTGAAGTCAAAGGTCTACATCTATGCTTCATTAACCACTGGTTCCCTTGCAAGTACACACATTAAGATGACTAGGTTGCTGTTTAAGCTGAAAAAATCTCCATTTACAGCACTTTGGTAGCTTGTCAAGTTTTTGAGGCAGGTCGTGTTTGATCGATCAAGTTTGATCAATCGTGCTTAAGAATTGCACCATCGTGGGAAACCTGGAAATATCAGGGACTGGAAAAAGTCATGGTAATCCTTTAAAAAATGTCTATAGTAAATTAATTTTCCTATTTGTTTTGCAGTTCTAAAATGTTTAATCGACTGAAGATTTGTTATTTTGTGAGTGTAATCTGTACTCCGTAATGATAAATGATTGGAAAAGTCTTGAAATTCATTGACCAAATGGCTGGGAACCTTGGATTGTCATTATGTTGTCTTTTAAAAAAAAAATAATTATAATATAATAATTATATATATTATTATATAGTTAGTTGTTGACATTACTAACAGATTCAAATAATTATTAGGTAAATATTTTCAATAGTAATACGAATGGTGAAGTTTATTTGAATATAAGTAAATGATTGTGTTTTCTATGTAAAAACTCTTCTCCCTTCCGAATGAATGAGAGAACTTAATTCATATTTATTCATATAACATTTTATATTCATCACAATTATATTTAAATATTTACGGTTTAGTAACGAAAGAAATATTTATGTCATACACATCTTTCAAGCACAGGAAATGAAGAGAAAATGTGTATTTCAGTCAGTACATTAAATCAAGAGTTGACTTCAGTTTACTGACTCAATTTCTTAGCTATCTGAAATACACATTTTCTGTGTGGTTTTGTTGCATTTCTTTAGTAAATTATTAATATAATTAGTGTTTTCTAAGCTTGGAAAGGTTATGGACATTTTATTACTATTAATTTTTCAAATATTTAGCTGGCTAACTTGCTTTTGTGCAGAGCAGAATTTGCTTGAAAAGTCACAGTAATGTCTGATTTGTTGGTGAATCAGTCTTATGAGTTGGTTCATTTTTTAAAGCATCAAAATCAGACAGAATCTAAGTGATTCATCAGTGAATCAGTCTGAATAAAAAAAAAAGATGTTTACTAAATCATAAACATCTTTAAAAAATGGAAATGCATTGGTCAAATGTGTTGGAATCCATAGGATTACAAATTCGCTGTAAGAGACTGCACCGTTTATGCCTGTATTGCAATGCCTGTATTGCCCCCTGTATTGCCCCGTCGCCAGCACATGGACATGGAGAACAGGTTTAAACTGAAGCAACAGGATCCTCACTGTCCTTTTGTCTGCTCGATAAACATGCTTATCAGCAGCCTGTGTGCAGAAATAAAGTCATCTGAGAATACACCTGAACTCCAGCTGAACCCGCTCTCCTCTCTGCTTTACTCCGATTCTCTCACTTTCATCAGTTATTCTCCTTCCCAATCAGTACGGCTAGCGATTCAAAGTATCGCTTGCTGATTCAGACACTGGGCCTGAGAAAAGCCAACCTGCGAGGCCAAGACTATTGTGCTAGCGGGGCACAGACTCTGGAAGTGGATCAGTGTCCTCTGGTGTCTATGCATGTGTGTGGGAAACAGCAGTGTGTGTGTGTGTAGTTAGTTGTAAGTGATAGATGTTCTAATTTGTCTGTTGTGCTTCACCTGATGTTGACTGATACAGCTTGTCTTGAATCTCTCCTGCAGAAAGATCCTGTACGGGACCCAGTTTTTGCAAGGGGGGAAAAAAAATGACGTGTTGGAAAATGTCTGTGAAATTTTCCCTTTGGTTTATTAGGGTATTTTGGGTCATATTTTTGAGCATTTTTCTGAGTCGGCAATTAATTGAGACTTCAATATGTGTTCTGCACTGAAAATAAGCATGGCCATTTACATTTATGTAAAACATAAGCTGGTCCTGGAAAGAAAGTAGTTAAAGATCGGTGATGTTGGTAACATAGACTGTATTAAAGCGTGGACGTAGTGTCCGTGACGTCACCCGTTGGTTTCTGAAGAGAGTTTTTGAAGCTCAAAGTGGGCGGAGCCGGCCGACGCCATCTTGGCACCGCGTCACTCCCGGATAATCGAAAATGGGCAAAGAGGCGGGAGCTGGTTGCTGAAACCACGCCTACACCTAGCTCAACGGTGGAGACAGCAGCGGCAATCCACCTGTCACTCAAGTGGCCACGCCCTTAATTATGCACAATTTTAAGGCTTAATATAATTTAAACGGATGAGTTATAAAAAGATTCACCCCCCTCACAGTTGTCATGAAGGGCAAAATTAGACCAAAATCACTTATTGTACCAGGCTGTAAACATGTTTTTTTCTGCTGTAAAGTTGGGCATTTTAACATGGGGAGTCTATGGGACTGACTCCCTTTTAGAGCCAGCCTCTAGCGGCCAGTTGAATTGTAGTTTTAATCACTTCCGTGTTGGTTTCACAAGAGAGACTGGAAGGTTGCCGCTTGGGGCTGAAGCATAATTATGTAGGCTATCTGCTGTTCTGGAACCGCTTTTAAGGATCTTTTTGCTTGCTGACCAGCTTAGTCAAGCTGGGAGAGCAGTTTAAACAGGCTGAGACTAACAAACCAGGGTTGCGTTTCCCAAAAGCAATTATGGTCACAAGTTCTGTTGTTACCAACAGAGTTCAATGGAACTAACAACCACAGTTAGATTATGATTTTGGGAAACGCACCCCAGTTTAGGTTGATTTAATTTGATTTCTTTACCAGGGAAGTGTGTTGTAATGAAACAGACTACTGAGATAACCCTTCTTCTGAAAGGTACAACTACATTTGAATACCATTTGATTTAGTGAACGTTTCTTCTGAACATTTTTTCATAGGTGTCATTTCTGCTGGAGACTAAATGGAATAGACCTTAATCAGGTTCGACATACTGAGTTTGACAGGTGAAAACGAGATTGTCACTAATTCTAAATTAGCCGACATGACAACAATTGTAGTTTAGTAACATAACCATGCATACATTCTAAATAATTTAATCAGATTACTTTGACCTACTGTTATCCATGATTTGAATACATAATTGGTACAACTTAAAAATAAGGTGTTCAAAAGGTCGTCAAGCGAGGCAAAAGAAGAAACCCTTTGGTTCCACAAAGAACCTTCAGTAAAGGTTCTTTAAAGCACCCTTATCTTTATGCTTTTTATATCTGAGAACTTCTTTAGCCACTAAGAACCTTTTTGAAACAGAAGGGTCTTCAGATGTTAAAGGTTCTTTATGAACCCATTTAGACAAAAAGGTTCTTCTATGCAGCGTGAAGCACCTTTATTTTTAGGAGTGTACTATATTGGTAAAAAAAAAAAAATAAAGAAAAAGAAAAAATGCCATTCGTTGTTACTAACAACATAAAGTGCATTAAAAAATACGTGAAGGTTTCCCAAACTGGGGTTTGTGAAGATGAGTAATGAAAATAATAAAAATGTAAAATTATTTTAAAATAACAAAGTAAAATACTTGCCAAAAATGATGCAACATTTGTTTACCTGCATGTCATGTGAACATTAACCATATGCAACCAGTAACTTGCATTTTAATGTGTTTGAAAGACAGAAGCCTTCCAAAGACATAGTAATACATTGTTAAATAAGCCACTGAGTGATCAAATAAAAATGGATGTGTTCATCAGTAGTTGATGCAATTTTGAAATGTTGAGAAAACACTTAAAATTGAAATGATTTTTGTAAATTCAGTGGTCAAATGCTGTGTGGCATCTTTTCTGTGTGACTACAGCCCCCTAGTGACTGGTCTTTGTGTGAATGTCCATAAAACTGGAAGACTTTCTCAATGGATTTAATGCTATTTTAGAAAGGAATATTCAAAAGATGAGAAAAAGATTTAGGGAGAATCAATACATTTTGATAATTAAAATAATGTAGTGCTATTGGGCGAGTAATCCTATAATCAAAAAAGAAACTAGTTTGATTTAGGAGCATTTTAAATGTAATATAATATACAAGTACTTAATTTTTGGAACCCGATTATGTAATCCAGATTACATTTAATCAGTTACTACCCAGCACTGGTTGCTAAACAACAGTAATATTAATTGAACACACTTTTAGCCCTCACAGCCTCATTTTCATTCCTGTTGAAACTTAAATATTGCAGGTTCTTTTCTGTGACCAAATCTAACCTTATCAGAACGTTGCAGTGAGGGGTTTTTGTAACAATCTAACGAAAATGTATACAGAACGATTCTTTTTTTTATAACCATAAACACTGGATTTGCCCCTTTGACTGCATCTTTGATTCAAAAGAGTTCATTTGTTGTGTATCACGGTCACCTAGTTGGAAAACTATAATATTACAGCTTTAGGACTTCTAAGGTCAAATAGCTTGACCTTATAACTCGTAAAATAATATGCTTGTGTCGCAATGCATGTCTATTTAAAGAAAACGGTTAGAAATAAGCTCTGGTCAAGATCAGGTACTTACACTATTAATTCAAATAATTTATTCACACAATGGAATGAAAATTAGATGGAATGTCACAGAATTGAAACAATTGAATATTTGTAGCATCTTTTCACAGTGAGACAAACCAGCTACCGCCACAAAACATCACCGAATTCATAAAATCCATTGCCAACACTGACTTTTGTTATTGATTTTTTTTTTTAACTATTGATGGGAAATCAAATATGAAGTCTTTAAAAACTGTGAGTATTATATCCGGTATATTAAGAAATTTATGATGAACACAACACAGTTGTACAAGTCTCAAATGTTTTATTTCTCATGTTCATGAATGACATTTCAATGGTTCCCACAGCATATGACGCAGCATGCAGAGAAATGAAGAAAGAAACAAAACGTTAAACCTAAAAGCGAAACGTTTTCATTCACTTGTATGTCTCCTGTGTCCAAAAACCACGGCTCTCCCATCGAAAGCTATACAGATGGCTGTCTGACCCCCAGCTAAAGAAATACAAAACAGAACTGAAAGCAAGGAGCATTAACAGACACATTCTGTACAAAAAATAAAACATAACTCCCTCTTTTTTTTTCTTTTCTTTTTTTTTAAAGAGGAAAGAAAAAAAATCTTCGATGGGAGTGACGGACACCAATCCAGAATAACTCACATTTTTATTTGTTAATTTTCAGAATAATAATAATAATATTTATGGATAAATGTAGTGAAGAAACTCGCTTTAAAGTCGTTTCCATATTTAAGCATTTACCAAAAGTGTGGCAACGTCCATATATTTATATGTAACTGTCATTCTGATTATAATATCTCAATAGTACGATTCATATGTAAACAAGAGAATCTTAACCCCCCAAAAATCAGATCTACATGCACAACAGAAAAAAGAGAGAGAGGGAAACCCTCCCGTATCATGCAAGCACATCACAAGACCTCGATGGTCTTCGGGAAAGACATATTTAAGCGTAGTCACCGTGCAGAAACTGGCGCGAAACGCCGGTTTGCGCGGGAGAATCACATTTAAAGCAAAACAGCGGAGTGACTGAACGCTTCGAGTTTATTCATTCCCACTGAAAGCGTCTGGTTTGGTCTCTCCTTTTTGAACAATCGAATCTTTGAAATGACGAAGGAAAAGAGAAACTGATCAGTCAGTCAGATCTGATTTTGCGTACTTCGACGAACCAACTCGATTAAAGCTTAGAAAAACCCGAACCCACAAAACACACAATCTGTCCTTCAATCCCTAATATACAAATATAAGCTACTTTACAATGCTGCCTGCAGTCAAGTTGGAAAAAATTAACCGTAAATTTCCACACACAAATATTCAAATCAGGTGTTATTGTGGATTCAGTTTGCCACAATATGCACTGTATCCTCATATGTAACTACAATGTCGAGAGGTCAATCAAAATTACTTGTTTGTGGTGTTAAAATGACAATAAATCCAGAATACACGCATAAAAATGTCCAGAAGTTTTACTGATGGCACTGTTCCATCCTACAGAAACGTGGTGTGATCTGATCGTCCCTTCCCACCCGGCCCCTGCGATAAAACACCGGTCTTAAAAGTAAACCTTATGCATATATGTGCACAATTTCAAATATATTTGCTTTTTATCCTAGTCTACTGTATATCAGAAAGCAAGACGGTAGATGAACTCCCTGACGATATTAACACAGCACACGTTACATACACTCACACATTTTCGGTAAAAAAATTCGAATCGGATTTGCATTTTGCATGAGATCTGAAGCAGATGTTTGCTCAAAAGAGGTGGAAGCAAAAAAACAAGCTTGATAATAAACTTTTTTTTAATCTTCCCATGACATGAAGAACATCAGATAGCAATTCCAATATTCAGCTATTGTTAAATCCCACGTATAGGCCTATGTTTCGATTGGCACTTCATGCTTGAAGCGTGTTGCACTGAAATCAAGTGTCAAGTCATATATATCGCTCACATACACATATTCCCAGTAGACCTACATCATCTTTAAAAAAAGACAGGACCAAAATAAATACAAAAATCCCCCCTTCAAAAAGAAAAATAAAGAACGTACCAACATGCATACACACACACACACACGCTAACACACACCCCCTCCTCTCTTCCTTCTCTACCACACTGAGTCGCTCGGTAATCGATAGAGAAATCGTCTCTCTGACTGTCCTTAAATACCCAAGAATGTGGACAGAAGAATCTCATGCTCTATAACACTTAGGATGGCAGGCGTCACAAGGCTCAGGGAGTACAGACGGAGAACAGAGGCATCATTCAGAGAAATACTTCCATAGAAAGAGAGAGAGCAAGAAAAAGAGCAATGGACAGAGAGAGAGAGAGAGAAAGAGAGAGCGTGTTAGTGGAACATCTGGAGCTGATTCTCAGAAATGGAGAAGTGAAAAGGGTGTGTTCAGTGAAGGGCCTGTTCCATCTTTTCACACGTCCACCACCATCTTTTTGTGAATGTCTAAGCCACCAACCACCTGCGGAAGAGAAGGAAAAGGGTGACACGAAAAATATCAGTGCATTAAAAAAAAAGCATAATTTGACGGCAATGTTTTACTGTGCAAACTTTTATAGCACATTAAAGCACCACTGCTAAAACATACCTAAACTAAAAACATAAACTGGAAAAATATCAATAACTAGTCAGTTGTTCGACACAGTCTACTATTGCAACCCACTTTAGAGACAACATTCCAACAGTTGACAAACAGCCCAAAAATTAAAGATATTATGGTAAATACTATTATGAACATGTTAATTATATTCATATTAAATGTTAATTATCTTTAATGTTCACTTTACAAAAAAAATCTATAAATTCAGTCCTCATGAGTATGAACATATAATATATATATAATATATATAATAATATATATTCAAAAAACATTTAATAGAAACTGACAAGTTTTCCATTGAATGCCGGAATCATTAAAAATAAAATACACTCTGAAACCAGTAATAACCAATGCTTGGGTTAAAATGAGTGATGCACCAAAATTTCGGCATCTGAAAAGACTCGTTCAAAAATTAATTTCGCGTTTTGGCCAAAATCATTGACTGAAATGATGTTTAAAGGGGTGGTTCAGTGGTTTATTTCTAGGCTTGATTGTGTTTATGGGGTGCAGTATTTTTCACAAAATTTACCTTTATTCCACACCGCTCTGTCCCTTCTCTGAGAAACACGCTGATCATTTTCCTGCTTTTATGAAGACCCGCCCTCAGAAATAGGCGATGGGCTCTGATTGGTTAGCTAGCCCAGTGTGTTGTGATTGGCTAAACCGCCTCTAGTGCACGTCTAAACGTCCCACCCCTCAGGGCATGTGCTCCGGTTGTATTGTAAACAAAGGCATCGTTAATATCGCATATCAGTTTGAGCCCGATTGAGAAGCAGAGGATATTACTGAAGAGGATCTTGCAGAACCTGTGCACGCACTGCTTTTAATGCCTATGTTTTTTGTTGTCTCATATTTTTAGATACGCTGTTATTTGTAAATGCTACTGCTTATGTTAGCTTTTAATATACGGTTTTATCCTGATTAAAGCTTTAATACATTACGGCAACTGCACGCGCGTCCATGTATAACGCTTCTCATAGATATGTGAAAATAAGTGTATAAATGGAACAGCTCATTGTTGGAGTGAGCTGAAAAGAGAGAGAGAGAGAGAGAGAGATGCAGAGCGTGTGCAGAGCGTGTGCAGGAGCAGGGGACGCCGGAGGAACAGGATGAGAACACTGCTTTTGAACCTTGATTTTGAAACTTGTGAATCCATTAGAATCTTTAGAAGACAGAATCGTGATTCATATATGAATAGATTTTTACGTGCACCTCTAGTTTTCTCTTCCTCTTCTCTAAAGCAGCGCAGCATGGCCTTGCCCACCTTTGCTGCCTTTTCCCAAGGGCGGGGTTTATCTGGGTTTGTTACATCACAAACCCGGGAAGTAACTCGTTGTAGTCCCTACCAGCCATTTTTGTAGGCATTAAACTGCCAGAATTTTAAAAGACGATGTCTCCGCTTGCATTGAACTTTCAGCTTCGTAACTTTGCAGATATTGTTTATGCTCAAACAGCAACATTACACACTAACTAATGTTAAAAATGTGAAATCGCAATCAACCACCCCTTTAATTAGTGCTTCTCTGATGGCGTGTTTTGACTATGTAAGCAATTATTTGTGCACACAGTGTGGATAAGCTACAACAGGTAAACTATGGAAAGACGTCAATAAAACAGCTTCTAGAGGAGCATTTTGCTAAATATGCTCTATTACATAGTCTTTATATTTGTATATTTGCCTGTTGTCCTCATTTCATATACATATAATAAATCTCATGAAAACAAGGTTTTATTACAGACACAGTTTAAATGTTTATATTTTAATAACATATTAGAGTAGAAACAATTATATCAAAGTTGATAACTTGATTATTCAATTGGTTATTAAATAAACTTACATTTTTAGTTTCAGTAAAGTACTTCTGGTGCCTCATTAACCCCCTTTGTTTTATTTTCAGCTCATTTTCTCTTGCAGCAAAAGCTGAACATGGCAATTGCAGAAGAAAGTGTTTGGTGTGTCAAATTTAGCTGTATCCCAACATTAAAAACCAGACCCAAAATGAAATGACTCACAATGCAGAACTCCTCGAAAGATATCCTCCCGTCCCCATCCTTGTCTGCGTTGATGATGGTTTTGTCGACGATCTGCTGCAGCTGGGTGTCCTTCAGGTTATTCCCTACCATCATCTTCAGCACCTGGAACAGCTCACCGTTGGATATGTAGCCATCCTTATCCATGTCATAAATCCTGAACGCAACTGCAGAAACAAACAAAGAATAAAAAACCTGCCAGAAAGTGTGATCAAATGCTTTGCTCCAGTGCACTACAGACCAGTTTTATGAGGGGTTTATGTGTTTATTTTGGTTTGGCTCAACACTGGATGAACATAGTTGTACTAAACTCTTAAACTTAACTAGAGGAAAGTGTTGAAATTCAAGACTGAAAGACACTCACAGCGGAGCTTCTGCTCCTTGTCGCCCTTGACGCTGAACTGAGAGACGCCTTCAATGAACTCTGCAAGAAAAAAGACGGAAAATGGGAGTGTGATTTACACTCTTCACCTTTAATCGGGTCAAGTTATGTTCATGCATCTGAACTCCTCTAGAAAAGAGAGCCTCTGAAACCAGCAAATCTTGTGCTTCCACAAAAGTGCACTGGACTTCTCAATGCAACCATTTCAACTGAGATCTGTGTCAGAAAATGAACACATAATCTTACATTTCCTGTAGGAAATATCGGTTCTTCTAAAAGAGTTTAGCCCTTTGATTCGCATGAAGGCAGTTATGAATGGTTAAAAATATGCAAGGAAAACAAGACCAATCACAATTCAGCATGCAAATGAATGCAAGCAAAAAACACCAATCGGAATTCAGTATACTTTGCAATGACATCACCATCTTGATGCGTAGAACCCCGCCCCCCTCCCCCCCCCAAACAATGTACACTACACATCAACTGAAATAAACAGAAATAAACCTTTAAAGTCCACTTCTCCATTTCCGTCTGTGTCGAATATATCGATGACTCGCTGCACCAGCGGGTTCTGCTGCAACTCGGGTAGAGACATAAACTCCTCCACACTGAGAGAACCCGAGTTATCCAGGTCGAGTTTCTTAAACCGCTTTCCTAGTCTTTTAATCTCATCAGCATCAACTGAAATAGAGAGCGAGAGAGAGAGATGGACAAATAGTGAGAACAAGTAATTTCAACACAAACACAAACAATACATCCTTTTCTCTTAGATTTTCCTCAGCTACAACCATACATCCATCTTTAAAATGTCAATTTAAACCAGCTTCAAAGATTGCACAAGTTTTAAAACACGCACTCACACACACAGGGACGCAATATTCCACATCCAGGGCTCTCACACACACTTCCATTCACCTTTGGGTGCCATCAGAAAGCCAGAACTCATCCCAGAATGAGCCTTACCCAGTTTCTCCTGCCTGGCAGACATGGTCATCCCTCAGAGGACTGCTGTTCAACTACAGCTCGCTCTTGTGCTCTGTGGGTCCGCTAAATGGCCTAATCTCATTCACACAGCCACGTGGTGCACACCTCCAGTAACCGGCTGCCAGGCGGTTTGCTGATAGCACTGTGCAGTTAATCGAATTAATAATCGAAATCACAATGAGGCCGAGAGCAGCGATTCTCAACCATTGTAACACTTCAAGTCCCTCGATGTCAGAGGCCCCAATACACATGTAACAAAGTACTTGTACTTCTTCATAACTCACTCTGCTCAACTAACATAGACGTTTTAAAGGAAATAACGATTAAAAATGCTGATATAAATACTGAGGTCAAGTGTACCATTTAAGAAGACAACATGGTAAACATCACTAATTTAATGATTAATTTTAGATTTCTCATTTGAATTCTATATGCTTTTCAAAAAAAAAAAAAGTTAAACATTTAAAAAAATGTATTAAATACAAATGTCTGGCATGCTAATTTTAAGGGAGTGCAATTGTGTTAACACATTAAAATCACTAAATGGAAATTTACCTGATTTTTTTTTTATTTCGCTTTAATTTATATGTCTTTGCATGAACAAACAGATCAAATAAAACATTTGAAGTTTTCAGCCATTTTTTATATAATTGTAACAATTGAAAGTTACAATAATTTGAATATACATGAGGTACTGCATACTCAGAAATTCAGAAAAACTAAACTTCCATTAAGGACAAAAGTGAATATCTGGGTCTCAGGACAACAGTTTAAGTTCTTTACAATATTCCAGTACAATAACATAATATCAAGTTGACTTTGACTCTGAAATTTCAATGAAAAGCAAGCAGATGAAAAAAGAGCTCTGCCTTACTGGTGTTGTACATCCAATTATTCTCTGAGACACAAGAGGTAAAGAGACATATGCTGATTTCTGCTGTGCTATTTTGAGTTTGTTGACACTTCCCTGATTACCCTCAAGTGGATGATGCAACTGCTTATTTTACATATCTAATAATATGCCATGGATTAACCCTGATACAGCTAGTGCCAATGGGTGTCATTAAACTA
Source organism: Sinocyclocheilus anophthalmus (assembly GCA_018155175.1). Lineage (NCBI taxonomy): Eukaryota > Metazoa > Chordata > Actinopteri > Cypriniformes > Cyprinidae > Sinocyclocheilus > Sinocyclocheilus anophthalmus. Next base: position 116,035 of record JADLZN010000928.1, read on the forward strand.
GGTGACTGTATTACACCATCATGCATCTGTCATTCACCGAGACGTCAGGACAAAGCATGCCAGTGTCACAGTACAAATACTGAAAGTGTTATTTACGCTACCTAAAGGTGCATTCAAGGCAACAGAAGAATAAAAACAAGAGCTAAAGTTTTCACGCTATGCACTACGGCCCATTCGGCATCAGCAGGGGCAGTTGCATCACTGAGCCACAGTATTCAAACAATGTTGAGATGGGAGAGCCAGAGGGGAAATATTTATAACTGTCATGCTGATCCTCCATGGTTGGTCTCTCACCCTCACCCACTGTAATAGCTGATAAGTGCCTCTCAGAAAAGCCCCCTAGCAACAAGGACGGCCAACCCAGCGGAGGGAGAGCAGCGGTGTACGTGCTCATTAGCGCATGATGGTTTATAAAAATGTGTCAACTGCCGCAATATCATTTCTTCTACCACTGTTTTGTGGTAATAATTGTTTCACTTTAAAAATGTGTCTAAGGACATTACATTCTGCTCCATTTAGTTGTTTTTAAACATAAGAACTTGTCTTAATGCTCTAAGAAAGCTCAGTACAAGTTAAGCTCAACTGACAGCATGTGGCATAATGTTTTTTTTAAAGATAATGCACTCCTATTACTTATGAACAGTGTTGGGGGTAACTCATTACAAGTAATGCGAGTTACATAATCAGATTACTTTTTTCAAGTAACTAGTAAAGTAACGCATACTTTTTAATGTAGAAGGAAATATCTGAGTTACTTTTCAAATAAATAATGCCAGGTAATTTTTTTCCATTATTGACTGACAGCTCCTGTCCCCATATGGAGAAATGGGAGTACAGAGGCGTGTGCGCTGTGGAACATGATGTACTGTAGTTCGAGGACTAAATGTGAAAGTGCATTATTCATACACTTCACAAAAAAAACTGATGTCGTATTTATCAACATGAATAGTAAAACAGTGAAATGCTAACTCAGAATATGACGCTAATCCCAATTTATTAAACAATGTCTTTGCTGCTGACCTTTGATGATCCAGTTCAATACTAATAAGCAAAAGACTTAGAGAAACTAACAATTTTTTTTTTTTTTTATTGCTGAAGAGTGTTTCTTCTGCTGCGTTCTACTGTACAGACCTGATTTACTTGTGCTTCAGCCTGAGGTTTGTTCATTACACTTTTTGGTGTGAAAGGTCTTTTATATTTGCTATAAATAGAATTTCTTATATTAAAAACAATCAAGCCCTGGTTATATTTAAAAAGTAACGCGAAAGTAACGCAAAAGTAATATAAGGGCATTACTTTCCTAAAAAAAGTAACTAAGTAACGTTATTAGTTACTTTTTTATGGAGTAACACAATATTGTAATGCATTACTTTAAAAGTAACTTTCCCAAACACTGACTTAGTGGTGAGAAAAGTGGCAACATGAAATAAGGTGGAATAGTCCCGCCTTCTTAACAAAAGAGCCAATCACTAATTGATAAAGTCTATAGAAACAGGACTTCTAGACGCACATGCACATTGGCAGGTCTGGCCTGAAAAATACGCTTTTTAACGCTATTGGATCATAAGAAACAACATTTATGAGACAGTTATTGTCAGATTTCATTGGTGAATTCAAATATGAAATTTAATCATTACCTTGGTGAACAGCTTTGGAGAATTTAGTGTTTCCCCATTCAAAGAGATTCAAAGAGCTGTACTTGCAGGACTGAAATAATAGCTGCCTTCTCGCCTGAGAGGCATTTCAAAGATGGCCACCGAGTGAATGACTTTTCTTAAAGGGACTTTGTTACCACTGCAGATATTCTTTTTTATTTGCTCTGCCTTTTTGTTAAAAGAAATAAGGGCATCTGGGTTACAGTGAGGCACTTAATGCACAATGGAAGTAAAAAGTCAATTTTTAAATATTAAAATACTATCAATAAAAAAAGTAAACAACGTGTTGCATAATAACTATACTTGTGTGTGTAAATCCAATTTTATTTAAAAATTATTTAAAGTTTTATAGCTCAACTAACAGTTTTATCAAAAGAATTAATGTAAGTGCTTACATTCATAAATTCTGCTTTTAAATGATCCAAATTTTATTTAAAGTCGAAATCGTTTTTGTGGTAATCAACATTACACCACAAATGCTACCCAGAATACTGCTTTAATTATACAGGACGACCTTAACACCAGTTCAGACGACTGACTGACTAGCACATTTTGAAAATGCATAGTTTTGCACATTCTCTAGTAACCATGACCCATCATAACAATGCAGTGCTATATTGTTGTGCTCAACCTGGTGACCATCTAATCGCTTGCATTTCACATAAACAGTCTGTGTTTGCCAGATGCATTTCATCTACAAAAATGATTTGGGACAATGTCATAAGTGTCCTGTTACCACAGTCACTAACTGGAGAGAGCTTGTGGTTGCTAAGCACCCATCTGACCAACAGGTGGCTCAGTTTCACAGCAGCATACTTGTTCTCACCCTGTTACAGCCCTGCAAAATGTATTACTGTTGCCTCTTCATTCTGCAGCAAAACATCTTGGGAATGAAGCAATTCATCTTTCACCCTTCACCTTGACCTCCCACTGCTTTCATCATTACTGGGTTGAATAAGGAAGAACTGATCACTGGATTTGTCAGGTTAGTGGCATGCTAGCATCAGATCAGATCTTTAAGAGGTTTGTCCTCTTATTCACAGGACACATACATGCAGTTTATTCTTTGCTGTGCACTGTATGTATCAGGAAGACTCATCTTAACCTAATGGTCTTCCCTCTGTGGTCTTGGAAACCTGTGCCAGTGAAGTTGCCATAGCAACATTAAGGGAACCCTGTGCTTGTACCCTGTGCTTGTTTCATTCACAACTTCATTTTTTTTTACAGAGCAAAAAAAGTTTAATAATTAAGATATCATTACAAATTTCTGCACATCAGTACATTTTATCTAATCAAAAAGCAATGTCTATTTGTGGAAAGGTTATGTAGTAACAGTTACACCCAAATGCATTTCTTAAAGGGGCAGTTCACACAATAATTACAATTCTGTGATCAATTACTCTCCCTTATGCCATTCCAAACCCGCATTACTTTTTTTTTTTTAACTTAGAAGTTGCTTGAACCTATAACTTTTACTGTTGAACATAAAAATAAAATATATTTTGGACTCTACTGACATTCCTAGTTTGGACAAAAATATAAAAAAATATATCTCCTTTTGGTTTGGAACAACATGATGTTGAGTAAATGATGGCAGAATATTGATTTATGGGTGAACTGTCCCCTTAAATAATTGGAAAGGATAGGCTCTAGATTTTTCAGTCAAGCACTGGTCAGCACTTTTACATTAAAAAAAAGTGTCAACAGTCCAAAAGCTCCTCTAATGTGTTTGTCAGTGCTTACAATGTCTAAAATAGAGCAGAAAAAACACATAAAAAAGAAACCTATTAAAAATGAACCATCACCTCGTGTTCTTCTACTCACTCCCACCAACTCTAAAAATAAACAGGCTCTTCCTGCAGCCCCGAGACTAACCTTTACCAACTGGAGGCATTTATAGCCCTTATTTCTACAGTACGCCACCCTGTCTAGTCTGGTTGCACTAGCGCTGGCCCTGCTCCAGACACGGAGAGCCCCACTGATCCAGGGGATACCCTCTGCCTCACATCTTGATCTCCAGCTGATCCCAGAGCAACAGGCACAGGTGTTTAAAGGGCCGAACTAGACTACACTGACTGCTTATACCACGAGCAACATGTAAGTGACTAACCACAGGTCATCTTTGTTTATGATGTGAATGTGCAAAATTTCAAATTTAAGTTAAAGTGCCCCTATTATGGATTTTTGACAATGACCTTTCATGCAGTGTGTAACACAGCTCTAAGTGAATGAAAACATCCTGCAAAGTTTAAAATCTGAAAGTGCACCGTGTATAAAGTTATTGTCTCTCAAAAGAGTCGACTCTGAATCATTGAAACGAGTCGTTTTTGAAACGAATCCCAAGCAGTTTCATGTTGACCTCATCATGAAACATTAGCATATTGCCCACCCACTTGTTGGTCTTTTCGCCTTTGGTCGGAATGAAAATGCTAATTAATTTTAAATAGAATAGATAAAATAGCGGTTTCCCCGGTAACGCTGTACACAAAGCAGCACTGCGCTCACAAACGCTGCTTTATCAGGCATTACAGGCATGATGCAATGAAACGGAGACCAAAGGGCGGGTTTGGAAAAATGAATCGTTAAACGAATCGCTTGGTAGTCTTTGAGCAAATAAGGTAAAAATAAATGCATATTATAAGACAATGAAAGTGTTTTTTGACCGTGCATGCATGTCAACCTGTTGTTGGGGACTCCCAAAACCAAAATATGAACCTTTCATTACCCATAATAGGGGCACTTTAAATTACTAAAATTAAAATGACTAAAACTGAAATAAAAATGAATGAAACAAAAACGCACAATATGCACCAGATGAGCTGAACAAACGCTACATAATCCATAGATCATATTACATAATCACGGTTTTCTATATTGTTGTGGGTTTTTTATTTATTTATTTTAGGTGCTGAACAATCCAGATATGGACGGCTGGTGTTTAAAACATCGTTTTAGACCTAGCACTTAACCAAAAATAATTTAGTCAGAGAATTAGGCTTAACCTACATAAACTATGACTGGATTTACCCTATTTACCCAAAAAGTAATGCAAAAGTACCTAAAGGTTTTTTTTTTTTAAATGACACAAAAGAGTAAAAATGTACTAATAGTATATAAAAAAATAAATGGTAACAAAAATAAAATGCTTATTTTATTTCACTTAGTAATTTTCATTTAGTTTAAGTACTAAAATTACTAAAACTAGAAGTAAAATAAAAATCAATACAAACTAAATGGAAATAACTAACAAAATAAATAAAAACAACAAAAATATTACAACATTACTAAAAATAATTTGTTTAATTACATCTTTTTTTGCTAGTATTGTTGTATTGTGAACTTAAAACAATCTTCACTTAACCCATTATAATAAATCTCAAATTTAGCTGTGGCTTTTATATAGTGTGTTATATGTAGTGTACATAGTAATACAGTGAAGTTTCGCTGTCTGTCAGTATCAGCTCTCTCTCTCTGTGTTTAAACGAGAGCTGTCTGTTACTTCACCCCCCACTAAGTTTATTTTGCACATTCATTGTCACAGTAAATAAGCACAATTACTAGAAACATTTGGTATCAGTATTTTAATGTGAGGATCGATCCTTTCGATACAACGTCAGTATCACAAGTATTCACACTTATTTCTGCAACTAGAGCTGCGCCTCTTAATCACTGATATATATACAGTATATGGGAAGAACCACTGAAGTTTTAGTTTGACTCGCTGATGCTTCAGTACCTCTGGTGAAATTAAGGAAACAAAAAAACAAATACAATTTGAGGTAAGATGTGGCAACAGCCCAAAATACTTACAGTGTGAGCACATCTCCAAAGGATAACTCGCCTCATTTCCCTGTAGAGAGAGAACAAGAGTCTGAATCAACATAAAATGTTACTGATCAGTCCTACAGGTTCTGTAAAACTTGACAGACATACAAAAAATATCCAAAGGGGCCGAAGTTCACTTCTAACAGCATAATCAATGAATCGGCCTCATCAAATATCTCAACAAAGCATACCATCTATTAGTGCTGGGCGGTATACTGGTTCATACTGAATACCGGTGTTTATTTTTGTTATGATAAGAATTTTTAAAATACCGCTATATGTCGCTTAAACAACGTTTGGAACGCGACACTGTTTGAAAGGGGTCCCTTTTCACTGTTGCACTGTGGTGAGGGAACAGCTGTATGTGTTACTAAGCGTGAAAGTTCCGAAACTGAAGCTGTAGAACTAATAGAACGTGATGACACAGAAGAACTCATCCACAATATCCACACTGACCACCACAAATATCCACCGCCCCCTGCCATCAGCTCCCGCGTCTCACACACACACGAGCGCGACTTTAGCACTAGATTTAGCAACTTTCAGACCCTTTTAGTGGCTTTTTTCCATAGAATATTCATACTGACAAACCTAGCGACTTTTTTGGATAAACCTTAGCTATGGTTCAGTTGGAAGATTTCGCCAGTGCTGTCCCGCGAGCGCGAGGTCTGGCTTTCCCGGAGAAGTGTCGCCTCTCTCGGCGTCTGTTCTGTGCAGCGAGCGGCAGAGAAGCACCGCAGCCGACTCCTCAATAAATGAGTACAAAACAGCGTTTCCAAGCACCTGTCGCTTACTGATTGTTTGGAATTATAAATATGAGCCAGCGTAGTTCGTCTGTTAATATCACATGCACTTTTTAGTTTGTTGTTTTTTTTAGTTTGTTACTCAGATGCAGGCAGTGCGCTGCATGAGACAAAAAAGTAATATAGCCAAAACAACCGCATAGCCGCTCTTTAGTGTAGATGAATGTTGATTTTATCAGACGAAGCCGCGATTATAAATGAGAGTAACTCCTGGTTAACATGTATTAAAAGGGGTCGTGTTTAGTCACTATTTAGTGTGGTATTTTTTGACAATATTCACTCATCATGACAGTAAAATAGGGCATTCTAAGTCAATATACTGCAGTATTTCCTCTCTCAATCAGTAGAAAATATGGTTAACACCCGGTCATGCATGAAAAAAAAATACCGTCATGTACCGTGAAACCGGTATAATTTTGAAAAATACCGTGATATAAATTTTTGGTCATAACGCCCAGCACTACCATCTATTATACAGCTGTCACAAGGTGAAAGGGTCATCAGAGTCACAACTATGGCTCGTAATGTGTCTTAGTTAATTAGCTAATCAGATTTGAGGAGTGAGTTTACAGTGCTATGCAGGAGGCCATCAGTCTCAGAGAAGAGACTGGATTTTGCTGTGTATAATACTGTAGATGTCATAGACACTACATAATCAATGATCATATCAGCAATCATTCTGAAAGGGAAACCGCAACATCCTTTACTAATGACTTGATTGACTTAACTCATCAAAAGCTACAACGAAGTGTGGTTAATGGCTGATGACTCAAAGTTTGGTCAAATGTTTTAATGTTTTTTAAAGTCTATTCTGCTCACCAACGCTGCATTTATTTAATTAAAAATACAACAAAAAGAGTGTGCCCATTTACAATTTAGGTTTCTTTTATATTTTTAAAATGTTTTATTCCTGCGATGCAAGGAATTGTATATCATTATCCGTTTTCTTGTCTTTCTCTTTTCTCCTTTCTGTCTCTCTCTTCTTTCTCGCTTTTTTTTTCTCTCCCTTTTTTTTTTTCCCTTTCCTCCCTCCTCACCTTTTTCTATTCTATTTCTTTCCGTGTCGCTTTCTTTTTCTCTCCTTATTTTTTCTCTGTTCTCTTTCTTCTCCTTCCTTTCTTCTCCTTCTCTTCTTTCTCTCGCCTTCCTTATCTTCTCCCTCGTCTCTCCTCTGCCTTCTAGTTCTCATTTTTTCATTTTTCTTCTCCCTTTCTTTTCTTTTCCTTTTTCTTCGTCTTATTTTCAACCATAGCCTTATTTTGCTCCTACCTTTCTTTATTCTCTCCTCTTCTTCTTGGTTTCTCATACTACCTTTTCTCTCTTTCTTTTCTCTTCTTTTTCTCTTCTTTCTTTTTCTTGCTTCGGCTCTTTTTCTCCTTCTTCTTGCTCTGTTTTCCAGGTTTTTATCTCCTTCACCTTTTCCTTGGTTCATATCTCGCCACCTCTCTTATACTTCTTTCCGTTTTTTTCATAACTCATATTTATCCCTCTAAGAGGAACTTACGTCTAGCTTTTTTCTAACCTCCGTTTCCACTTTCGAAGAGTTCGGCTCTTCCTCCCTCGTTCTCTTTTCACTCTTCTGCTGCTGTTTTTCCGGTTTTCGCTGGTGCGCGAACCCTAACAGCTGCAGTTTGCCGACCTGCTCTCGTTGCCTGTATTTCTCTCCCCTTCCCTTCTCGTTCTGCTTCGCGGGTCCGCGGTTCGGCTATTGTGCCTGCGGGCTCAGTGGTGACCCTCGCGCCTGGAGGATGATGATGAGGCACGGGGGTTCCGCCTCGTGCCCTTCCGCCGGTGATAAATTAATTTTAAAAATATGCAAGTAAACAAAAATGTATAAATAATTTTTTTCCCCTTATCCCCCGCCCGGTTTTCCCCCCCCGCTTCCCCACCTACGCACGCTTTGTGGCGTTTTTGGCCCCCCCCCTTTGCGTACAAGTTGCGCGTGTACTTTGTACCAGTCACATTTTTAGTACATTTAACTCCACCCCTTGTGCCCACCCCCCCCCCCCCTGGTCCCCTCCCTTTGGGTGGCCCCCGCCTTTTACCCTCCGACCGTTTGCCCCCCCTTGGCCCCGCGGACGCCCTGAGCCCTGAGTCGGAGCCCGGAGACGCCCCGCTGGCAGCCGTTCACCGACCAACGTTTTTGTTGATACCGTTGTATGGGTTTATGGTAGAAAGAAAATAATACAGCATTAGAATGAGTAAATTATGAACGTTTTTATTTTAAAATGAACTACGGATGAGACAAGAAGAGGGTAAGATTTCGAAGAAAAAAAAAAAAAGAATAATAATTTTTAAAAAATGGTCGAAAGGTGTGCAATCAAAAATCAAGTTGTTTCAAGTCAGCAAGAGGAATGGTGCTTTCATTGAGCTGTGTGTTGAAGGCCTGTTATGACTTGCAGGGAGAATCCAAATCTGCCACAACCTAATAGAGAGCGGGACAGATAAACCGGGACATCATCACTGTGCCTAGACGTTTCTAGTGCAACTTCCAGAATATCTAGAGCTCTCCATTAGACGTTTATTACATAGTTTCATAGCTTACAAAGTGAAGTCCCTGTGCGACTACATACTAGAGCCATTTCATGACGCTAAAATAAAAGGAGACGTTTTCTAATATTGTTCTAAGATAAAAATTCAAGCACACTGATAAACCATGTAGAGATAGTAAAGGAGGTGTATTTCCGTGCTGTGTGTACATAAGTGTGTGTATTTGCACATATGGTGTGGAAGTAGATTAAACAGTGTGTGAGACAGGTCACTTGAGTCACTGCGTGGTCGAACGCTGTTCTCGGACTTCTCTAGTTTACTGTATTAAACATAGCCGTTTCAGTATGTCCCTCCCTCTAAAATTAGTTTGAGCGCTCACGTGCACTACAAGCAGACAGTGTTTTGCCATAGCTAGTAGGTTAGCTAAGGTTGAGTGCCCTGTGCTATTTTGACTTTAGTGGTAGAGAGCCAGCAATTGAACTTAAAGTGGATTGAGGGTTTAGGATTACTTCATCTGGTACGGTCTCAAGTATGGGCGAGTCGACAGGCAAGGAAAGATGTCTCAAAGCAAAGAAGAGGTGGAGGAAACTTTCATACAAATGTAGCAATGTTCGATTGGGCTATGTTTGACTCTTTATGACATCACAACACTCCCAATCATGTCCATTCAATAAAAATGCTTATTAATAAGACATCAGGATCATCTGAGGCAACTGGCTTCTGGACAGATTTCATTACTTCCATGACTTAGTATTTTTCCAGGAAATTTTTCCAGTGCTATACGTTTGAAGAAATACTTTAATACGTGTTCTTTGGGTATACCCAATAAATACTGCATTTATTGCGTATTTTTAAAGGGAAAGGTCAGGTGAAAAGTAATGATTTGAAATGAATATGCAAATCGTGCCTTTATCTATAAACATTTGGTTAACAGATGTTCACTTGCATAATTTAGCAGACATTTAAAAAAGCATAAAAAAATGTAAGAATGAAAATCTATTTTTAAAATGAATGTTATAGATATTAAAGTGAATAATTAATCTGTGCATGCATTTCAGTTTTTAAAAAATGTTTTGACCTCATAATTTTGAATCAAAATGTCAACTGGATCGTCTGGTGAAAATGGCAGCCTTCTCTATGGGGTTGTATACAGGACTTCTGCAATGGACCATTTTCACAGCTTCTGATGATGCACTTCCACAGTTATTAACATTGTGAATCTAGTTAAGTTTTTATTTTTAATGGTATTATGGCACACTCAGCTCCATGTAATGCATTTTACTATGTTAAAATCTATTCCACTAATTTTCCACCCAAATCAGTGTTGGAATTGTGAAAAACACCCTCAGATATCATCTAGGTCTGACTTTAAGGCACTACAGAGGAAATGTTTGAGCTCAGAGTCTTTTGACACAGACAGGATAGAAATTAAAATGCAATATAGACATGGTGTTGGTAGAGTCTGGGACTAGGCTAAATCTAGGTCTGTGAAGCTAGTCCTTGGAGCATGTAATCCTATGCTATGCATCCCAAGTATGCATACTTTCCTATTCTTTGAACTGAGTGTCGTCTTATAAGGTAATTTGCATTGAAACAGAGATATGCAGACCGAGATTCTCTCATTGCCGAGCCGATTAAGCAAAGTGTGCTCATTGCGACAAGTGTCAGTTCCAAACTTTTATATTGTGTCTCTCTTGTTTGCCATCATTAATTATACATATATCTGCATTGTATCGGCCACACTGCTGATGATAGCAATTTGGTGTAAATTGAGGTTAGGTTTAATATCCGTACCACACAAACAACAGGCCCACAGCTTCTGACCAATGAGCTTCCATTATCTGACCGGTCGCTATAGCTCACTAGAAATTTTTTCAAAAATTATTTTTGGTGGGTCAAGACTCAAAAATGGATTGCAGTTCTGTTAAGGTCACGGACAGCAGTGGGAAAAAGCGCAAATACAATTAAATTTAACCACATAATCATTCATAGTTCAAATATCTTCTTCCCATTTCTTTTATTTTGATCTCATATGGCATGCATCCATTTTGGCACAAATTCATGTAGGGAGGGATGCCCTGAAATTTCGGCCTCCAAAAATTATCGGACGAAAATGGCATTATCAGTTTTCGGCTGAAAATATATGGCACGCCGCACCGCCCAGCAGTGTTCAGCGTGCAGGTTTCACTCTCCCTCTAGACGTTGCCACTGCGTTGTGCTCCCCGCTATGCTCTGCTCACATGCTCTGATAATAATAGCTTTGTAGGTCTATACATTATTTGGATAAATAGTAGTTATATCTGATCCTGTTGCATAGAACTGAATAAAAATAATATATTGATATTTAATATATATACATTATCTGTCCAATTGTATTGTTACTTTCAATAAAAGTGTGGCTATTTTATTGGCTTGTGTTTTTTAAAAATTCAGTATCATTAAAATTGAGTTAAATTAAAAAGTCTCACAAAATTACTTTATATTATTTAATAAAATAATAAATAATTACTAAAGCATTTTCGGTCCAGAATTTCAGTGCATCCCTATTAATCAGTAATACAGCTAATACTAATATGACTTTAAGGATCTTAAGGATATTTGCCAGTTTTTATAACTGTGGATCGCTCATTTCTTCAGCTATGATTTCAGATATGGACTGAACTGCATCTACATGATTGAGATACGACTGCCTCTTATGTCACTGAACACTGAACTCATTAAATGTCATAACATATACAAGACTAAATATTACAATGAGACCACATAAACACAGTTCATCAACAATATTTCTAGATTTAAACATCTATTTGGCCAGTGACACCTAATAAACCCACTCTCAAATCATAGTGTCTAAAACCTGGCAAATTACTGTCACATCATAACCAAATTTTAAAGGGGTCATATGATGAGATTTCCAGTTTTCCTTCTCTTTGGAGTGTTACAAGCTGTTGGTGCATAGATAAGATCCCTGAAGTTGCAAAGACAAAAGTCACAAACCCAAAGAGATATTCTTAATCAAAGTTAAGACTCTGACACGCCCCCCCTAAAACGGCTTGTTCTAAAACGCCCCCACATATCTACATCACTATGTGAAAATATTTTTTTTACCTTTAGCCGCCCAAATTTGCACGCAAAGAAAGAAGGCGTGGTTGTGTTAGTGTTGAAGCAGCATGTCAGGGTGACGCTGTGTGTTTCTAGGTGAAAGCAAAAGCACTTTATTTGGCCTTCCGAAAGTAAATGCATTTAGAAATCTTTAAGATTACAACAGAACAGCAATGCATTTTAATGGACGACCGTTTCGTGAACCTAGGAGAGCGAGGTAATTTGACTTTTGCTAATGACAATCTGGGTGCTTTGAACAGCACGATTGTGTTATTTGTTTAAGTATTTGCTTATGACGGTTCAATGCGGAGTTTTGTGCATCGAGTGTGTACGTGTGCGCTGAGTGCAGCGAGAGAGAGAGAGATGGGAGAGAGAGAGGAGAGAGAGAGAGAGAGAGAGAGGGGTGTGTGTGTGTGAGAGAGAGGGGGGGGGGTCACATCACAGTGGAGTCAGCTGGCTTAAACGCGGCTTGTGTACTGCATCATCACTGTCACACGTTATGTTCGTTCACGGACTATGTTCCCTTTCGGTGTCTTGATATTTAATTTGAAAGCTTGAAGCTCGTGATTATGGTAAGGGGCGTTACATTTCCGACCTTGCGGTGTTCGGCCAATAACAATGCACTGGGTCAGCTGGCAAATCAGAGCAGACTGCGCTTGTCGGAAGGAGGGATTTTGTAGAAAACGAAGCGTTTGAGAGGACCTACAATAATGTACAGTATTTGAAACATAATGTGTTTTTTGAACATTAACGCATTGTCAAACATATTCTGTTAACACCAAATACACAAAATAATGATCTTTAAAAAAAGCATCATATGACCCCTTTAAGAAAAACACAAAGTTGTAATCTACAATGCTGGGCATGGTGGTAATGACAGCAGTGTTCGGTACAGTGATTCAAATTAATATATGATGTGAAAATGATTTTATGCTTTTATGAAAATGCACGCAAGGCAAAATTACCCCAGTTTTAACTTTTTATAAATTAAAAGTCTGGGTCGACAGACAAGACCAACAGAAACATGGCAAATGTAAAAATGTAAAGGAGGAAAAAGTAATTATAACCTATCATTTAAATGAAAAAGCATGCATTTACAATGACCCCAGGGGACAGAAAAGATGAGGACATGATGTCTGAAGAATCAAGCAGTCGATTCAAGTTGTCAACGCATCTATTTGACACGCAAACCAGCTCTCGGTCAGCTTGACAGCAGTCTCGATCGAGTAGCAGCTACTAGCTGCCATACAATGTTTCTCTTTCCCCGCCGCGCCATTATATTTGATCCCTGCTCGCTCAAATACAGCATTTACACCGGAATCTACAAGACAGCGACGCGTTTTCTGTGTTTCTCCGTTCATAGCGTACAGAGCCTAGCAGCCCAGAGCGCGGGCCACACTGACAGCCACGGCTCTGTGTTATCAACGCGGCTTTGATCACGACACCGCGAGCGCATTTCCAGCCCGGCACGGCAGCAGAGCGCGCGTTAAACGCCCGAAGCGCAGCAGTATAGGAAGTATCTGCTATCTCGGACATACTTGCAGCGGTTTAGCGAGTGCTGTAAGGGATCCTTACCATTCTGTCGCCGGGGTTGTCTTCGCCTTGCGCGGAACTGAACGGGCGCTCTCGGAGACGGGTATTTTTCTGGGCGAGGAAGTCGCAGTAGCGCGTCGCTCGGATTGTGTCCTCGGGCTTTGAGTCGACGGATGACGGGTTGACGGACTGCAGCGGCTTCGGTAGGTCCGCAGCGGAGGGGGAAGAGGCAGTGGGTTGAGTTGGTGGAGAGAAGCGGAGGGGGGAGGGGCATTAGAACAGCACATCCGGGTATTTCTGCATTGTTTGCGCTCTCTGTAAATAAATACACGAGCATTTGCATCATTACCGTTAATCAAATGAGTGCATCTCAAGTCTGAAAGAAACCTAGTAGCTGACTGTATTGAAGAGGAGGGGATGGACTGGAATTGATTTCATACTGTTATAACTTCACAGATTATTTAAATGTGCAAATATAGGCCTAATTTGAAATGGCCTTTAGTATAAATTCATGCTGAAATACCCGGTTATGATATTAAGGTTATACTTTTTTTGTAGTTTGTAATAAATATGATTGGAATTATGGCGAAATGCAATCACAGAAATACATTTTTAAATACATTTCATGCTTTATATGAAAATCCCTGAAGTTTTAAAAAAAATTGTTTTCTTTATTTTCTTGATTAATCTATGTCCAAAGGGCTTTTATCGTGAGGCTTGCTTTTGTATTCAACTTTTAAAAGACTTTTGGTGACCATTCCTAAATAAAATTAAAAGTATAAAATAGTGTTTGTGATTTGTAATAAATATGATTGGGATTATGGCTAAATTTAAGACATAAATGTTTTTTTTGGGGTGGGGGGGTGATGTTGTACACGTGCAGTTTAATATCTAATATTTTTCACTTTTTAAATGATGCGTTATCTTTATTTCTCAGATTTTATTGTTTGTTCTTGCTGTGGCACATTTCATTTATTTAGTCATTTATTATTTATTTAGTCATTTATTAGACGCTTTTATTTCATCTGTCTTGGAGTGTTTTATTGTGAGGCCTGCTTTTGTATTACATTTTTAACATTTGGTGACTATTCCTAAATATTCAGGTATTTGCATCTGAAAGTGTTCCAGTTGTGTGTCTATAAACATGCTTTTTAAAAAATACAGCTTTATATGATAGATGTTATAGGTAATGTATATCAGGTATACGTTTACTAAATTATAACAATATGCTAAGCTAAAAATAACCACCACATATTATTTTCTATGTATTGCATGTTTTGTATGTTTTTCTTTTTCTTCTTTTGGTCTTTTATTGGCTGGTATTGTATTAAACCATAATATATTTATTAGAACAGAACTATAAGGAACAAGATTGTTTTTTTTTTTGGCTCAAAGTCACACAAAAATCAAGATTGATATTCAGCAACACACATAGACACCCCACGAGCAAACAAAGCATCAGAACGTGAGTGAAAATAGGCATAGAATTAAGCAAAAATAAGCACTGACTGCATTTCTGATTCACTTCTAACTCTCACCAGTGAAATAATGCTTCTGTGAAAAATAGGCAACATATACTGTATAACAGTTTAAGCAGTGAACAACAGTAACACAAAATGGGAAATAATTAAACATCCATTCACACCATACACTGTAAAAAAAAAATCAGTAAAATTTACGGTAAAAAAACGGCAGCTGTGGTTGCCGGAATTTTACCGTAAAAAATATGGTAGCAACGTTTTAGGATTTACGGTTTTAACTTAAATTTACAGTAAATACCGTAATTTCATTAACTGATAAATGTTATTATATACCAACCTATTGAAGTACTGAAACCTGTTTTGTACCTTTGTAATCCACTGATAACCACCAAATGCAGGTGGTGGTGATGAAAAAGTCACATGAACACAGTCCATCAAAAAGGCAGCTTTTAAATAATAACATATATAGAAGGTGCACAGTGTCATTCACACAAACACTAAACACCATCACGGTAACACACATGAGACTGAAATAATGCAATAAACATTCATTTAACAACATTAGGTGTAACACACAACCCTAATATACAAAACTGATAAGAAAAAAAAAAAACTAAGAAGAAACAGAGTTATTTCAACAAAAAAAACATAAAATTTGAAATGTAAAGCAGGGAATTCTGGGGAAATGTCAATTTACGGTTATTCACTGTAAATTATACTGTATTTTTCACTTCCAAAAACGGTATCCTACCGTAAAATTACATGTAATGTCCAATAAAGTTTTTCACCGTATATAGTAGGGGAATTTACCGTTAACCATTTAACAGGTTTTTACTGTAGCATTTTTACAGTCTTTTACCGTTAAATTCACGGTCATTTTTTACAGTGTACAGAACAAATTATTGTTTTATGCTGGTCCCAAAAGACCACGATATTAACTGACTGGTCTTCACTTATATAATATTATATTACACATACTAATAAAGAGTATCATGTATAGCCTGTGTACGTTTATACAGCACCTTTTTGAACAAGCATTTTGGAGCACTGCCCGTCTCTACAACAGCGAACCACTGGGTTAAATACAGGCCTGCAGTGTATTTTTCTCATCTGAGTCTTGTTGAAAGATGGTCTTGGTGTATTTGTAACCATAATAGAGCAGATATGTGCTGTGCAAATGACCAAGAGAGAGCTGAAAATTCGGTCTCATTATAATCCCTTCCCATGGAGATTTTCGCCCAAAATATCACCATCCTTTTCAGAGTTTCACCAGCTCAGGCATGATAAAGAGGAGGAGAAATAAATGAGGAGAAATTCTGTTCAGACTGAAATGTTCTGTGGTACAACAAATAGATACAGTGCTTGACTGGTGAACAGATTCCCTGATGGATCACTTGTTTGGAGCCTTTAATAGTCACATCTTATTTCACTTGAGCACTTTGCAGTCATCTATCTCACACACAGCGGCCCCATGATGGTTACAGGTCATATTGTGCAGGTTTGCTGCTGAAACTCTGCTCGTCTTTTACTGGAAGACCTCTTTGTTTATCCACATGAGGCTACGGGTCTCGTTGGGCTTGGCCTCGTACTCGATGCAATTGAAGCTGTTGCCGAACTGGCAGTGTTCTCTCTTGTAGTAGTTGTAGTATTTCACTTGCCATACAGTTTCAAACATACCGGCATCTTTGAACTGGCAACAAAAAGAAGATGGAAGGTTAGAAACATTTTACAGTTCAGTTCTTTCTACTTGATCAGTTGGCTGAGTGATTTGTCTTTAGTTACAGATGCATGAACGTTTACATGCTTGCACTTCCATAACACATTGAAAAATGAACAAAAAATGCTTTGACATTGTTTGAAAAAAAAGCATGTCTTGTTAACTAGATGTACAGCAGCAATCTGACTGCACCAATTTAGCTTGCAGTCTATACTTTTTTTTTTTTTGCATATTTGCGATTATTTTAGGTGTTACAGATTGCACTTGTCTGCACTTTCAAAATATATTTTTTTAAGAAATTTGTAAACAAAACATATTCTTGTAGTACATTTCACAAGAAATACTATTTCAGTTTTCCTACTTCAAAATTTCACATTTAATTCAACATGTTTCTTGTGAATGTTTTGTTTGTGAAATTTACTAGTGATTTCTGAGTGAAAATTGTTTAAAAGTAAAACATACACCAATTTGTTTTAGTTTTTTCAGTGTGGTCACTTGCTTTCCATTTAATATAGGCTAGATGAAATATTAAAAACTGAAAATATAATTTTCAAGGCTTGAACAGTTTTTGGCGATTCCCGTAAAAATATGGTAGAATAAACAATATTGGCCAAAAATAATATATTTAATAAATATGTTATATTTTTTTGACACTTAAATGCGTCAATTGTTAGTAATTAGAGATAGTATTAACAAAGTATAAATTAAAGCTACAATTAATCTATATATATATATTTTTTTACAATTTTAAAGAAAATGTAAGAGTGATTGCCCGCTCTAAAAAATTTCACTGGAATTCAACTGACACCTATTTTTTTTAAGTGTATTTCAAATTGTCTGAAAAAATATTATAATAAAATAAAATAATTAAGTAAAAGGGGTTCCTTATTTTGATGAGGTATAGTAACGGAAGCCCAGAAACAAGAACATATTTTTACACGATTTCTCAAGCATCGGTAGGTAGTTGGCATGGTGTTTATATGAGTTTGCTGTATGGTGTTCTGGGTGGTTTCTTACTGGTCCAGGTCAAAGAGCACATCCCCCAAACTGTATGACATTCTGACCTCCACATATGACTCAAAACTAAGATTTTTTTGCCTGTTTTATCATCTTTCAGGTGCAAATCAGGAGTCTTGTAAAGTAACACAAGCACCAGCTCCTCAGTAATTTGAGGCATCATTTACGTCCGTAGCCAAAACAAGTACAAGGTACAAGTGAAATCTAATGCCAAGGCTGAATTTAGCTTCAAATCGCAAATCCTCCTGAAGAATTTAGCATCTAGCAATTCTGTGTGATTTCATAATGAATTCTATTCTATTCTACTCCCAGCTGGGCTGTGTTACCTCTATGAAGACCTGCACAGGTTGTCTGTCCCCGCTCTTGGTGTGTGGCACACCCTCAGTGTCGTAGGGGCCATTGTAGACGACCTGCTCTTCATCTTTGGACTGCTGCTCCAATGGGAAGCTCTTTCCGCCGATTCCCATTGTGCTGAAAACCCCGTTTAAACAAGTGTCAGACTATCTGCCTGTTTAGCTTATTTGACACACATCTGAAATTCCTTCTGTCAATAAAACATTAACGACTCGTACTTGTAACATGGTTCAGTTTCACAGCATTTCTAAATAACGTAGGCCTACTGCGCAAATAAAGAATCGACTTGAATGCATATACATACTGCAGTCTATTTATATCACATAGCCTACACGATATATTTCCTTTCTTACAGGAGCGCAGGTGCAGCTTTCGGCCCCAATGTTGCGAAAAACATCGAGTGCTAAGAGCTATTTATATGCAACCACCTATAATATCAGGAGCATATAAACAGGATCAATTTGACCGCGTTCATATTGAATGGACTTACGTGGCCTCCGCGCTACCCGGTTTCACGATCACCTCGATTTTGTATTTCGATCCTGTCAGCAATTTGATTGTCCTGCTCTGGCCGAACCTCGTCCCGTCCACTTTATAAAACACGGGTCCGTCATTGGGTTGGATTTTCAAAGAAATCGCGATGTTTATTATCGCCGGAACGTCGGCCATAGCTACGAGATACCGGAGCTCGGTGTATTTCCAGGGCTCCCGGTCATTAACGGGATGGCGGACGGTCTCAGGAAGCTGTGGAGAGATGCTGTGACGCCTGCACAAGCCATCACGCCCATTTAATCATGCAGCATGCATTTATGCATATGGCTAGACTGGGCTCATATAATTGGCATTGCTAAAATAGGCGTTGCTACCCTATCGATTGTTTTGTTTGTTTATTTTTGTCATGTTGTGTATTGTATCCTAGGATTCAAAAAATATTGTAAATAGCTTATTAGCATTAGATTTAGATCCTAATCCCATTGTGTTAGTGTCCATCTCCGTTATCCTCGCGATTAAAAACAGTCCCTGTCCAAAGTGCTGAAACTGAACAATCGTGTATTAGCTACGCTAATAATACTGCCTGCAGTAGGCTACTGAGCCATTTTTAATGAAAGAAGTACATTTTAAATGCACTAAACACAAAACACTGCTATTACGTGTTTAGTGAGCTTGAAATGTTAATAAAACATTAATATAATTAACTAAATTCATTATAAACCTATTTTTAATGGGCTGTTATGAGGGTTTTTTGAAGGAGTATATGCATTTTTATGCAGTTTTTTCTTTGCAGAAAGCTTTGTAACAATAGCAGTTATATAAAAACATTCATTTGAATTAAAACATGATGTGTGTACATTTTTAATGGACAGTCAGACCAATACGTGTCATTTTAAATGACATTTATGCCATTTAAAAATATATAATGAGAGGAATATACATAATTTGAGTGATTGAGTGACTTGAGTGAAGTTCAAAAGCAGGCAAATTATATTCTCATTTAACATTAATAATCATTTTATCTCACAGATTCCTCCATTATGAGTTCATATGGCATAGTTCACCCCATAAAAAGTAAATTTTCTGAAAAATGCAACTCACTCTAACGGCCATCAAGATGGATGAGTTTGTTTCGTTCAGACAATTCTGGAGAGAAATGTAGCTGAACACTTGCTCAGCAGTGGTTGCTCTGCACAGTGAGTAGGTGCCGTCAGAATGAGAGTCCAAACAACTGATTAAAAACATCACGGAATTCACGCGACTCCAGTCCATAAATGAACCTATTTATCAATTACTTTAATTTAGCTTGAGATGGCACAATGCTACTTATTAGCAGTAAAAAATATTTTTTTTGTCTGATAGGACTGAAAAGATACTCAGAATTGCTTTTCGAAGTCTCTTTTTAAAAAATTAAACAAGCTTTCCATTTCACAACAAGGCAATGCTAGTTCATACATACTGATTTCTCACTGTGTACGAAAAACGCCTTTTCACATAGCAAAAACTGTGCATTTAAATGTAACAATATTTCTATGTTTTAAATGATTATGTGGTTATAAAAGATAAGACATATGCATACAGATAGCAGAAAGAGAGAAATGGAAAGAGAGGTCAGCAATGAAGAGGGAAGTACAGCATTGGGACACATAATATTCATTAATATATTAGCTTTGATAAAATAATAGTTGCATTATTTAAGGCAAAACATGTTTTGGCAGTGACTCTAAAAAAAAAATCAAATAAATGAATAAAAATCAATACTTAAATCAAAATGTGCACAGCTTTGTTGATCTATAAAAAAAAGAGACAAGATCTCTCTCTCTCGGTTCCATCTGCAAAACGCTTCCATCATATGAAACCTATAAAACCTCATTACAGTCTCAAGCAAATTTCAGTAATACAACTAACATGTTCGGTAACAAAAGCCACATTATCATGTCTTTTTTTAGCCTTTGTGCTTTTTTCCCAATACCGATTACAAAATATTCCATAGAATTATTTGCCCAGCAAGTGCTTCAGTCATAATGCTTCCATTGTAGACACAGCTGATGTATTTCAGTCCATTGGCAGGATCCCAAAAGTCTCTGTTTGCTCTATCTATCCAGTTCCGCCTCCAGTATCTCTCCCCAGGTCTCCACGTCCAGTGGACACATGCTGTTGGATGGGATATCGTCAGCAGAGCGGATGTTACTGTATTGGCCCTTCAGCCACCTCCGCTTTACGCAGCCTTTCCTGTAGTTACGAACAAGAGTAACCTGGCACAAAAAGGAAAGGTAAATAAGAAACAAACAGCAGAGGCAGGAACAAAATGAAGCAGAATATCACTTAATTTGAACAGCAATAGCACAAACCTTCCATGAACACCCAGCAAGCCTGTCCCCGTCCACCTCCCTCCGGCAAATAGCCAGCACTGAAAGACAGTGGCTCCTCCACAGCTGATCGCGGCCCTCGATTATGTCATTCCAGTGTCTGCAGGTGAGCGAGGCCCGGCACAAACTCCTGACGTCCAGCTCACTGAAGATCCTCACGCTCATCTCAGTAGGAAGGGTCTCTGTGAAGCTCTGCTGAAGTGGATCCTGGCCACCAGGGATCATTAAGGTGGCTCCTCGCTTTGGGCTGAAGGTGGCGCTCTTGCTCCTTTTGCAGACATTCTGCATCTCTCAGCGTCCTAGAGGAGTTTCAGTTTGATTTCCATTGAGCTCAACAATGACAGAACATTTGACTTACAAATAATCCATTGTTTAAGCAATACATAGGTTATCGTGTGCGTGTAACTGAACGGTCGCAGTAACGTTATCTGTTCGTTCGTGGACAAAGCCACCACCTACAGTACGTAACTCTAGCTAACCAGTGGCTAGAATAGATTCTAAAACAAATACATCTATATAATTGCATGCAGTACGAAAAACTAATGTATTAAATCAATATGTTACTTGTAACGATTCATACCGGCGGAGGCGTCTCGTTGACAGCTGAGGATTTAAACGTCTGCGTTTGTTTACACCGGAAGCGTCACGACGCCCCGTTCTCACTGCGCATGCGCGTCTCTTCAGCGGAAATTTGAAGTTGTTTTGATTCCGCATTATTATAATGCAGAATTTGAGGTATAGGCTACATTTTATATTATTTGTGTACAAAATGTGTGCACCTTTTGGGTAAAAGTTTAGAAAAGAGCCCACGTGCGTGTTTATACAGCGCGTGCTCATCGCGGAGTTCACCGGAAGTCCGAAAAATAATCATTAATATTCATTTCTTGCCGCACTTCTCAGTCAGTTTCTTTAGCGTTGAAGCGACTCTAACGAATTCGTCTTCGCGACCTAATTAAATAGAAAGTATTTTCTCTCTTAAAGTAATAATGGGAGAGTTTGTGTTGAGAAAGATTTAAGTCTGCAGCGCGGGCGAGCTCAAATCTGCTTTACAGCATTTGTACACGCAATAAAGATATTTGATCACTGAACATGAAGTCCAAACAGGTCTGTGTGTCTTATGCACAGATGCCAGGCTTCGAGCTGGAGCAGGTGGACGGTGGCAGTCCTATAGAGCTGCCCTATGGAGAAACTGGTCTGGGGAGAGGACTATTTCTAGGGCTAGGTTAACAATTACTAATATGTCTTAAAATATATTAGATGGCATGCTAATGTTCTTGCCATTGTGCAAGTTATCAGGCTATAATTAATAAACTCGAGTGCCTGAATATGAGTCAAGTCTGTTGTGCACTTTTACAGAAATACTGCAAAGCTCAGTAGGCATGGATGAATTACCCAAGGGAAAAAAATACTGTCTTTATGTTATTTATAATGATATGTTATTTAAAAACATTACATATTATGTTTATGTTTTTGCAGTGAGGGTATCTATACAGTCATGGCCAAATGTTTTGGCATTGACATAAATTTTGTGTTTTGCAAAGTTTGCAGCTTCAGTATTTGAAGATTATTGTTTTTCCACATGTTTCTATGGTATACTGAAAAAAAAAGGTTTAAAGGCTTTTTTTGGCAAAAAAAAAATAAAAAATAACAAAGTCAATATTTACAGTGTTGACCCTTGTTCTTCATAACCTCTGCAATTCGCTCTGGCATGCTGGATATTAGCTTCTGGGCCAAATCCTGAATGATGGCGATCCTTTCTTGTCTTATTAGTTCTCGGAGTTGATCACACTTTGTGGGCTTCTGCTTGTCCACTCTCCTTTTGAGGACTGACCACAGGTTCTTTATTGGATTGAGATCCGGGGAGTTGCCTGGCCACGGATCCAAAATTTCAATGTAATGATTTCGAGCCACTTCTTTATCACTCTTGCTTTGTGACATGGTGCTCCATCATGCTGGAAAATGCAGATCATCAACAAATTGCTCATGGATCGTTGGAAGTAGTCGCTCTTGCAGGACGTTTTGATAACATTCTTTATTCATGGCATTGTTTTTGGGCAGAATTATGAGAGAGACTACTCCCTTGGTTGAAAAGCAACCCCACACATGGATGGTCTCAGGATGCTTCACTGTTAGCACAACACAGGACTCATGGTAGCGTACACCTTTTCTTTGCCGAACAATTGATTTTCCAGATGTCCCAAACAGAAGGGAAGGGAAATTCATCAGAGAAAATAACTTTGCACCAGTTTTCTGCTGTCCAATCCTTGTACTTCCTGCAGAATTTCAGTCTGTCCTTGATGTTTTTCTTGGAGAGAAGTGGGTTCTTTGCTGTCCTTCTTGACACCAGGTCGTTGTCCAAAAGTTTTGGCCTCACTGTGCTTGCAGATGCTCTCACACCAACCTGCTGCCATTCCTGAGCAAGCTCTGCACTGCTGCTGACACGATCCCATAGCTGACTCCTCAGGAGGAGACGGTCCTGGCGCTTGCTGGACACTCTGGGACGTCCTGAAGACTTCTTCACTGCAGTCGAACCTCTCTCCTTGAAGTTCTTGATGACCGGTAAAAAAAAAAAAAATGGTTAATTCGGTTGCAATTTCTTTGTAGCATTTCCTTGAGCAGCCATTTTGAAGCAAAGCGATGATGGCTGCACGTGTTTCTTTGGAGGTTTTCATTGCTAACAAGAACACAATGATTGGAAGCGTTTCTTCCCTCCTTTTATAGCAATCAGTCTGCTCTTACAATCTAATTAGTATGATAGTGATTCACCTGACTAGTACTCATTCACACTTTCACATGTGCTGCTGATATGTTTAGTCAGTTAATGTTAGCTGGTCATTTTGTGTCAGGATCAAAAAACAGTGAAATTATTTTTTTTTTTGTGTGTGTGAAAAGTTCATTTTTTTGGCCAATTAAGCTTTTAGCAATTATTTAAAATGCATCTGATCACTCTACACAATAATATAGAAACAATATGAATGAACACCACAACAGCTTAAGCAGCAAACTTTGTAAAACACAAAATGTATGTCACTGCCAAAACTTTTGGCCATGACTGTATATATTATTCATGTTGCTTTAGCATAGAACTTTATGGTATAAAACAACACACAAAACAAATGTTACTTTCAGTTTCATGCATGAGCATTTCATCATTCAGCAATCAAAGCCCTCAGGATGGCACCCTTATGTTTGAGGGTTAGAAATCAGAGATACTGAGGTGGAATATCTCACAGAGTGCTCCATGAACTGACAAAGTTTTTTTTTTTTTCAGTGTATTAACAAACCTCAGAAGTCCTGACAACAGTTATAAAGCATGGATTATTTTTTGAAGACCCAATAAAATCAAAATGGGAGTTTGCTTTAAGATAGTCTATATGCTGGTGTACACAAAAAGTTATAGGAATACATACACTACTGTTCAAAGGTTTGAGATAGACAGGATTTTATTCCAGTGAGGAAAAGCTGAATTTTCAGCATCATTACTCCAGGCTTCAGTGTCACATCGTGATCATTCAGAAATCGTTCTAATATGCTGATTTCTGCTCAAGAGTCTTCTCTTATTGCTCTTATCAATGTTGAAAACAGTAGTGATGCTTCATATTTTAGTGGAAATCTTTTGCGATATTAAAAATGTCTTTACTGTCACTTTTGATCATTTTAATAATGCATCCATGCTCAGTAAAAATCTTACTGACCCCAAAGCTTTGTACCATTCACCAGAAGCATTCGTACTTTTCAAGATACAGTTTATCGTCATATAGTTTTGCAAAGAGTTATATATCTGTTTCACTGTGTCTTTGCTCTCTTCCAGGTGAATGATAAGAGAGTGTCCTGGAACCACGGCATCCTTGAGAACCAGAATGGTCAGCTGCGTCTGAAGCCTGTAGGTTTTTGTTAGTCATTTGATGTGGGCTGAGAGTCGGGATGGTGGTTTTGTTATTTTACGCTCTTCTGTCAAAGAAAAGCGGTGCTCACCTTTGATGTTAAGACAGCAAAAGCTTTTAAATATGAGCTCTCTCCTCGCATCTTTCTCTCTTAATTACATGTGTCGTCGTTATAGCCTGTTAGTCATGCTGTCATAGCAACAATGATTTCTGGGTTATTTGGGTAATGTTTGCTTCCATTGATCTTTCGACTCTGAGTATATAACAAGCCCTTGTTTTCAAAACTCTCATAAATATTCGGATTATTGAGTTAATTCATTAAACATACTTTTTTTTCCCCAGCTGCACAAGCTCGATTCATTGTTGTTGTTGTTATTATTAATTAAAACTATTAATTTGTATTGTTAATTGAAATAATAAATAATTGAAAAGCTGAAATAACAAAATATAAATATTAGATGGAAAAAGTTAAACAAAACGGCAAACAAATTTATTTTAAAAATAAATAAATAGAAATACAAAACATCTATTTAAAAATTGTTCTAGTACTAATAATGTGTAGAAAATACATAAGAAATATGGCAAACGCTAAAAAAAAGGCTAAAACTTAAACTAAATTAAAATAAAATTAGTGCTGTTAAAGGATTAATCGCGATTAATCGCATCCAAAATAAGAGTTTTTGTTTACATAATATATGTTGGTGTATTGTACACCATATAAATACACACACATACAGCATATATTTTGAAAATATTTACCTGTATTTACATTCATATAATTTATATCACATATAACTATATTAATATGTAAAGGCAATATATTTTTCTTAATTATATACATCATGTGGGGTATTTATATATAATAAATATACACAGTACACACACATATTATGTAAACAAAAACTTATTTCGGATGCGATTAATCGTCTGACAGCACTAAATAAAATATCGAATAAATAAATAAAAATAAGTGATTCTAAAACAACATTGGTTTAAATTTTGACATTTTGTTTAGAGAAATTATTGTCAAAGCCGTGGCTTAGCATTTAGTGCACATGCTCATACAGGAGACAAATCAAGCCTGATTTCTTCCTCTCCTCGTTGTCTCCAAAGTAACTGAATAGGCCTGTATGTAAATATGCAGAAAAGATTACTATTTGCATGTGATCGACATTGCATTCTATCCTCTAGACACACCTGAACCCATGTTTTATTCAGATGAACATTGTGGCTTCCCCTCAGCCGCTGGAGAAGGACCAGTGGCATTGCCTAAAGGAGGGCCACATCTTTTCTCTCATGCCTGGGAAATACATTTACAGAGTGCGTGTCAAAGACGATGATCACACCCCCAGGTGATTCAGCCTGTCACTCACAAGCATTCATTTATTATTCAGCAACAACAGAGAACAGTTTGTTGTGCAGTGCTCTGACCGAGTACAACATGTTTGCAATCTCCTCTCTTATTTCTTTCACTTCCTTAAGGAAAGGGTTAATATTGGTGTTGAATGCATTTGTTTGAAGTCAACATGAAATTTTCTTAGTAAATTCAAGTTTGGCTTCCTTCTGGTTTGAAACACATTTACAATCTGAAATGATTCCTCGTGTATACAATGAAGTGCTACGTTGTTTTCTTGTTGAATATTGTCACATTATGGAAGTGAAATTGGTTGCAAATGTTTCACAATGATTCAATTAAGGATCCTCATGAATATTCTCAACTTCATGAATATTCTAAAACATTCATGCATGCAGGATTATCATTCTTTGTCATCTTAAAATAGCACCCTTTATTAAGGCCAGTCATTTATCTCGTCTATATAGTCCCCCCCAGTCAAGATAATGAGTGTCTGGCTGATTTATTTCATTTTGACCTTTTCCCTTAAAACCGATCTGTGACCACTGGGTTCAGATCAAAGGACACTTTTATTGTCTTTCTCTATAATGAGCAGACAGGCACACTGGGCTTGAATGGACACGTTTAAAACAGACGCTCTGATAACGCCCAGTTGATAAACAAATGATAAGTGCTGCTGTGACAAATTGATTCTGAATGTGCTGATTTGCATGCATTTAAAAGTCATGCCTTTCATCTGTGAAATTAGACTATTAGGAGGCTTAATTTCTTTATGGCGCGCTTGGTCACACTGACGAGGGATTGTTTTTTTGGTTAATGATGAATAGTTTTAAAGACTGGTGAGTTACAAGCATTGATTGTGCTCTACATTATTGAAGCTTATCTAAGGGATTTTACCAAAGTGTGGTGCTTAACTTAGAGAAGTAGAGAAGGTTTTCACTGCTGGTTCTTCACAGAAACAGTTAGGCATTTGAGGAGGAGGTGCAAAAGTGTTCGAGTGGACCAGCAACACTCGCTCTAGACTCGGCCACACTTGAAGCCAACAGCTACATGCCCATGAGCCCAAGCGCCACACTCACAGAAGATAAAGGAGCCGGTGATCCTTCACACACTCTTACTCTCCAAATGAGGGTGTGTGTGTGTGTGTGTGGTGTGTGTGTGTGTGTGTGTGTGTGTGTGTGTGTGTGGTGAATACCACAACAGTATACCCTACCGTTAAAGCATTTTTGGTAGATCAGACATTTTTTTATTGACATAGGAACAATGATAAGAGACTTTGTCAGGAGTTCCTATACATTAAAAAATCTTCCTTTGTAGTATGAAAAATCATGGAATTTCAATGTTCTCTCTATACTTCTGTACATTGTTATACCATATATATATGTTACAATTCGGTAATTTCTCTATTCTACACTCTGTAGAAATAATTCTGTAATTTCTCTATCCTCTTTGTCTCTCATATAATTCTATAACCTACTGTTCTGTATCGCGGAAATGTGACTACTATTATTCTTTGCAATAATTTTTTTAGTGTCTGTATTTTGAATATTCTAAACACTTAAGCTATTTTTCCTGAAACACCAACATAGATCATTCTGGGGAGAGGAAAGCTAAGGCTGATATTTTTTTAGAACAACTTTATATATATATATATATATAGATATATATATATATATTATATATATACTGTATTGTATTATAAATATAATGTAATTCAAATTAATATATATTTATTTTATTAAAAATAATTATATTTTTAACGGTTCTATCTTCTACAACCTCTCTTTGTCTGAAATATATTTCTATACTCTATTTTCTGTATCATCTTTCATGCTTTACTTTTTATCGACCTCTCTAAACCCTACTTTGTTTTTTTATAGTATCTATATTTTTTGTATACTCTTCTATACCTACTTGACTATATCCTATATACTATAATTTTCTCATCTATTTTAAACTGTTTTGTGTTTTCAAGGCAGCCACGAAGAGCCAACAGGACGAGTCTGATCTGCCACAGAAGAAGCGTATTTTGCTGGCCTGGATGATGACCTCAGCCAAAGGTACTGTCCCCATGGCAACAGATCCAGTGTTCTGTCTGTTCACACCCATTCAAAAAAGAAAGAACATATCCGCCTAGTGGCTGGTCATCACGGCAACTCCACTCAGTCTGTTGTTGAGGAATGCAGAGGGGAAAGGGGGGGGGGGGGGGGTGGGGGGGGGGGGGGGAAAAGGGTTTTTAATACACCATCCACTTGTCAGATCAGTTACAGTGCTGTGACTCCGACCCAGCCAGACAAGGTTCACATTTGGCCCAGATGTCCTCCTCATCCTCAGTGTTACTCCCATGCATTCTGCAGCTCACCAGAAATGCAGATGTGTCGCTAATTTGCTCGCAAAAAAGAACAAGTGTGCTACAGACTTCTCAAACAGCTCATTAGCACCAATCCTGTCGTATTCAACACTCCATCTAGATCTCGTGGCACTTTACCCAGCATTCAGGGTCATGCTTGAGAAAACATTATTCAGCTCATGTAGGAGCAGATTTGTGTCTTTAGCAAGCAGTATTTAACACTCTGATACATGATGTCCATTACAGTGAACAAGTCTTCAAAAGCCTTTTTTAACCATTCAGGGTGTGATGTTGCATCCTTACCCATAATTTTATATTGCTGTCATCTGGTTTTTGGATTTTTTTATTAATGGCAACATAAGATTAAAAAGACTGGTGAAAGTGGTGATGCATCAAATCCCACTCACATATTTAATACTATTTTCTGTTTCATATGTTAATTCTCTGAAAATATATCATTTTGGTGAAATGTGAGCTTAATTTTACATAAATAAATGTGCATAGGATAATTTAAGCATTTACTAATTTAATATTTAAGTATATATTTATTGATATTTACTTTATTCACATTTACAACCTGAAATGATTCCTCATGGATACAGTGAAGTGCTACGTTGTTTCCTTGTTGAATATTATGGAAGTGAAATTGGTTGCAAATGTTTCACAATGATTCAATTAAGGATCCTCATGAATTTTCTCCCATCAGACCCTGTTTCCTCTGCACACACTTACCGTGATGGATAGATGTTTGGAGAGACTGACTCATGTACTGTACTGTTCTCTCTGTCTGCAAAACATCCATGTCACCTCTCATCTCTGACCTTCTCAGTGCCACAGGTCACATCTGGAGCCCCTCTGGGGTGTTTCAGGAAAAAGTGAGTATTGACATTATCCATCAATAACACAGTGTTTTTTCTGTCTATTTTGGAGAAGGCGAGAGCTCAGCGGTGAAGGCGACTCCTACAAAACCCAAACAAGGAGCTACATCCAAGAGGGCAACTGGACCTAAACGGGCTCGTGCCGCACAGGTGTCATCTGAGGAAGAGAAGGTGGAGGAAGAGATGTCCAAAAGGAAAGCAGAGAGACTGAAGAGTGACTCTGGAGACGAGTCTGCGCCTCTGGTAAATGAGCTGAGATATTGTACACAATGTGGGATTATGACCCCAGTACTTACAATATATTATTGTTCACTAGTTATTATATTATATATCATATATTATATCATATTATAGAAATACGACGTTATATAAATAATGTACATATATGTATTTATATATATGATATTTAATTAAGTGGTTATGATAGGTGCATGTGTATATAATTATACAAGGAGTTTTTTTTATATAAATGGACGCAAAGCAAATTATAAATATCACAAGGTAGAAACATGTAATGATGATGATGATGATGTTGTAATAATTATTTTTAGAAAATGCTGGTACTTATAACAAAAAATTATTATATTATAGTGATATTATAAACCATGATTCATAATAGCATAATATAATTTTTATATTATGTATATATAATAAAATTGTTACTATTGATATATTGACTTTTATATTGCGTTGCTTATTTTATAAAATTAGCATGTAAAAATAAATATAATACATTTGCCTTTAACATTGGTTTTTATATTTTAATGTAATTTATTTGTAATTGTAGATTGTTAGTGAATTCATAGAGCTAGTACCTGTATTTTGTTGCATTGAAATGTAAGCAGAACGGAGTATTTACTGTGTGCATGCATGTCCTGACAGGATGATGCACCCACTCTCAAGAGTCGGGTCAGTCCCGGATGGAGAGAAGAGCACCAGTGTGATGGAGTGTGATGATGGGGAGAGAAGAGGAGCTGAGGTCAGACAAGGAGCTCACGCTGTAGACTCAAAGACACAAGAGGCCGCTGCGTGCTTTCGGTCGAGGGCGGGCGTGTCCGCTACGGATCAGAGCGCCAGCGTGCCCCCCGGCGGCCCTGTTTCGGTTGTCGGTCTGCGACGATTGCGGTGCCCGTTTTGCATTTTGCTTCAACAGGGTTCGCACACAATTTTGTGCCACGCACTCAACATAATGCATCCTGGCCTCCTAACGCCAACTCAGCCTCCTGCTTGCAGCTTACACTGCTTTGTCATTAGTGGCTGAGTTGCAGATGTGTGTCTGTCTAACCCTGCTACGTCTGTCTCGCACGTGCAAGCCAGCGTAACGCCCCGATACGAGTGCTTCCCCCATGCTCGTACCCGCCCCGTGGTGCTTTTTTGCGCCGCCGCCTTCACTGGTCGCACCGCACGGAGGGAGACACGCCCAGTCCTGTTTACACCACCCAGAGTGCACATAGTCCCTCGACCTTGTTCACATCAATGATCGCAGAGAGAGATAGATGTACGAATCCGACGAAAGACAGAAAAAAGAAGTGAGACGAGAGAGTGGAATTGAATGAGATGCTATGAGAGAGGCGCTGTCCTCAAAACAAGAGTAGTGGAGTGGAAGCGTGACATGCTGGTGAAACTGTTGCTTGAACAGAAGCGGTTCAGTTTTGTCGGTTGGACTCGATACAAATAGCTAATAAGAAGTATTTAGATCATTCCAGCAGTTCCACAACGGGTGCGAAACTTTCCAGAATAATGGTAAAAACGTGGAACTAGCTCGAAGGAGAGCCTGGCGGGCGGCAAGGTGGGTGGGAAGAGGGTCAATTTATCAATATTTTTCAGCGGATCATTCTGTTGTCAGCTAAATTTAAATATCGCATTATGAAGGGTCACAGAATGATAACGACAAACTGAAATGAACAACAGAAATGCTACTGAATAGTACTTTAATTTCCAACTAGATTAGAATGCTCGTGATTGAATTCATTTGCCTTATTGTGTTCCAGCATGCATTGCAGTTCACTCGGCAATTGTGTTTTTCCTCACGCCAGGAAAAATCCGGTCCACTTTCAGGAGTGCAGTCACCCTGGAGACAGCGACTGAGGAAGAGGAGGCAGAGGATGCTGACAGTGACAGGCCGCACTGTCCGTATGGCACCCACTGCTACAGGGGACGACAAATGAGTTTAACAACAGCACAGTACCTCATTTAAATGCTTCGATAGAGTTAAATCACAGTATTTTGATCTTTTGAATTGAGAATTCATTGTATTATGAAAACTGATACTTTTAGAACTCAAAACTTCCTTCTCAGTGAAAATGGTTTTTGAAAGAAAGATTATGAAAAATGTTAAATTTGAAAATTTTTGCAATTTTTCCATTGTTTTGGTTTCCTAATCCGTCTCGCATTCCTCAAGCAGTTTGAATTCATGCTGTTGATGGCCTGACTGTACTGAATCAGAGAACCACAGCTCACAGATTAAGTTCCACCCATCCCGTGTTTCACCCAGTCACTATACAGGATTTAAAGCTGATCTCTAAGAGACATGAAATAACATGTTATCAACACGGGCTCATTCCTGACCTTCCATCTGTCAGTGCAGTCACAATTACAAAGCCTATTTTTTGGTAGATGTCAGTTGTCAGAAATTCAATGAGATGAATGTGATATCTGGGGGGGTTTTGTATTGTTTTTTGTCTTAATCTCAATCCCTCCAGACACACAGAAAAGAGAGACAGATCAGCCATGCATCTACCCTCAAGACCAAAGATAAACATTAAGGGGAAAAAATTTAATATTAATTTTAAAAAAAATGTAAGTAAGGAAAAATGGTTTTCATATCATCATCAGATAATGTTTTATCTTATTGTTGGGCCTTGTTAATTTTTATATATTTTAGTGTTTATTTTAAGGATTTTTTTATTTATCTTTTTATGCCATTTAAATTTTTTTGTCAGCTTTTGTACAATGATTCATTTGGGTTGAAATTATTAAAATGATTAACTCTTTACTCATCACTTGATTCTTTTTGGGTATGATGCAGCAAGCTTTGCACTCCTGGATCGGGGGATATTCTGCCATTCTACTTTGCAAATCCTATCAAGCTCAGTCAGGTTGGATGGGGGCCGTCGGCGGACAGCCATTTTCAGGTCTCTGCAAAGGTGTTTGATAGGGTTCAATGTTGAAAACAGTTGAACTGCTTCATATTTTTGTGTAAACTGATAAATATTGATCTTATAGACCCCAAACTTTTGAGTGGTGGTATATTCAGTATATTTGTAGCTACTTAAATTGGCAGCTTTTACTGCTTATGAAGGGTCTCAGCTGCACTAAAATGCTGCCTGTTTATAAATCAGCATCAGTCTTCAAGAGAAGGGAGGTAAATAGCGACAATGAGTTTCTGTTTCTAACATTTAGCATGCCTCTATTCCAACTTTAAGAGCAGGAACTGCCATAACCAATAGGGTTTGTCTGTTTTTCTCATTAGCTCAGTAAAGTGACAAAGCACTACCGTCAGTGCTTCAGACCTTTCAAAGTCAATGTTGTATGCCTGTTAATGCGCTGTTTTTTTTGCATGATGATCTCCACATATGCTGTTAGATTTCACACTTCACAGTTCTGCAACACTGACCCTGTTCACTCAGTGACAAACAACCAGAACAAATCTGTATCTAACGCATTAGTAATTCCATTCTTGCGGAAGTTGTGGCGTTTAATTGGATGTGGCCATTACGTGTGAATGCTTTTGAAAATTGTATTTACTATTT
This sequence comes from Sinocyclocheilus anophthalmus, assembly GCA_018155175.1. NCBI lineage: Eukaryota > Metazoa > Chordata > Actinopteri > Cypriniformes > Cyprinidae > Sinocyclocheilus > Sinocyclocheilus anophthalmus. Next base: position 149,091 of record JADLZN010000928.1, read on the forward strand.
AAATTTGTTCTCCTCCTGTTTGAGGCACAACATCCTTGAAACAGTAAGATGCCTACATAGACAGAATGAAACTGGATTGTAAAAATAATATTAATTTTAACGGTAAAAAAAAAAAAGCTATCAAAAGCCATCACTGGGATGGTACCCTTTCAGAAGATACACCTTTGTACATTATTTCCCCCTGAAAGATGCATAAAAGTATCTCAGAGTTACATATTAGTGGCTAAAGCATGCATTCCCAGAATTCATCATGTGGCTTTTTCTTTTCCTGACTTGTGCCTGTCCACAACTTTCTCCCGGAGATCTTTTGACAGTGCCTTGACACCCATAGACCTACCAAAGACTGAAATGCTCCAGGAAAGCTCTTTTCATGCTGAGCTGATCAAAATGAGCACAGGTGAAAGTCAAATGGCTTTGTGTGAGAAGATGATTAGCTACACCTGATTTTAGGAGGGGGTAATCCTTTTACCAACTCAGTGATTCAGTTTTTTAATTTTTCTGACATGTTGGTGTTATATCTTTCACTTGGATGTTATAAGTTGCACTTATTTGAGTAAATGCAGCTGGATAAAACATAAACTGTGTCTTCTTTTCTATACCCTCTGTATATTTTTTTTTACTGTAAATTTAAGTTCAGTCTGTAAGCTTGTGCAAAAAAAAATGTCTTAACATTTTTTTTTACAGTAAAGTTGTGTTAATTGTTTAATTTTTGTATAGTTATATTTAATGGGTCACACTATGTGCTGTTTGAGCACCAAACCAAATCTCCAGGTGCTCTCGTGAGAACCAGACTGAAAAACGTATGTGCATCCCTGGTTATATAGTTAATTTGATTTCAATAATTAGTCGGTGATTGATATTTTTCAAATCAGCTTTTTTTCCTCCTCATCCACCATCTTAAATTTTATTTTTTCGAATAGTCTGGAGGCAACATAGCATCTTAAAATGCAGCCTACGTAGGCAGTTAACTGAGAACAGAATGAATGTGTTTTTCAGATTCAGGCACACAATGATAACTCACGATGCGCAAGGGGACCAGTGGTTCTGCTAATGATGGCTTTTTTGCTGCTCTCGACTTGTTATACTGCGATTTCATTCACTTTTATATCTCCCAAGCTCTGCTCTGCTTATGGTTCTCTATTTGCTCAGTGCGTTAAATGACTCGGAGAGTCTTAAATATGATCAAACCATTGATGGCATTGTACGGAAACAATCTTTTAATCGATTTGTGCATATGGATTGAACACTAGGAAAACTAACTTTACAATTTGTATATTTTTAAGATCCCAGAGTAATAACAATTGCAGTTTTTAAATTAACCTCTGATTTACGCTTCCAAGTTTTTTTTTTTTTTTAAATGTTCCTCTGGTCTAGTGAAAACCCTGTAGGCGGATATAACTTGGAAGCTGTTGCATCCAGACTGTTTTTCCAGACTGACTCCAGATGTGACTGTTATCCATTACAGATACAGTGTTTCTGTTTCAGGTCAATTTAAAAAAATACAATTAAATTTAATATATTAGAAAAATGTGATAAAACAAACCTAAATAGATAATTGTATGTACAATAATCAGAAAACAAAATGTTAACGTTAATAGCATTAATCATGTTTTTATACCTTGGGACACTTGAGACCCTAAACAGAACTAATGCAATTTTTTACTTTTTTTCAGCTTGAATGAATTTTCAACCTTGTGTTTTGAAAAGACCTAACAGACATGGAAGGTTAATAAAAACCATGTTTTTGTGATCAAGTGACAACTGCAAACTGTTTATTTGTATAACAAATAAACTTATTCAGGGAACAGCCAAGTGACACGATATGAATGGGCAGTAAAACTATAACCCAGGAACATTGGTAAAACATACCTGTGGCACTGATTTCTGCAAAATGATTACGTCGGTTCTTTGCACGTTTTGTGAAACATTCAAAGTCAGCCAAGAGGTGCTAAAAATGGGTGAAATTTGATCTGCAACAAATGCATGAGAATCTGTCAATGTTTTATTATACTGTATATCGTTCCTCAAATTGCGGCAGTTCAAAAATGAAATTAACTTAGTGGCACTAAAAGGTTAATAAATAATGTACAGTGGGTACGGAAAGTACATTTTTCACTCTTTGTTATATTGCAGCTATTTGCTAAAATCATTTAAGTTAATTTTTTTTCCTCATTAATGTACACACAGCACCCCATATTGACAGAAAAACACAGAATTGTTGACATTTTTGCAGATTTATTAAAAAAGAAAAACTGAAATATCACATGGTCCTAAGTATTCAGACCCTTTGCTCAGTATTTAGTAGAAGCACCCTTTGATCTAATACAGCCATGAATCTTTTTGGGAAAGATGCAACAAGTTTTTCACACCTGGATTTGGGGATCCTCTGCCATTCCTCCTTGCAGATCCTCTCCAGTTCTGTCAGGTTGGATGGTAAACGTTGGTGGACAGCCATTTTTAGGTCTCTACAGAGATGCTCAATTGGGTTTAAGTCAGGGCTCTAGCTGGGCATTTCAAGAACAGTCACAGAGTTGTTGTAAAGCCACTCCTTCATTATTTTAGCTGTATGCTTAGGGTCATTGTCAAGTCAAGTCAAGTCACCTTTAATCGTTTAGCGCTTTATACAAAACTGGTTGTGTCAAAGCAGCAGAGACCTGAAACAGCATAATTAGGAAATAGTCTGTGTCAATCTGCAAACTGACATAGAAACACAAATTTTCAGTTAAAAGCAGTTCATCATTGAATTCAGTGATGTTATCATCCAGTTCAGTTCAGTTTAAATAATATCTGTGCAATCATGTGAACGATATTGCTGGAAATGAAGTGTCTCCAACTAAGTAAGCCAGAGGCGACAGCGGCAAGGAAACCAAAACTCCATCGGTGACATAATGGAGAAAAAACCTTGGGAGAAACGAGGCTCAGTCGGTGGGCCAGTTCTCCTCTGACCAGACGAACCAGAAGTACGGAAAAATCAATTTAAGACGTAATAAAAACAGACGATGAACAATATTAACAGAAATTATTATATGATGCAATCAAAATTATAGCAAAATGTGGCAGTTCTGTATGTTGTTTCATGGTTGGAATCATCTGAGGTCCTCTGAGGGGTTGGCATATCTCTTCTCAGGTGTTCTGGATCCAAACTGAAGCTTGTGTAAATCCTAGTTACCACGGGATGTCAATCCCGTGGCAAAAAACAGAGAAACAAATACAAACATAATTAGCGTAGCTGCTGTTCCAACCAAGCAAAAATTATTTGTTTAACCCAAACTAAAGAATAATGATGTGCATTTGATTAGATATAACTGCAGTAAAAGATTATGCATTATTTGAATGCTTGGCCAAAAGAGATGTGTCTTTTAATCTAGATTTAAACAGATAGAGTGTGTCTGAACCCCGAACGTTATCAGGAAGGCTATCCCAGAGTTTGGGAGCCAAATGAGAAAAAGCTCTACCTCCTTTAGAGGAATTTACTATCCTAGGTACTACCAAAAGAGTTTTGCGACCTTAGGGAGCATGCTGGATTGTATCGCGGTAGAGGACTAGTTAGGTATGCAGGAGCTAACCTATTAAGGGCCTTATAGGCAAGTAATATTATTTTGTAACTGATATGGAACTTAATGGGTAGCCAGTGCAGAGACTGTAAATTGGGGTAATATGATCATATTTTAAGGACTCTAGCCACTGCATTTTGGACAACCTGTAGCTTGTTTACTGAAGATGCAGGGCAACCACCTGCAGTGCATTACAATAGTCCAGTCTAGAGGTCATGAATGCATGAACTAGCTTTTCTGCATCAGAAACAGGTATCATGTTTCGTAGCTTGGCAATGTTTCTAAGATGGAAGAATGCTGTTTTTGTAAATATGATTATAAATATGATTTTCAAAAGACAAGTTGATATAACACCCAGATTTTTGACTGTAAAGGAAGTAACCGTACATCCGTCTAGTGGCAAAAATTGTAATCCACGAGATTCGTTGTACTGTCTTTTGGTCCAGTAAGTAATATATCTGTCTTATCCGAATTTAATAGGATTAATTATTGGTCATCCAATCTTTTACACTTTTAACACACTCTGTTAGCTTAGATAAATTAGAAATTATTTCATCTGGTCTTGTTGAGATATACAGTATAGTCTATCGGAAACAGTGGAAAAACTAATCCGGATTTATACGAATATTACCAAGGGGGCAACCATGTATACCGAAAATAGCAGCGGACCTAGGAAAGATCCTTGTTTTTTTTTTCGGCACTACCATATTTTACTGGTGATAATTGAGATGACTCCCTATTTAAATGAACAATGTGGTAGCGATGGGACAGGTAGGATCTAAACCTTCTTAAAGCCTGCCCTTGGATACCTGTTTAGTTTTGTAATCGATCTATGAGTATGACATGATCTATAGTGTCGAACGCATTACTAAGATCAAGTAAAACTAGCAATGGGACACAGCCTTGGTCTGACGCAAGAAGCAAGTCATTTGTAATTTTAACAAGTGCAGTTTCTGTGCTATGATGCGGCCTGAAACCTGACTGAAATTCTTCATAGAGATCATTTTTTGCAGGAAGGAGCACAATTGAGCGCAGACAACTTTTTCTAAAATTTTAGACATAAAAGGAATACCCATTCTCTCTTTTCTTGAGAGAATGGGTATTACTGTTGTACTATGGTGCAGTACGTTTTTCTCTAACCTTTTTTCAATTTGATGGGGGCAACATCTCTAATGTATTAGAGAAGATCGTGCTCATGTTGCTAGTTATTTCGTCTAGTTCATGTGTATTTATGGGTTCACATAAAATGGTGTACCTTCCAACACATTGTCTGTTTGGAAAGGTAAACCTTCGGCCCAGTTTGAGGTCCTGAGCACTCTGGAGAAGGTGTTCGTCCAGGATATCCCTGTGCTTGGGATTCATCTTTCCCTCGATTGTAACCAGTTGTCCTGTCTCTGCAGCTGAAAAACACCCCAACAGCATGATGCTGCCACCACCATACTTCACTGTTGGGACTGTATTGGACAGGTGGATGAGCAGTGCCTGGTTTTCTCCACAACATACCGCTTAGAATTAAGGCCAAAAGTTCTATCTTGGCCTCATCCGAACAGAGAATCTTATTTCTCACCATCTCAGAGTCCTTCAGGTGTTTTTTAGCAAAACTCCATGCGGGCTTTCATGTGTCTTGCACTGAGGAGAGGTTTCCGTTGGGCCACTCTGCCATAAAGCCTTGACTGGTGGAGGGCTGCAGTGATGGGTGACTTTCTACAACTTTCTCCCATCTCCCGACTGCATCTCTGGAGCTCAGCCACAGTGATCTTTGGGTTCTTCTTTACCTCTCACCAAGGCTCTTCTCCCCCGATAGCTCAGTTTGGCCGGACGGCCAGCTCTAGGATGGGTTCTGGTCGTCCCAAACGTCTTCATTTAAGGATTATGGAGGCCACTGTGCTATTAGGAACCTTAAGTGCAGCAGAAAATTTTTTGTAACCTTGGCAAGATCTGTGCCTTGCCACAATTCTGTATCTGAGCTCTTCAGGCAGTTCCTTTGAACTAATGATTCTCATTTGCTCTGACATGCAATGTGAACTGTAAGGTCTTATATAGACATGTGTGTGACTTTCCTAATCAAGTCCAATCAGTATAATCAAACACAGCTGGACTCAAATGAAGGTGTAGAACCATCTCAAGGATGATCAGAAGAAATGGACAGCACCTGAGTTAAATATATGAGTGTCACAGCAAAGGGTCTGAATAATTAGGACCATGTGATATTTCAGTTTTATTCTTTTTAAGTTAAAATCTTTATTTATGCAAAAATGTCAACAAATTCTGTGTTTTTCTGTCAATATGATGTGCTGTGTGTACATTAATGAGGAAAAAAAAAATTAACTGAAATGATTTTTAGCAAATGGCTGCAATATAAAAAGAGTGAAAAAATTTAAGGGGGTCTGAATACTTTCGTACCCACTGTACAGTGTAATGATAGTGTTAACAAAAGCCCACGAGAGAGAGAAATGCATTTGCTCAAAAAACCATGACATTTCAGATTGCTTCTATTAGTGTTTGAGTTCTTTTATTGTGAATTGTTTCACAAGTTTTTTACCCGAGCGCGACACATGGTAAATTCAATGCTGTACCAGGTGCGCTACCGAGCAAGTTTACAACATCAGAAAAGTCACATATGGAGCTGGTTATGTGATGCACATGTTAAAAATCTTGTGATTTTAACAGTAAAAGACTGTAAAAATGCTACAGTAAAAACCTGTTAATTGGTTAACAGTAAGTTTCCATACTATATATGGTGAATAGATGTAATTACATTTAATGTATTTTTACAGTATAATACTGTTAAAAATATGTTTTTTGGAATTGAAAAAGAAAAAGTCATTGTATAATTTGCAGTGAAAAAAATTTAATTGACACTCCCAGAATTCCCTGCATGACACTTATTTGATGTTTTTTTTTTTGTTGAAATAACATGTTTCTTCTTAGTTTTTTCTTATCAGTTGTGTACATTAGGGTTTAATCTTACATCTAATGTTGTTAAATGAATGTTTATTGCATTATTTCAGTATCGTGTGTCACCATGATGGGGTTTAGTGTTAGTGTGAATGACACTGTGCACCTTCTATATATAAGTATTACCCTCCTCAGCTCATAGAAAAGCTGTTTGTGATGAGCGTTGGTTCATCATGTGACTTTCTCATCACCACCAGCTTTTGGTGGTTATTAGTGCATTACAATGGTTCAAAGCAGATATTAGTACTTCAATGTGTTGGTTTATTAACATTACATCAGTTAATGAAATACAGTATTTTATTGTGAATTTAAGTCAAGTCTGTAAAACCTAAAATGTTGCTACCATATTTTTTACGGTGAAGTTCTGGCAACCACAGCTGCTGGTATTTTACCGTAAACGTCACAGATTTTTTTTTACAGTGCAGACATCAAAATGTATTAGTTAACAAGTCATGCAAAAGTGTTTTGAGGTCATAACGTATATTGTGCATGGAACTGTCTTTTTTAACTGATAATCTACTCCTATGATTTGTGTGAAAAGCAATAAAAGTTGGCGTTTCACTGACACTGTTCCATTTCAGCTGGAAACTGCTCAATTTTTGCAAAAATGTAGGTACAGCCACTTTTATTCAACAATAGTCTGAATAGGACTTACAAACTGAACATTTCATCTGGCACTTTTGTTCAATTCTGTTAACTCAGGGTTTTGATCAGCAACATTACTTCTGGTCTACCACCTTTAGGAAATCTACATTGATCACTGAAAATGCATGTTGACATCAGGGGGTCTTTGAAGCAATGTTTTTCCTAATCAACTGGGAAATTATTTCTGTAGCGGATTAAACTTAAATATATTAATCTGGGAGCATTTACACAAGCCAATCTCATCAGTTGAATTTTTCATATCACAACTCTTGGCTGAACCATATCATTGGTCTATCATGTGATCTGAAACTCTTGCAGTGGTAATTCTGTTGTTCTGGCTTCCAAAACAAATATAGGCTCATTCTTAATTTATTTGTTCCCGTATGTGTTTATGACTCTGTGGCTCCTTCCAAAATGTGTTTATGGAAATTTCTTGACCCACATGATGTCATTGTTGAGGCCTTGTATCACCTAGTTTATTTCTCCATCATTTATCTTTATTCGTGTACATTCCACATCCTATGTCACTCGCAAGGATGAAGTCCTAATGTCGTCTTCCACCATTAGCGAGCGGCAGTTAGCGAGTTTGACTGCTCTGAGGAACTTTGTGACATTGTTTCTAATGCTCACAAAACACAGAGTGTTAATGACCCCGTTGCTCATAGCGATGCACTCGATGATGTAGAAAACGACCAGCGAGTTACGGCCACGCGTGATCAGCGCCGGGTAGAAGTCGCGCAGCAGCGTGAAACTATAATACGGCGCCCAGCACATAACATACGCCACCAGAACCGCGATCAGTGCCATCACCGTCCTGCGCCGCCGCCGTAGCCGTTTACGCAGCTGCTTCGTCGGAAATCCTGGGACGCTCTTGAACCACAGCTCCCTGGAGATCCGCGCGTAACAGACTGACATGGTGACCACGGGCCCCAGGAACTCCACGATGAAGATGAATAGGAAGTAGGAGCGATACATGAGCTGCTGGTCTGCAGACCAGATCTGGGCGCAGAAGATCTTTTTGTCGTGGCCGAGCATGCTGTGTGGGTATTCGTGCTCTGTAGCGAAGTATGCCGACGGCCCCGCGATAAGGACTGGGATTATCCAAACTCCAAAAATAATCCAGTACGCTGTCTGATACTTCATACGGGGCTTCAGGGGATGAACGATAGCCATGTACCTGTTGAATGCAGAAAATGCTGAGAAAACTGCCCGAATGCAGTTGCACATAATTATTGTAAAAAAAAAATTTAAAAAAATTATGATAGTTGTCACAAAATAAATTACATTTATCCCTTAGTACAAAACTAATTTAAAAGGACACCTATGTCGCCACATGTAGTGACCAGATTTAAAACGATGACAACAACAACGTAAATCTTCATGAAAAGCAACATACTGTACCAAGATTTAAATGAAAAGGAACTGGAATTCAAATATTTTTAATGACTTCAATAAGTGCAATTTTTAGCTAGAAAAGGAGTGTTCATCAAAACAAAATTTTGATAAAAGCTTTTTCTGAAAGTTTAAAAAGTTTTTATATTAAAAGATTTGATATTTATAGATGAACAAACAAATCTGTCTAAAATGACTCCTATTGTACTAATTATATACATTATATATTTTTATATTTGATGCATCTATATATATCCAGATATATTAATATTATATTTTTCCAGAATGGAATACCTGTTGAACTTCTATGAAATGCAATGCAGTAAATTCCACTTCCTTTAATTCCAGTTCAAACTTCCTGTAGCCAGTTCTTAAATTCTGAATTGTAGAATTTGGACTGGGTCTGGATTTGAATCTGCTTTAGGAGACTGTGAGCATTTGGAATGGATCAGGTGTTTGGTGTGTGGGGGTTTATGGTAGATTTGTATTGGTATTTATGAAACATCTCAAAGCTCAAATCCTCGGAACAGTCCAGAAGTAGAAAATGATTCAGGATTATGGGTTTGGCATACAGCAGTCTATTAATACATACTGACTCTCTGATCTGATCACTGCTCCCCATTCTTAATGAGATATTTCATAACCTTTTGACATTCATGACGAATAACATGCTCCTCCATCACTTGTTCTCTAAATGAAAGATACAGCACTATTTCTACCCATTTAAACACTGTCCATTTTGATTAACAGCACATCTTTGCCCAGGGCTCTTCTTGTTTTCTCTCATGCACTAAAATCTGTCCCACTGTCTGTAATAATTCTAAATTTATTACTGGTAAATATGAATTTAATTTGTTAACTCATCTGTATGTTACTTGAAATTCCAATATTCCAAAGTTCCAAAGAGTTCTGTTCTTCCCAAAGGAAAGCTTTGCAATCTTCACGGCTCAACAGGGATAACTGAGTCTCTGCTAGATCGGCAGGAGTGAACAGAATGTACTTTCGCCCCAAATACATGTGGTTACTGTAATGCATGGGAAGACCAAAGACTTTTTTTACTTTATTAAATTTATTATTGATATGCATCATCTGTGATACTTCACAAGTTCACAAATAAGTCAAAGTTCATGGGAAACAGCATGCCGGGAGTAACAGGTTGGACAATTTTACGAATGGCATTGTAAGATAAGAGCAGTGTGGAAGTCTTAGTGACACCCTAATATCAAAATCTATAGCAATAAGTTAAACTACAAGGCTTAATTTCAGGTAGGACGCTGTCTTAGAAGATGCTGCCTTAGTAGACAGCAGGTAGGCAGCTCAATAGGTTTTATTTTATTTTTTAAAGTGAATGCTTGTCAAATTATTTGCTGAAATGTGTTTGTGAACAGATTAAGAAACAAACTGCAGCAAGGACTGACTAATGGGTTCACATTAAGATCTTTAGAGGCGATGAGACTGTTGAATGTACTGTATGTTGTGTCAAGATGCTAAATTTCTGACTAGCAGACCCGTAAGCTGACGTCTAAGGCTGTTGCTGAAGGCTAAATGCAGGATGAACATTTTGATCAATTTAATGCATACTTTTCTGAACTGAATTGAATTTTTTTTTTAAAAGAAAAGAAATACTCTATTCATAGTAAGTGGCACTTTCTCATAATGACAGGAACCTTTTAAAACTTAATGCACATCATTAGTTCTTCATTTTGTTGATTTAAATGTGTAATGATGTATTTTCTGTGTATTTTGGCCTTGTTATGCAGCTACAGCAAATTGATGGGAGATTATATCCTACAAGCTTGTTTCCTTGTGACCAAAACCAATTTACCATGATTATTTAAAAAACACATTGACCCACAGTGTATACAACATTTAGCATCATGCTGCATGAGCTCAGAGAGACAAATGCTCACCTGTCCACCGCGATGGCTAGCAGGGCATTGGTGGACACGTAGAGAGACACAGTCCTAAGGTAGTTAATGGAGACGCAAAGCACAATCCCATGATCCCATGACAGCCGCTTGACCACGTAATAATCCACCAGAAAGGGACAGCACACAGTCGCCACCAGGAAGTCTGATATTGCCAAGTTGGCGATGAGTAAATTGGTGAGATTCCTTAGTTTTTTGTAGCGTGCCAATGAGGCTATAAAGAGGCAATTCCCAACGCCGCAGACCAGCATGATGCAGACCAGGACCACCGCGATAACGATTGTAGCCACGAAGAACGCTTGTCCCTGAGTCGTGTCTGGGATCTCGTCCACCGGAACCTCGTAATCCAGAGGGATGTCGTAATTGGGCATGAGGTCATGGGGGCTCCCCGATGGGTGGATGAGAGTCCATGTTCCGGTGGAGGTGCTCCTGTTGGCTTCTCCCATCGTCTCTTTTTACTGGTCTGTCAGAGCACCAGGATCTTTCATATTCTTGTTTGAACACACAATTTGTTGCTCGCTGCAAAATTAGAAAATAAGTTTCCACAACATACTTTTAAAGAGCATTCATTGTTGGACTAGTGTTATCCTACACTCTTAAAAATAAAGGTTCTTTATTGGTATCGATGGTTCCGTTAAGAAACTTTTCATTCCAAAAAAGGTTCTTTATCGTGGAAAAAGGTTCTTTAGATTATTAAAATGTCCTTCACACTAAGAAAAAAAATTGTTCACTGAAAGGTTCTTTGGGGAAACAAAAATGGTTCTTTGATGGCATTATTTGAAAACTGTGCTTTTAATGGAAGAAGACGTATTCATAACTCTTTCACTCTCTGTGAAACTCAGATGCTTACTGAGAGATTGGAGGGCAAAAAGCTAACAGATGGCCACATTAGGGATGGATTTATGATCATGCTCAATTTTTCGTGCATGTTTACTTAAAACTTAACTTCTTTTTCTTTCAAACAGAACGGAATTCACTACCCTTTTTCTGTACTTGTGTACTTTTATAAATAGTTTACAAAAGGATGTTTTTGCAGCGATGCAATGTAAAATAAATATTTTAGTCCTAAAGATTATTTCAATGAGCTGTTCCTAAAAGAATAATATTTTCTTAGTGTGAGAAACATTTTAATAATCTGAAGAAACTTGTTCCATTATACAAACTTTTTTTTTTTTGCACTGGAAAAGTTCCAGGGATAGTAAATGTTCTTCATGGAACCATGAATGCCAATAAAGAACCTTTTTTTAAGAGTGTTACAAATAGTCTCTGTGTACTATTAAAGGATACGTAGCTTTTTTACCAACCTGCATACAGAGCAACCAGGAGTTGCAGCGAGTAACATAAAATGTAACGGTATAGTTAAAAAAAAATTATATATCTATATATTTATATATAATTAAGGATGAAGAAAAAAATACAGATAGGCACTGGGATTCGATTAGATTATGAAATTAGATTAGCAGTAGATTGAAATTGGCAGGGACAAAACAAGAAAAAATAAACTGCATTCGCATCAGCGCAAACAGAGTAACATGTATTTATAATAAATTATTTACAATAAAGCATGCACAGTGAACAAGTAATGCACGCACTTAAGTCTTTGGTGAATAACATGTATTCTGCACTTCTAAAACTGAGTTATTGTGAGCTGTTTACTGGTATTCATTACCATTTAAAAGAACCCAAAAAAAATTAAATGCTACACATTTCTATAGAAAAAAAGCGCAAATCCGATGGGTTTGGAAAAAAAAAACATGAACAAATCGCACTTTCCTTCAGAAATAAAGTCATGTATATCCTACCTTCACAGCACTACTGGTCTTGTTCTCCGCGGGAGGACATGTGCGCATCTTCTGCTGGATGTGATCTGTCCTCTCAGCTGAAGGGCGAGTGAAGCCGCGCTCTGCCCTCTAGCGGCACTACTGTGTGTCTGCACGCCGAGGCACATATTAAGCGCGCGTAGGCCTTCGCAAATTAAACACATTTTTATAAACACATCCTAATCCCCCAGTACTTTTATGGTTATAAAATGGATAGCTTCGACTGGACAAACCACGAAATAGCAAAATGCCTTTAAACGCGCCAAATCTCGACGAACCGTAAATGGCTAACTTACCGTTGAGCCAGAGAAAGATTTGTTTATTCTTTTTATTTTTTAATAGCCTCAGTTTAACCGCTGTATAATACCACAGTTTATATTAAAACGATTCTATCACAGGAAAGGGGTTGTTTTGAGGTGAGGCAAAGCAACAAAATGTTCCCTAAAATCGCAACTGTGTGGACTCCAGCGGCTGTTTGAATGAGCTTTTCACCAGACGTGACGACGCGTTTCAACGGTCATCGGCATCGTAAATCCTCCACAGTTTTTAATTTTTTTTTTTTTAGAAAATGTACGAGAAATTTATAACACTAACTTTGTATTATATTACCTTTTCATTCAATTAAAAAAAAAAAAAAAAGTTAATCACAAATTAGCCTATTAATCCAACGTGAAAAGGGCGGGAAAAACAGACTTTTCCCCTCATACTGCAATATTTAGCACTTGTAGTTTTGGAAGCTTATAACTGCTGTTTTTGTGCTCTTGTTCAGTTCAGTGAAAGTGTCATTGTGCACATGATATTTGAGATTCATTACTAGTTTTGGTCTTGCTCATATTTCTGTACTCATATCCTCCTGACTTTGATATTGTTCAGGGACCAGCACAACTTTGATAGAAACAATCTCGTTTAACCTCAGATATAAATAACTGACAAGGTGAAATAGGGTCAGCAGTTGCCCCCGATACAGACTGCACTGACCGACCAGAAGGGATTTTATCAGGTCATTTTATTGGGCAAATAAATCAACATCTTGAAACCCATCAAAAAGATGTCCAGTTTCTATATTTCACCCAAGAATCTAAATACTGAAGACTTTAGGACCATGACCTTTTTTCCCCAAATGTGTCACAATATTTTCATAACAATTAAACAGATTTTCCCCTTAAAATCTCATTACTGCAGTGGGAAGAAGTCATTACAGAATAGTTCAAATGTGTTTAATTATGAAAATGATGTTACAATGAAAGCATGTCGCTAAGACGTCCAAATGAAAACGTGATGGAGCTGAACACGCTTCCAGAACTTATAAAGTCATTTGTCAGAAAAACTGATCCTAAAGCAGGCTTCATCGTCTATCATTTTGTTTTTCTTTTAATTTAGAGTTGACTTGGACACGTTTTGGTGGGATTCACAAGATGAGTTTCTGTTTGCTGAGCACTGAGAAGGAGGACAAGCCATCTGGACAAATTAGAAATGGATGAAGATTGGAGATTAATGCATATGTAGACACAGATCAAAGAGCATCAAGCTGTCCTCCACACACACAATCCTTCAGCCCCTGACAGAATCATTCCTGAACATCTCTGAATTTACAGCTCTGACAGAAGAGTACAGATTGCTGCATGGACCAAAATATCCCTCTCTTTCTCTAAATCACTCCACAATCCACAAGCAGCTGAATATCAAACAGTGATCTTGCAGAGACGGTGCGAATGAGCAAAGCAGCAGGACAACATTAGAACGTGCCCGTCATAATGAGTGAAGCTCGTTATAACAGGAAGTGAAGAAGCAGTGAGGCTTTAATGGTGGAGGCGATCTTTGTACATCCATTAACTGCAGCGATGTTAAGAGACCCTGACTCGTCTGTGACAGCAGCAGCAGAGCAGGGACGCCTCCCACGGCCGTCCCAAACACCTGTCGCTTGAGTTACTTGACAGATTGTGTAGGCAGCTGAGATCAGGAGGCTGCGTGAGAGAGATGATTGGGCTGTCATGACGACCAGAGATCGGTAGTCTGTCCTCATTTGCGAGTGAAAATCAAGTGCATGACAGAAGCACTCATATCTTCTCGTTGTCTTTATAAGAAGACATGCTGAACTATTTTACGCAGTTAACTGACCACAACTGCAAAGTTGTTCACGGTTAAATCATTGCAAACCTTTTTGGTGGTTGTTAGGGTGTTTTGTTTGGACACTACCTAGGGCATGCTGTGGTTTGTTTGCATGCAGAGCTGGGTGGATTACTTACTAATTGTAGTCCGTTACTGATTACAGATTACATGATGAAAATTGTAGTCAGTAACGTAATCTAGGTTTTTTAGGTCATTTATTCTGACTACTTTTTAGATTACTTTTTACCTAACTTGTTTTAAGCTTACCATTAAATGTACCATATTTATATTAAAAAAGAGAAAGAACTATTGTATTTTATTTGATATCAACATCATGAAGTGCATTAAACATCACGTTACACCAGGGTTTCGCAAACCAGAGTTTGTGAGTTGATAAAAAGCTAATAATTAATTCAATCATAAAAACGTAAAGGGGAAAAAAAAATATATATATATATATATATATATATCAAAATAAAACACTTAAACACTGTTTACCTGCATGTAAATGTGACCATTAACTGACTGTCTTGTTAATTTATTGAAATATTAACTTCCTCAGGGATATTTCAAGTAAATATTTTATTTTAAGGGTTTTCGCTGACAAAAATGTTTGGAAATCCCTGCATTATATGAACAAACATCAATACACAAACATGAAAATGACATGCCCAAAGTCTTCCAGGTTTGAAATATTTTTGTTCAGATTTCCAGAACCAACAATTACTGCAGGTCACTGGATTTGCTGAAGACATAGTGTTTCACCGCTATGCATCACCAGTGTTCAGTAACTTGCAAAAGTATTTGTTTCCTACATAATTGCTTGAGGGGTCTATATTCACTATATTGTGAATATTGTCAAAGCTAAATAGTATGATGCACAGTAGGAATTTTGGCAAGAAAACTTTAAGAGAGAAAACGAGAATCAATCAGTTATGATTAATTTAGTGCCATTTTATGAATGTTGTGAATTTTTGGAATCTGATTACGGAAACAGATTACTGTGGCATTGCTATATACAGTAGTTGCTAGGGAGTTCTGGGTGGTTGCTAGGCCATTAAGTTTGTCTTTTAAGTTGTAAACGTGCTCTGGGTGATTGCTATATGGTTGCTAGGGCGTTTGTGGTAATTTGCTAGAGGGTTCTGGGTCGTTGCTGGGCTGTTGAAAGGGTGTTTTAAATGGCCACTAGGCAGTTTCTAGCGTGCTCTGAGTGTCTTGTAGAGTCTGTTGTAGTCATTCGTGAGAGGTTCAATGTTAAAGCGAAGGGTGCTAAAGTGTTCTGGGTGGTTGCAATGGCATTGCTATATGGTTGTTAGGGTGTTCTGGCTGTTTACGTTCTTTAAAAGACCTTAACCTTTAGACTTTAAAAGATGCAAAGAGAGGGAGTTGTTTTGTGCAGGATTTTCATCAAGACTTATATTCACTACTTGGCCTTTCAGAAACTAATTCCTGTACTTCAGAGGAGAGCAACACTTGTTTGTTTGTTTATTTATATAGCACAGTTTAATGCAACACCAGGTTGCCCAAAGTGCTTCACAATATCACAATAAAATGACATAATAACAAGCATAGTCTCAAATAACAACACAAATCACAAAACAACATGGATACAATTTAAACTAACTAAAACTGCATCACAACAACTCCTCATCAGTCTTAAAAGATGTGCTTTTAACACAGCTTTGAAAACCGGTAGTGAATTAACGGATCTAATACTATGAGGGAGGTCATTCCAGTTTTGGACCAGCTCGCGAAAAGGCTCTATCTCCCCTGTGTTTGTATTTTGTCCTAGTAAGAGGAGGTGTTGGTTTTCAGACCTCAGAAATCTCGTAGGGATATAAACTGATATCATACTTGACAAATACCCAGGGGCTGAATTGGGAAGGGCCCTAAAAACGAAATTATTATATTATAAACTATAAATTATTTTAAGCCGTACCGGCAGCCAATTTAGTGACGCAAGTAATGGAGTGACTGAGTCATGTTTTTTTGCAGACTTAATCATTCTCGCCGCTGCGTTCTGGATTCTCTGTAGGCGCCCCAGTGCACCACAATCATCTCCAAAATAAAGGGAGTTACAATAGTCCATTCGAGTGAAAACGAGAGCTGTAATGGCTTTCTCCAAATCAGTGGTAGATAAAAACGGTTTCGTCTTCGCTAATAGACCTAAAAGAAAAAAAACAAGATCTCACCACTGTATTTATTTGCCTGTTCATCTTTAGTTCACTATCCAAAACGAAGCCCAAGTCTTTCACATGGGTTTTCATAAAGCCAGCCAGGTGCGTTGAATTTAAACACTGAGTCACTTTTTGATTCTTAGGGCCAAAAACAATAACCTCAGTTTTATTTTCATTAAGCAACAAAAAATTAGCAGCCATCCAGGCCTTTACCTCCTGTAAACAAGCTACTAACACCTTTATGGAATCTGGGTTTGACTCTCTAGGTAGATAACTCTGAGTATCATCTGCATAGCAGTGGAATGATACTTTGTGTGTTTTCGAAATATAGCCCCCAAAGGTAGCATATAGAGGGAAAACAGCAACGGCGCCAAGATTGACCCTTGTGGAATTCCCCAAGGAAGATGTAATCTTGAAGAATTACAGTTCCCAACTCTCACTGAAAAAGACCTATCCGTAAGATAAGATTCAAACCATTTCAGCACATTGCCTTTTAGGCCGCCCCAACGTTCAAGGCGCTCAATTAAAATCCTATGGTCCACCATATCGAATGGTGTTTTTGAGGTATTGATTTAGGCTGTTTCACATTGCTCATTCCTTCCATTGGCTCTTGCTTAAAAGTTGATGCAACAGTCTGTGAGAACTGCTCATCCTTATCGTTTAAGCTCCCCTGTTTAATTGACCATGTTGGGAAAAAAAAACTCTGTAGGGAAACATTTTTCCTGCCCATTTAACCCATTTGCCAGAAAAACTTTTTTTTTTATATATACTGTATATATTATGTATTGAAATGACACTTAGTGGAGGGTCATTATGTGCTGGGACTAATTTGATAGTGTCTGTCAGTTATTATGCAAACCTCTCATCCTGACATTTTAAAATCTGCATGTCTAACAATCCCCAGCTGTGTAAATAATGAGACCAGTCTCTGCTAAAATATAAACATGACTGATTTAATCTGGGGTGAACATTCTGCTGCTTTATGATAGTTTCCCCAAGATTGCCAACAATAAAATGCACATCTTTGCAAAGTATCAACAAAACACACATTTGATACAGAGTTAATGAAAATGCAGAACAGTGTATGCCGTATAACCATAGTGTTTCTTTCAATGTTGTGATGTTATTGATGCACCAGTCAGCTTGTGCCCAAATTCATAAGCGAGTTGCACCTCAGAGCAAAATTTACAGAGCCATCAGTGCTGTGCCATATGCATGTTACACTGTTTTGTGCCAAACCAACTATTTCAGTCCTTTCGTCAGGTACAGAGTTGATGCCTGACAGTTTATAACTAATCTCAAGTCATACAGTTATGATTTAAAGAAACAGTATATCTAAAAATGGTTTTGAACAACATGCGGGTGAGTAAATAATGCCTTATTTTTGGGAACCACCATTCCTTTAAGCTCAATCTGAAAACTAAAATGTCATAAAAATATGGGCCATTTATTTTAGAGGCTAATTTTATTAGTCCACAGTACAAAAAGATCTGTCCTGGAATATCATAAAGTCCTCAGTGACCAACTCATTCCCATACAAAAGGAAAAAAAATACTAAACAGTCACTGAACAAACATGTTTTTTTAAAAGATGATTTTGAATGTAAAGACAAACAATCAAGAGGCGAGGATCCACTGATCAACGCCTCAGTTACAGTCCGGTAAGTGTGCGCTAGGTCATTTTTTAGCATATGTGATTTTCATGGCACACGTGGCTGTGATTCTGAATCCCTGTAACGCATCCTTCGCGACTCCAGCTTGAGCCTCACTCTCAAACTCCACAAACGCAATGTCATGCTTTCCAGGAACCAGACGCACTTCTTTAAACCCTGGAAACCTGAACAGATGGAACAAGACGGGGAGTAAAAAAATCTGTGCAGAAAAATCTAGCTGAAAGAGCTGGGTGATATACAAGTATGTCAATATTCATGCATTTTTAATCAAAAGGGAAACTTTTGCATCTTCAGTTGCTGGTCCCCATTGACTAGCATAGTGTTTTTTTTCCATACTATGAAAGTCAATGGGGACCAGAAACTGAAGGTGAACTATCCCTTTAAAAGTTTTACACATTAATATCCACACGAAAAGACTTTCATATAAAAATATTCTGATGTAATAAATAAATAAAATAAAATAATATAGAAAAACATTGCCATGAATTACTAAAACATTTACTTTTTTTCTAAAGTTTACTGTGTTTAAAACTTACTGGTTGAATAACATGGAGAGCATCATCTCGTTGGTTTCCTCTGGGAGATTATTCAGGAACAGAATATAATTCGGTGGGTTGTCAGGGACCTAAATCAACAAAATAATTTACTGAGTGACTTAGAATTTCAGGTACATAAACAAAACAATGTATTATTAAAAATACTAAAAATCAAATCACGTAAGTTGTGTGACGTACCTGGACTGTGGCAGGTGGAGGAGGTTGTGTGCTTACAGCTCCCTGCAGGGAAAATGCACAAACAACTTTAAGCTAAATTTACTTTGATCTTTAACGGTACATTTCACCACAATTTGGCCGTCAGTATCATTATCTAATTACAATGCCTCCGCAAACATGATGCATTTCAACTCACCGCTGGCTTCTTGTTGACATTGGCGGCCTGTTCCTGAGCTTTCCTTTTCTTCTCTTTCTTCTTTTCTTTATCTCCATACGTGCCTCTCATCTTAGAGATCAGGTCCGAGTCTGTTTTTGCATACTGGATCCGCTATAAGTACATGCTAAGGTTAGCGACTGAGAAATGTGTTCTAATACTTTATAATGTGTGAACTGATAAATAATATGAATGACAACATCCGATAAACATCCTTAGTGATTCACAGATGAAAGAAACATCAAATGTGACCCTGCACCACACAAGCAGTCTTAAGTCGCTGGGGTATATTTGTAGCAATAGCCAAAAATACATTGTATGGGTCAAAATTAATTGATTTTTCTTTTATGCCAAAAAAAAACCTAGGATATTACGTAAAGATCATGTTCCACGAAGATATTTAGTAAATTTCCTACTGTAAATATATCAAAAATGTATTATCATAAGTAATATGCATTGCTATGAACTTCACTTGGACAACTTTAAAGGAGATTTTCTCAATATTTTGATTTTTTTTGCACCCTCAGATTCCAGATTTTCAAATAGTTGTATCTCGGCCAAATATCGTCCCGTCCTAACAAACCATACATCAATGGAAAGCTTTTTATTCAGCTTTCAGGTGATGTATAAATCTCAATTTGGAAAAATCGACCATTATGACTAGTTTTGCGGTCCAGGGTCACATATAGCCGATGATGACATCGAAAAATGACATTTTTCACATTATAGATTAACTTCTCCTTGAGTGATCTATTTCTAGTTGAAGGTTAATGTGAATCAAAGGACCATATTCTGCTCATTATTTTCTGAAATGCTAATCGCATCGGTTACGTAAATGTCAAGCGACTGCTGTGTAGTTCCTGTGGCACTGACCATGGGTTTATTGTAGAAAGGGAATCCCTGAAGCTGTCTGAGGGCATTGGTGGCTGCAGAAAGCTCTTTGAAGATAACAAACGCCTGACCCCTCATCTTCATGGTCTTCATCGCAACAATGTCCATAACCTGGCCGAACTGGGAGAATAAGGCGTACAGTGATCTCTTCAACTCTGTAGAAAAGATCCAGAGGGGAAAAAAACAAGCTTTACATAAAATGCAGATTCTGTGCTCAAACATAGTCAATGCTGTTCCGCTCATCTCCACTATAACTACAGACTTTACCTTCTTTCTTGATCTTATCATTAACATTGTTGATATAGATGGTGTGATTCGGTCGTATGTCCATGATTAATAATTTTCAGGTAAAACCACACTGAACTAAAGAGAAAAGGCACATGAATTCAGTAAGCAGTGAATGTCAGCAACTAACGTTACACAATGACAAAACACACTTAGGCCTGGTTTCACAGACAGGGCTTAGACTAAGCCAGGGCTAGGCAATAGTTCAATTAGGACATTTAAGTAATTTTTATTAACGTGTCTTAGAAAAAACATTACAGGTGTACATTTTGAGACAAAACAGAAGCACTGATATATTTTAAGATCAGTCAGTGCAAGTTAAAAAAGTTAAAGTAAAAGTTAAAACAGCTCAGACTTACACTTTAGTCTTGGACTAGGCTTAAGCCTCGTCTGTGAAACAGGGGGTTAGTGTCTTCCATTTAGTATTTCTACTAGTACAAACTACTGTTAAAATCGCAGAGTGCTGCTTTGCTATATTATAAAGGTAAAAGAATTGATTAAACATTAATATAACAATAAAACGGAATGAATCGCCTCACACTCACCACACTGCTGAGCTCAAGCGGAAACTGCCGCTGCGCTTCTTCTTCTCGTTTATCGTTGTGAAACAGTTGCCGCTTGTTACGCCACCTGCTGTCGCGGAGGGATATAAACATTGCGTCTAAAATACAAGTGTGGAGGTTTTATAAAATCTTAGCCTCATCACAGGTTTGAAAGTCTGGACTGCAGGTTTGAAATGCTTAAAAACAAGCAACCCTACAAATACTTCAAGATAAATATTAGAGTGGTTGCTAGGCAGTTTTCAGTTAGACAGACATACTTACATTATGGTTGAGAATTATAATTAAGAATCACCAATATTCTGGTCTGATTTTGTACCACCCCATTTAAAATCTAAGACACGTTCGAAAAGATATGAAAATATTTTATTTGTTTTACATCCAGAAATGAACAATACACACCATAAAAAACACACAGGAGAATATAATACACTCAGCTGGCTCATGCACAGTTCAATATTTGCGATAATGAACCTATCCAGTTCATATGTTAGACATATCCAGCTGACACGTATTTTGTGATATGCTGACCGCCGCTCTCATTCATCGACAGTGTTTGTGTTCAGAGTGTGTTGATGCTTTGTAGCTTACGCTCAGTGAAAAAGCGGTGTGTGTCTCGTGTGTGTGTGAGCTCAGACGGCTTGCTGCGACTGAAATACGACAGCATTGAGGTGTTATTCTGACGAGCAGCAGATTTTTCTCCATCTTCCTCATCATCATCCCTACAAACAAACAAATGCATTTAATATTCCAAGCAAAAATGCACAAGTACTAACATGATCGAAGAGAAGTAAAAAAATTGTATGTTGCACATTTTTGTACATAGCAACTTATGTGTATGCACTAAAAAAAAGAAACTGCAGCCTGAGATTATTCTGAATATGAAAAGGCAGCGCCCTCTGCTATCAGACTCACCAGTGAACAGCAACAGCTTTACTGTCCGTGAGCGTCCGTGCTGTGCTCCAGCTGAACCTCACAAACTGAGGATAACCAAACACTGGGTCCAGATACTTCAGCAGCCAGCTCTTAGTTTTGGGATCTAAACGAAGACACAGCAAACCATAATATAGATTTTTAGCAAAGTAAAATTCTGTTAAAATGTTTGGGGTCAGTAAGATTTTTAAATGTTTTTGAAAAAATAAGTCTCTTATGTTCAACAAGGCTGCATTTATTTGATCAAATTCTGTCAAAACAGTAATATTTTGAAATATTATTACAATTTAAAATTACCATCTTCTATGTGAATATATTTTAAACTTTAATTTATATCTGTGATGCAAAGCTGAATTTTCAGCATCATTACTCAGTCTTCAGTGTCATATGATCCTTCAGATATCAATCTAAACATACTGCGGGGGGGGGGGGGGGGGGTTGGCAAAGCTCAAGAAAGATTTCTTATTATTATCAATGTTGAAACAGTGTGCGCGTAGTCTTTTGGGAACTGTTTTGCGTAAATCCTTTGATGAATAGAAATATAATTTATTTGAAATAGATTTTTTTTTGTTACATTTAAAAATGCCTTTTATCTGTCATTTTTTATCAATTAATAATTCTTCTGTGACGGTAAAACGATTAATCATTACAAAATAAAAAACCTTACTGACGCTTCAAACTTTTTGGACACAGGTATGCTTATGTCTAGAAAAGCACTTTTATGGAAATGGAAGGAATCTCATATGATATAAACTGACCATTAGGATACCCAGAGCCATAATCGGTGTCCACTTCACCGAAATCTTCTGCAAATTTCCAGGATTTCACAGCATGGTCTCTTGCCACCTACAGAGAGAACAAATTAGTCAAAAATCAATCCGATCAAAAAAATAAAAAATCTTTCGTTTAACTATTAGCATGTTTTTTCCTCTAATAACAAAGAAAAAAAAAAAAAATAAAAGTATTCCCATTACATCATCCACCTCTGAAGGAACTATTACCTTGGCACAGATGCTGGCAGCGCTGACGATGGGGAAGAGAGAATCAGCTTTGGGACGGACGGTGACCTCCACCCCGGGGAACCGCTGGGAGAGCTTCTCCTGATACTTCTCTGCAGGACCCACGGTATCCACAAACACCTGAGAGGTATGAAAGACACGTCATGACGGCTTCACCACCAGTCCTTGCTGTCTATCTTACAGGGGTTGGTTTGTACCTCTTTGAGCTGCACCCCACAGTCCAGGGTGTACTGCACCAGACCAATAGCAGCATCATGTGACAGGGCATTCAGATTGTATTTTGTTCTGAAAATAAAAGGACAACAGGTTAAAAATTAAAAATTTCGACTCCAAGTACCAGTGAAATGAGTGTACCTTTGCAGCATGCTGGTGGAAATGGTGTTCGGCGAGAGGATCTGAAGGGCCCAGCCTACAAAACCTTTAGACTCATCGAGCTTCAGAAACAGATTCTCTCTCTCTGCCTCCGTCAGCGTCTTTGAGTCTAAACATGCAACAAAAATACTGCAGATTTCCAGCGAATCTGAACTCCTGTCAAGATTTGCTCTGTAACCAACCTGCCACTTTCAAATTCTTCAGGTCTTCCTTTTTGGATACAGGACAGAAGCATATCCCATACACCATGGGTCCTAAAATACAGCATATCAAATTTATACTCAAATTTCAATTGTTTAAAAATGGCGTTGTCCAATGAGGACGACACTCACCCAGTACGGGACCCCTGCCCGCCTCATCGATGCCCAGGCAGCAGTCCGCTGTCTTACACACGTCCGGGATGGACGAGGACAAGCGGCAGCTCACAGAGTTATCTGCCTCAAAATCGCTCAGATCCATGTCTGATCATTTGGATAAAATATTTTTTTTTTTTTTACAAAATATATCACGAGTAAGTAAACATAGGTATGAATTTTAAGCTTTACAAAAATGCATATCACAAAAATTATTTAAAGAATATCAATAATAATATTACAAATAATAATACAGAAATTAAGCTTCAAGCTAACAACCCACTAAAATTTTGCTCTATAATTCCATCCTTTATGGAAATAAATAAGTAAGATTTTTGTAATATTAAAAAAGCTTTCCATTGCAAACAGATGTTGTCCTTTTGAATCTTAGAAAAAAAACATTAATCAGCACATATCTTGCTATTGTGCAAATAATCAAGTTATATTGAACAGTATTCGACCAGAGCATATTTCTAAACATATCCTTTAATCATAACACACGTATTATTATTCCCATATAAAATGCAAAATGTAAAAGGCACTTCTACAACAACAACACATTTCCTCCAGCATCTGATACCGAGATCAATCAATAATACGAGATCATTTACAGTCAAAATAATACGAACAATGAGTGGAGAGAGCGTGAGGTTTATTCACTCTTACTAACTAACTAACAGGGAATTCAAAGCATCATAAAACAATGTGCTTGAAATTTGCTGCATATAAACAAACTTACACGAACCTGTGTGAGCGCGGCCTCAACCGGAAATACAGAATTGGCGCGAGTGTGACAGTCAGAACAGCGTGACCTTTGACCGACAATCCTTTTTTAGTACTTAATTGTAATTAAGACACACACTGAAACATTCTTACAAATACAGTTAATTCCTAAAACCAGCGCGAAGCGTTTAAATTTGTCCCCCCCCCCCCCCCCAAAAAAAAAAAACACCCTCTCCATCGCAGTGCTTTCTGGGAAATGGAGTTCTTCGGGGAACGTTTACACACAAAAACACGAATAGGGAGGTAAGCAATCAATTATAATAAAATGTCATTGATGAAGTAGAAACGTCAAGTCTTGAGGTCACATGCAAAACTGTATGCATGTTCGGTTTGTGCGCTTGTTCTCATGTCGTGTATGTAAAACCTGACTAAAATAATGAATAGATTTAGAATCTACTCTTCATTTTTCTATAGTTAGTAGACTATAAAAAAAAAAAAAACCTAAATGTATTGTTTTTTAAAATGTTGCCTGATGCGCTAAAGCGCGTGGCTCCTCCTCTCTCTCTCTCTCTCTCTCTCTCTCTCTCTCTCTCACACACAAACACTCTCTCTCTCTCTCTCTCTCCTCTCTCTCTCTCTCTTCTCCCTCCTCTCGTTCGCTTCTTCTCCTCTCTCTCTCGTCTCGTGAGTTCCGCAGCCGGTCTCGCGGCTGGAGCTGTGCATCAAGGGTTCAGAACAGGTACGGTTCAATGCGGACACATTGCTTTTTTGCAAAGGGTTATTTACATGCACAAACGCTAAATTAATATTTTTGCAGATTATTACTAAACAAAAGAGCGCGTGGAAAACGCCTTTGCTGTTTTCGGTTTTTGCATGTTCATATTTTAATAACTGTTTGACATATCTTAACGCATTTAAATGTATTTATTGTATCATACTGTAAATCTTAGTTGTTTCCACTGTTGTTGTTCTCGCAGTATCACACTCCACTGATCTGGCTTAGCTCGCGTGGCTAAGCGGCTAAATAACTCTCTGAATACATTACTCGTTTTAATGTCGTCTCTGTCAAGTATGCATCATATGCATATCATGTTTGCCACGCTTCCAGACACTGTATATCATAAGTGAACGGGCCTCTTACCAGTTATAGCAAAGCCCTATGTTAGCGCACTCGTCTCGGCCTTCTCGAAGTTAACCCGTTTTCATCTTTTTTCCTGCAGTTTGCAGGGCAAAGTCTCGGAGGGTCGTTGACCATTCATGTATTTTCTAGGGGTGGATACTATCAGCTTTTTGCAGAGATACTGAGCTGACAGCCGCTATCAGTGTGTGCAGTGTAATCGACCTGAGCCAAGTTCACTTATAAAACGCGTTAAAGTCCCTCTTTTAAGGCTAGAAAGCACTAAAATGCTCATGCATTTGGTCTGAAGCTGAATGATGATGACTTGGGTTTTAATCAACTGACTATCATGTGACCTGTGTGTGTGTGTGTGTGTGTGTGTGCATGTTTATGTAGTTTGAGGACACAAATTTGTATAATAACATGGGTATGACATAGGTATTACAACGAGAAGGTGATTTATGAGGACATTTTCAGTGTCCCCGTAATTCAAAAGGCTTATAAATAATTCAGAATTTGTTTTTTTGAAAATCTAAAAATGCACAAAGTTTCCTGTGAGGGGTAGGTTTAGGGGTAGGGTTGGTGTAGGGCAATAGAATATACGGTCTGTACAGTAGAAAAACCATTACGCCTATGGAGAGTCCCTACAAACTATAAAAACAAACCTGTGTGTGTGTGTGTGAGATTTACTGCAAAGCCTTTGAATATATTATGAACTGATACTCTGGTTCAAACATTAAAAGTTACTTACCTTGCTTCTTTTTGTTAGATTAGAATCTCCGTTTCCTGTTCACATTTCAGAACTAATATTTTGAGGCAAATATTTTATTTATTTTAGTCATTTAGCAGACGCTTGTTATCCAAAGCGACTTACAAATGAGGACAACAGAAGCAATCAATTGTAGTATTAAAACAACTAAAAACAGATCCAAAACTAAAAGCTGAAACGTTATAAATACTACCTATACACATTTAAAACATAAAGAGATTAAATAAAAATGACAAATGCATACAACAATATTTCAAAACTTAACATTTACATGAAAAACAAAAAAATAAAGCTAAAAACAATACAAAATATTAAAGAACAAAAGGTATAAAAGTATAATAATGATTCTAACATAACACTAAGCCAAACACCAAAAAAACCACTACATACTTGTACGTACAACCACACACACACACCACATCCATACATACATACACATTTATAATTCAATATATATATATATAATATATATTTATTTTTATTTCCTTTAGTTTGTTGAAGTATTAAAATAACTCAATTAAAAAAACTAAAACTTAATAAAAGACCTATACAGACATAATTTAACTAAAATTAAAATAAATAACAAATGATACAAATCAAACGACAGTAGTTTATTTGTAATCCTAAAAAATAACACTGCCAATCTTGCATGCTAAAAAACAACAACTTACTTACACATAGTAAGAAATGGTTATAAAAACTGAAACAGAAGCGAAACAAGTAATAGGAATATATAAATAAATAAATATAATTTGGTAAATGACTTGAAGGCATAACTGACGCAAAAATGAAAACGCTCATCGTTTATGCACGCTACATTTGTTCCACGTCTGTGTGAGTTTGTTTCTTCTGGTGATAGAATGTTGGTAACCAAAAAGTTTTCCATACTTTGGAAGTCGTTGGAGACCTTCAACTGTTCTTCAAAATATGTTTTTATGTTCATCAGAAGAAAGAAACTCATACAGGTTTGGAACAACTATGACAACTTTACACATAAATTCAATCATTTTGCTATTTATTCTGTTTTTGTCTGCTTTCCTGGTTCCACACACACACACACACACACAAAAAATGCTTTTTTATTTATTTTTTTAATTTGAATAGCTTTTAGTTTGTAATAAAATGTGTGGTGGAAGTACTAGTAGCAGGAACAACAACAACAATAATACTAATATGTTTGATGTTCTTCTTGAATATGTTTTGGTCACCAGTGACAAGCAATCTTCAACATGTCTTCTGGAAACGCTAAGATCGGTCAGCCTGCTCCTCAGTTCAAGGCCACAGCTGTGGTAGACGGACAGTTTAAAGACATTCAGCTCTCTGACTACAGAGGTGAGCATCAGACACTCCACGCGAGGTGTTTTGCAGATTAGGACGAGAGTATTCTAAATGTCAATCTAACCTACTTTTGCTTTCCATTGCATCATCATGATACTAGCCATCAAACACCACCTGTCTGTTTCTTATTGAACTCTGCTAACCACTAACTGGGTTACAACTGTAACCTGTTTTTCACTTCATCTTTATTTTCCCTCCATTTCTTCTTTAGGGAAGTATGTCGTGTTGTTCTTCTATCCACTTGATTTCACCTTTGTGTGTCCCACCGAGATCATCGCGTTCAGTGAACGGGCCGCTGAGCTCCGTAAAATCGGCTGCGAGGTCATCGCTGCTTCCACCGACTCTCATTTCAGCCATTTGGCATGGTGAGGATTCTGCTTTTATTCCTACGTCTTCCACAGCTAAAGGGTCCTTACTTAATGTTGTAATATATTAAGCACCTTTATTATAGTAGCGAATTTATTATAGATCAATAGTGCCAGTGGTCAAACATTGTACATTAGTTTTCACTGTTGGTTTTTCTCTTGCTTGTGAACGTGATTCTTAGCAGGCTTTCTATGGTTTCACCCAGTTAGTGGTTATCTTCTATGTTCTCCTAAACAGCCTGGCTTTGATAAGAGCTTCTATAGTGAGTTAGAGAGGCACAGATAAGGAAGGGTGTAGTGCTTTATTAGTTCTAGAAATTGTCACCTAAAGTCGTACTGACTTTTATTTAGAGAGCATTAATATTTACACTTAACAAAATTTTTAGGTCAGACTTTTCTAAAAACTAATAATAGTAATATAATAATTTTAGGTTATTTTGAAAACCTAGACGTTTCTAAGATTAATAATAATAAATTAAAAAGAAAACCTTTTTAGGTTTTAAAATCAAACTTTTTCTAAGCGTAAGAATTAATGAATCTTTTTAATTGAATTAATTAGTTATTAAATTTCCATGTTTTAAAAACCACCCGAACTTTTTCTAAAGGAAAATAAACATAATCATAATAACAAAACTGTAGGTTTTAAAATCAGAGTTAAAATAATACATATTTATATTATATTAGAAATATTAATATATAATATATATTAAATATTTATATCACTTTAACATTCTATATCTGTATTTAGCATCTTGCTGGAAATTCAGTGAAAAAAGTTAAATCTGAAATAACCATGAGGTATAACCATGTCTATGAAACTATAATCCAGTGAATTAAACACTTTATAAATCAAACTCCTGTGACATGACTGTTGGCTTGTTCCTGATAGGATCAACACACCCAGGAAGCAGGGAGGCCTCGGCTCCATGAACATCCCGCTGGTGGCTGACCTGACTCAGTCCATCTCCCGCGATTACGGCGTCCTGAAAGAGGACGAAGGCATCGCCTACAGGTCTGTGACGATGTGCTCATGTTTGCACTGGTTCAGTTAAACTACAACTACTTAACCCCTCTTGCTTGCCATGTTTGATTGCAGCAGGAGATAATGATCAAGTGTGCTCGATAGCGTCCACGTGTTCTGCAGTGCAGGCAGGGTACAGGAACCATGAGAAAAAAAATGAACAGTTTGTTAAAAGGGTTTTATTGCACATTGGAATTTTCGATCAAAATGTTCAGTCGCTGATTTTAAATGCGTGTTCCAGGTTCAAAGTTAAGCATTTGACACAGTGTTGACGCACAGTAGTTCAAAAAGCTTTATTCTGTGATTATATTATATTATACTCTTCAGAAGTTTGGAATTTAAATGAACTATTTTATATTTGAATATAGATTTTAAAATGTAATTTATTCCTGTGATATACAGCCGAATTTTCAGCATCATTACTCCAGTCTTCAGTGTCACACGATCCTTCAGAAATCAGTATAATATGCTGATTTGCTTCTTATGAAACATTGATTATTATCACTGTTGAAAACAGTTGTGCTGCTTCATATTTTTTATGGAAAGGCCGCATGGCATTTTTTTCTGGATTTTTTTTTTGATAAATAGAAAGTGCAAAAGAACAGCATTTATTTAAAATGCAAACCTTTTGTAAAAGTATAAATGTCTTTATTGTCACTTTCGGTCAATTTCATACGTCCTTGCTGAATAAAAGAGTTTATTTCTTTAAAAAAATAATACAAATCTTACGGTCCCCATACATTTTTGCTTATGAAAATAATATATACACTGTATATGAGCTGCAAATTTGCCGCAAGTCATTTTCCTTTTTGAAGTAAAGTGGGGATACTTTCAATTATTTATTTACTTGTTACTTTAACTGAGGAACCTTTTTTTCTCTCTTTTTTTTAGTAATCAGCATTCAGTGAATTCTTAGTGCTTAACTTGAATTGCAGCTAAAACATTGCTTTAATGGTGAAAAACTAATTTAACAGCAGTCATACAGATTTGATTGTGAACAGAATAAATTGCCTTACAAACAGTAAGTTTTCTGTGTCTTGTCCTGCTCCCCCAGAGGTCTGTTTGTGATTGACGATAAAGGCATCTTGAGGCAGATCACCATCAATGACCTGCCGGTGGGTCGCTCGGTAGACGAGACGCAGAGACTGGTGCAGGCCTTCCAACACACCGACAAATATGGAGAAGGTGAGTGAGACGGGGCTCTTTCAGAATGGCCTGTTTATCTTGAGTTGGACCGCATGTGTAAACCATGCTCTAAAATGCTTTGTGATCCGATCACTCAAGCCACATTTGGAGGTGATCAAAGACATGTGACCACATTGTATTTGTGTTGTAAACACAGATGCATCCTGATGCCAACAAAGAGATGTTTACTTGCATAACACAAAATTATACCACCAAAATTAGGGTTTTAAGCCCATACTTGTACTTTTTTTTTTTTTTACTTAGTC
Source organism: Sinocyclocheilus anophthalmus (assembly GCA_018155175.1). NCBI lineage: Eukaryota > Metazoa > Chordata > Actinopteri > Cypriniformes > Cyprinidae > Sinocyclocheilus > Sinocyclocheilus anophthalmus. The sequence goes on from JADLZN010000928.1 coordinate 179,470, forward strand.
ACATTACAGCTGTTCCAGGTGACATCCTGGTGATTTACCACAGAAAACAATTGACTCGTCCTTCAGTTTGGGGTTATCAAGATTTTTTTTTTTCATTAAGCAAGGACGCATGAAATTGATTGAGTGTGGCAGTAAAGACATTTTACAAAGACGATTTCTATTTCATTTTCTTTTAACATTTTATCAAAGAATCCTAAAAATGTATAATTGTTTCCACAAAAATATTAAGCATCACAACTGTTTTCAACATTGATAATAATAAGTAATATTTCTTGAGCATCAAATTAGCACATTATGAGGGATTGCTGCAAGGATTCCCTCGGTAGCCTGGGCAGACTGGAGTTATGATGCTGACAATTCAGCTTTGCATCACAGGAATAAATTACATTTTATAATATTTTCGAATAAAAATCGGTGATTTTAAATTGTAATAATATTTCAGAATATTACTGTGTTTGCTGCATTTTTGATTAAATAAATGCAGCCTTGGTGAGCAAAAGAGACTTAAAAATCGTACCCACCCCAAACTTTTACTGTTATTGTGTGTATTACTGTAAGTATGACCATGAAATGCTCACATAAGGTGATGCCAAAATATTCACTTTCAGTCTCCACTTTTCAGAGGTTTAAAATAACATGTCTGTCTATTCTCCGTAGTTTGTCCTGCTGGATGGAAACCAGGAAGTGACGCTATTGTTCCAGATGTGCAGAAGAGCAAGGAGTTCTTCTCCAAGCAGTAACAGTCCTGCCGTATTTCCCGGATCGTGCTCCCGTTCAGTGGGACTCTAGAGCACTTAACCTTAGCCTGAGAGTTCTTGAAAAGTTGTCTAAGCCAACGTAAAAAACTCTTTGCAGTTTAAATGCACTTGTTAGACCGATTTCTTTTCTTTTCCATTGTCTGAAGAAGCTGTTGCAGTTAGCATCTCCCATGCACTGAAATATCTGTAGTTTGTTTTCAACTCTAGTTTATCGGTATTACATATTTAGTACTCAATGAACATTTGATTCATTTTGATAACATTTTGAAAGTTGTTTAACATTCTGGTGGTCATCAATATCTGTGAAATAAACGGGCTGTTATTGTGTGACGGTGCAGTTCTCTTATTTTTACCAACCTATCTCAGCTGTTGTTGTGTTGTTGTCAGATTCATTACAAATTATGCAGTTTATGAGATTTTGACTCTGACTATAGGTTCATCCATCCAGAAGTTTTCACAACTCAATAAGGAGCATGTAAACCGCTTTACCGCTCAGATATTAAATAGGTTTTTACTAAATAGTGCATTTGCAATAATATGAACTGTGCATCTCTGCTTGTAATTGTCCAGGCAAACTTTATTTGATAATGGACCAGTATTATTTTGATACACTATTGTAGTTTTTGTTCATATTTTAAATTAGATTTTTTTATATTTTCTGTTTTCATTTCATTTTATAGTTTTAGTAATATTGTGTTTTAGCTTTTTTTTTCTCTCCGTTTTTTTGAAATATACCTATTCATTTTTATTTAGAATATTCAGTTCGTTATTTTAGGTTAGGTTCAGTTAGTTATTTAACTTCAAGTTAAACTAAAGGAAAATGTGAAATGTAGTCTGAAGTAAATAACGAAGTTTATTTAAAAATTTTTTTAAAATGATTTTAGTTTTAAATAACTATAATAACACCGTAATGGACATTACCACAAATGCTTTTGGTAGAGCTCGAATTGAACCAGAACATGTCTCAAGATTGGACAAATCAGACCGGTAGGTGGCAGTATTTCATTACATTTGGGAGAAATAGCTCAGGAGCAACTTGTTCTTAAAGGGATAGTTCACCCAAAAATGAAAATTCTGTCATCACTTACTCACCCTCAAGTAGTTCCAAACCCGTATAAATTTCTTTGTTCTGCCGAACAGAAAGGGAGATATTTTGAAGAAAGTTTGTAACCAGGCTGTTTTGGGGCACCATTGACTTCCATAGTAGGAGAAAAAAAAATACTATGCAAGTCAATGGTGCCCATCAACTGTTTGGATACTAACATTCTTCAAAATATCTTCTATTGTGTTCTGCAGAACCAAGATGCAGCAGTATCAGGGTTGAAACTACTTGAGGGTGGGCTCGAAATGATTACCGAATTTTCATTTTTGGGTGAACTATCCCTTTAAGAGCCCTCGGCTGCAGTAGGCCTAGTAGAGCAAGAATAATTTGGGCCTATAATTGATTTCAAGGCAGATTTAATGTCAGTTAAGCAGAGGTCTAAATGATGTACTTGCGCAAACAGACGTCTGATGATAAAACACTCAAAGGAAATCAAAACGTCAAGCATTTGTCACTGATTTTTAAGCACTTGTTAATGTTTGATAATCTGGAACTAGTTAAACCACAAGTGATTTTGCTGGTCTTGCTTAATTTGTGTTATTTTCTACATCAAAAGGGAACGTCCTCAAGAGAACGTTTTGTTCAGAGAACATTCAAAAGTAACAATTTCACCTATAATGTTGTAATGATAAAATCGAATGTGTTCCAGTGTTTTGTATTAAAAAAAAAAAAAAAGTTTTTTTTATAAAAATGTGTCGAAATGGACGTTTTAAACTTTCAGAGAACATTCAGAGATGCGTTTCATACATTAGACGTTGACAATTTTCTTAAAGCAGCCACATGTAACTGTTGGCGCTCTAGCGTTTAATAAACAGACCTGCACACATCCCGCGGAAGAGGATTCCAACCGGAGCTACTTCTCTAAGTTTATGTCTCTGGCGATTCACGCAGGTGTGTGTTACTCCGCAGCGGTGATCAGGCTACAATAGTCCAAATATAAGTTCTTATTATAAGTGTACAGTAGTGATTCGGAATAAGGCAAAAACGCTGTTTGGAAGATTAATTCATGATGTACTCACTCATTATACATTTAGCAAATTTTGAACACAGAAAAAGTTTCATAGTGCTGCTTAACTGTCACCGTCCCACCTGTGGGACGTTTGGCGCTCTTTTTTTGTTGTCCTTTTTCTCTATCAAGTCTTTAAGTAATCAGCATGAATTATATATCTTTTGAAAGCTTAGAAGCCCAAGATTCATCCCGTGAAAACCATTTAGAAATCAGACATTGCGTTACTATGGAAATGGTACTTTAAAATATTTTAGCAGGCTCCTCCCCTTAGTGGGCGGTGTCAAGTGTCACATTACAAAATGCATTACCGTCTTTTGGAATCACAACTTTTTATAATCTTGACAAAAACATATAATTGGAAAGTTCTGAGTCTCTTTATTTGAGATAGCATAATTTTATGACAAGAAATCTAGACATTGGTGACGAAAATGCATCTAAAAAATTCAATGGTGAGTTTGGAATGGCACCGGGGACTTTTTGTGTATAGTACAACCGCCTAAATAAGAATCTCACAGGAACTACATATTTTAGTTCATATCAGCCTTCAAATTTGAACTATCTTATTTAGACATAGAGGCTTATAATTTGTAATACCAATTTTTGAGGAGTAAAACCTGAAGGTATATGTACGAAATATTTATATATATAAAATAAATGCAAATTAATCATAGTGCATTTCTTTAACAAGTAAATTTAAACTACTATCACTTTTTATACAACCTCAATTCTTCTGGGAAAAAAAAGGCCACTTTTTTTATAATTGACGCCGTATTTGTATCTCTTAACCTACCCAACAACTCAGACAAACCTTATCTATGATATTTCCAAGTGTTCATAAAATTAACCATACAATTGAGTAGGATAGTATGAAATCGGGGAGTCGTGACAGTAAGGGGGTGACAGTTAAAGGGTTAAAACATTTTTGTTAGCTGAGAATGGGATTGACAACAATGTCTTTTTCCATACTGAAATAAACCGATATTTAATGTCCTTAAGTGTTAACAAATAGCCTATCATTGTGTCTTCAAGCTACATTTAAAAATGTTAATATATGCTGAGATAGAGCTATGTTGAGATAGAGATAATGTTGATATTCTGTAAATATCTTGTTTTTAAACTAATATGATGTTTTCAAACTATGTGATGGCGACGGTTGATGCTTATCCTGGACATCACTTCAAGTCTTTTTAATAAAATAAAATGTCCACTAAAACCTAAAAATAGGCCATTACAAAATTAAATAGCCTACAAAACACTAGCTTTTATTTATTTGAATCAAAATGTGCTTATTTGGGTAGAATTTTGTCCTGACATGATATATGGATTTAATTCCTTTGATGTGTGATATCAAATAAAGTCACCATCTGGACTGTCTATGCCCAAGTACAGTTTGCTGTAGATGTGTTTACATTCAGTAGGATGAAGATAGAATTAGTTCTAATGTCGAAAGAATGAAAGAATCCCTCATAAAAGTGTTGTGTTTTGTGGCTGACTAAACTTAAGAAAATTGGCAACTTGTGACAGAATAAAGCATGTCACAAAACGTGGGTCTGTGGTTTTGGCACTGGACAGTTCATCAAAACTACGGTATATTTTCCGGAAATCACTGGAAAAAGAGTCACTGTGGGCACTTCTCGTTTATAAGTCTAGCTCTTATTTACTGCGACCTGTTTTTCTATTTTTGTGCTTGTGACGGCTCCATTTTTTGCAAAGTACCTGGAAAATGCCCGTGTTCGTATTTTTATCTCGTTTTCTTTTCGCTGAAACTGTTTTGGGAAGGTTTCTGCGCGCGGGGAAAACCCCGAGCTGCTAAATTTTCACGCGTTCTCACGCGCTTCATTCATTCGAACCTCAGACTTGAAAGCACGCGGACTTCCTGACCGGCAGCGTGGGCGGGGCTTCCCGCAAGTCTACAGTGACGTACGAGCGCCAAAACAGCCCATATATGGGCTTTGCGTCAGAAGCAAGAAGCAGCCAACGTGGGCACGTCTCAAACGTCAATTTAAAGCCGTACAGAGCGAGCTATTGGTTTCCTAGAAATGAACAACCCAAACAGTGGCAGTATTTTCAACGCTTTTACTTAAATAAAAAAAAAAAATTATAAACAAAACAAACAGAAATACAGGTCTGGATCAACCCGACTCACAATATCAATAACTTACTGGAATGTTTTCATAGGGCAGCACTGAAAAACAAAACCAACTTAAAAGGTTTCTCCCTGTGCTTTCATTGTCCATTCTTCAGCATTTAGTACCTCGAAGATGCTTTTGAAAACAACTATAACACTCTAGTTTTCTACAAGAAAACACTTAAGAAATATACAACGCTCGTACTCAGTGCTGCAATAGTATCATTTGCATCAAAACATCACAAACATGATCTGCTGTTCCAGTGTTTCCCATTTGTCAGTGTCCGTGTCATCGCAGAAAGTTGAAACGCCGTTTAAAACGACTTGATCTTCGGCGTCAGCATCAGCTGGCACCCGCTGCTCACATGGGTCATGACCTTCTGCTTGAGCTGGGCGACTTGCTCCCTCAGTAGAGAGGCGGTGCTGGACAGTCCGGCGTTATCCGACTTGAGAACTTTCACTTTGTCCTCCAGCCTGGAGATGCGCTCCAGCTTCCGTCGCCGGCACTTGGTGGCCGCCAGCCGGTTCCTGTGCTTTTTGCGCTCCGTTTTGATGCGCTCCTGGTCCTCCATGTCGATGGGGGACATGGGAGGAGAGCCGTCGCTGCTCTGCAGGTCGGGCACGGTCTGTGGCTCCTCTTTAAGCGCGACAAGTCGCTGCGGATGATGGAGCGAGTGCTGAAAATGGTGATGAGGGTGCGTCGTTGCTTGGTGGTGGTGGTGGTGGTGGTGATGGTACTGTTGGTGGTGGTGAGGCAGGTAGCTGATGGTGGCTGTCGGGTAGTTGGCTGCGGGTGTGAGGTTAGTGTTAGGATTGCTGCTGTTCAGGGTGGTGTACACGGGCGTCTCCGGCTGCAGGGAGGCGCAGAAGACGGACGACGCGGCCGAGCAGGATGACACGCCGCCGGCTCCGATGGACACGTTCGGCGGGGGCATTTGGTTCATTTGGTGGAGCTCGTCCAGCGCTTTCACGAAGCCGTCCGCGAAGCCCTCCTGCTCTTCTGTGATGCCCCGGCTGTACAGATACTGCCCCGGAGTGGGTGATGTGAAGACGCCGCTACCGTTCTGGATGATGAGTCTCTCCAGCTCCGGAGAGGCGAGTTTCAGCGAGCCCACGTCTCCGGTGTAGAAGTCGCTTTCGGAGCGCAGGGACTTGAGGTTCCGGTAAGGTTCGGCGAAGCCCACGCTCATGTTCTGCTTTAGGAGCTTGTAGTCGTGCAGGGCAGCGTCTGGATGACCATAAGCAGAAAGAAACGAGTCGTCATGATAAAACGGTTGCTCCATTTTTGTTGACATGTGAATAGAAATTACGTTGGAGGTTTTTGAGTTGCCTGTACACTTTACTGCCCGCAAATCTGGTTCTCTCCGTAATATTACATGAGGCAAAAAAGATGTCAAAGAGAAAAGAAACTTCCAAAATAGTTTGAACAACTTTACTGTACCAAGTCGACAGGTGTTTTCCCTTGACAGCTGATGTCCAAAAAGTGATATTTCGCTGTTGCAGTTATTTACAAACTGTCGTACGCGTAGTCTCCTGTCTCGGTGCGCACTCGCTCTCAGAAGACGCGCCTCGGAGCCTTTTATACTCTGCGTTCCGAGGGCGTGTCCGGGAGAAGCGCGGCCTCTGATTGGACGAGAGTTTGTTCCGCTCCTCGAGCTGTCAGACGAGCGATGACGTTGTTGCCAGGAACCGCTGAGATTGAAAACAACGCTGGAGGCGAGAGAGCAAAGCTGAAGGGAGACTGCGCTCCTGTTTTTGTTTCCACAGACAAGACGCAAAAACTGGCCGCAAGAGTTACATAGGCACATTTAAGAAAATGTTCCCATGGCCAAGTAAACAGAAACTCTGTTGTGGTCTTGAGAAAAGCAATTTGAAGACGGCGTTAAAGGATCATTGGTATAAGCTTTGAAGTAGCATATACAAAAATTAAAATATTCATTATTTTCTTAGGAGATCTTATACGGAATGTTCAAGCAGCTCTTTTACGCACAACGAAAGTGGACGTGATTTTAAATGTCAAGCTCTAAATACATTCCTTTAATTTAGGTGGCACATCTAAACTGGCCATTTAAGTAAATACAGGATCGCAAGATGGGATTGGATCATTTTAACCCAGATTAATAAATCAGGGCTATAACATCACCCAGGGGCCTTCAGGAGGTACTCATGTACTGTAAAGCATACTAAGCTTCATGAGTAACATAAAATAAAGACGCCAAATTAATTAAGAGAATATATAATGCAGGGTTTTTTTTGAGGGCATTGCATTTGAGTACTTTGACGTACTGTCTCATATAATAAGCAATAAAACATGAGTAAAAGTAGACCTTTCTCATAGAGCTTTAAGAGTCTGATCCCACAGATAGACTTATTAAATGTCTTTAGAGAGTCTTACTTTCAAATATAAGCTTTAACCATAGCTCTTTATTGATCAGGAATAAACTGACTCATGATTTGGCAACTGATATCCGCCCCATATATGGGCAAGACTACACAGTAGTTCCTCCCTATGAACGACCGGGAAACCTCTCCCATGTCGGCCTGATTCCAGAGGCAACGCCTCCGCACATGGAGAGGTGGAGGAGGGGGAGTACACTTGAGAAGACAGATAGAAAGGCAGCACATACACAACATGCTGTCGAAGGAGTGTGAGGTTGAAAGCCCATGTGACAAGTTAATGTGAACTAAAATTCAGTACAGTTCTCTCATCATACTCTCATACTATCTATACAGACATTCAGGGAAGCTATAGCATATACTAGGTCAGGACACAATGGTGTTTCACACCTGTGGTGTGGGAAGACATTCACACGACCACATACGAACACCTGTTTAGCAGTAAAAGAAAGCCACGGCTGTCTCCTCAATATGCTAATAAGACTGAATCATCACTGACTGGGCCTAAAGCCAGGTGCAAACCCATGTTTCGTCATTCGGCAGCGGTGCGTTTCACCTATATCTTTAGGTATATCACACTCCTGTCAAGACTGACACTCAACTTCTGCATTGAGTAAAACATCTGAAACTATGTTAGAAAACAGGCTTTTTTCCAACGAATGGTCAGCGAAAAAGGGTAGTTTACCTTCCAGCATCAGGAGGTCAGACTAAATATTATGTGATAAAATTGTAAGTGATTAGAAGCACAAGACCTTAAGAACCGCAGGGCATGTCAGGCCAGCCACAGGGTCATCAGCTGGGAGCCACCCATCACAGATGTTGCGCCCCTGTGATAGTATAGTATAGTATATATAATTTTTATCACTTGGGTAGGCAATATTTACAATCCTGTTATCAAACTTTGAAGTATGTCTAGATATAAAACCCTGAATGCAAACTTTCTTGCAATAAATACTCAATAAACATTAATTACATTTATATTTAAAGGGATAGTTCATCCAAAAATGAAACATTTTGTTTACTCACCCTCATGTCATTCCAAACCTTTATGAATTTCATTCTCTGCTGAAACACAAAAGATATTTTGAAGAATGTTGGTAACCAAGCAGTTCCTGGTAGCCATTGACTTCCATAGTATTTTTATACCATGGAGGTCAATGGGGACCAAGGACTGTTTGATTACCAACATTCTTCAAAATATCTTGTTTTATTTTCAGCAGAAGAAAGAAATGAATACAGGTTTGGAACAACTTAAAGGGTGAGTAAATAATGGCAACATTTTCACTTTGGGTTAGCTATACCTTTACAACAAACAAACAATAATAAAAAAAAAATGTTTGCAATCATACAATTTTATATTGTCCGTGCTGACAATATAAAATCATAAGGTTATTCAGAATATAAGATTATTCTGTACACTAGTACTGCTTCTCGCGTCCTCTGAATAATGTTTCTGAGTGACTATGATTCACTGACAATGATCTGTGTGGACTTTTAGTTGTGTCATCAGCTGAGATCAGGGTGGAGGTCATTCTTCAACTTTAGGGCCGCACGCATTCTTCAGAGCATAATGCTGTTACACCATGGTCACAGGTTCAGTTTTCAAGAATGCACATACTGATAAAAATTCATATTTTACATTTATGGATGTGCATATCTTACATGCACTGTAATGTAAATGTCCAGTTTCAGTAGCTAGACATATTTTTTTGCATCATAATAAATGATACAGCCAAGCAGCTCATATTTTGATTCCATTGTCTAGCATAATAATGAGTACGTTTTTTTTTCATTTCAAAATTAGGCCCAGTTTGTTTGTTCATGAATGAGCCAGTCATAGTGAAAGTGTGAGGCTAGAGAAAAAAAGACAAGAAAAAGATACACATTCAACCGTAACCATGTGGTAGCACAGAGAACAGTGGCTTCCGTCTCACTTCTTTGATATCTTTAAATCAAAATGGTTACACAGGAAGCTGGCTTCCTCTCTCTTCATTCCACCACCACAAAGTTCAATTCCTATTCTAGATATCATTCTTTTTAAGAATTTACTGTATCACATATCAGTCTTTTATAGATTTTCTTTTCTTTTTTCATATATGTGTAGATGGGCCATTGTATCACCTCATTCAGCAATCATTACTGAAGGTCACAAAAAGGCTAAAACCTTTGACCTTTTAGCCACAGGATGGTGGTCGTGGGCCTTATTCATTGATATTTATTCGCATTCCTCGGTTTGTTTTCCCATCAAACAGCTTTCGATATCAGTTGATCCCACTCGCCTGACGTCAGGCCTGACGTCAGACGTCTGTCAGTTTCATCACACCCAAGTCCATATCAAAGTGAATTACACAGAAGAGTTCCGTTTTCTTTGAAGGCAGACCCACATGAGAAGTTGGAAACCGGCTGTAGAACAATACTTCCCCTTTAAAAAACAGAGATATTTCTCATTTATTTTCATCACACTTACTGGAGATTCATGCACACATATTTATTCAGGCTTCATGTAAACAATTTCCTCGTAAGTGTCATTTTTTCCTGATTGAAAGGATAATCTGGGTTGACAGACCGTAGTTCATGGCAGTGGAGAAGGTATGGCTTGGGGTGAAAGAGAAAAGCTGATGAAACAGTGCGCCTGTGGTCATATCAGTCAAGCTGGTGAACATGCCGCCTGTGGCTCACCCGAGAGAGGGAACACTTAAATTTGTTCACCAACTATTAGCACATCACTGCCAGAGCGGACGGAATGTTCCCGAGATAAAAGGCAGGCAGCAACATTTCCAAACACTCATTCTAGGAGTCTGTAGCAGATGCTTCAACTCTCTGTTTCAAAAACATCTGCTTTTCACAGGTACTTTGAAGTCGAATAGAAAACGCGTGTTATGCTTGTGGCGATTCCCCTAATTTTCTAGCATTTGTGGGTCATGAAAGGTCACTTCTGAGCTCTTCTGAGCAACCACGGATGTCAAGCTCCAAAAAACATAATTAAAAGTAGAGACTCATGCACTATATTCTAAGTCATATAAAGGTTCTGTACAGTAGAGCATGGCACTAACAGTGCCAAGGTCTTGTGTTTCATTCCCAGGGAATGCATGAACTGATACAATGTAGACATTCAGTGCCTTTAAGTTTCTTTGAATAAAAGCATCTGTCAAGTGTGTAAATGTATAACTACAGAAGACTTGAAATATGTGTCTGTTGCACAGACTACTTTAATGGGGCCTTCCTTTTTGTCCTTTCGGAGTTTGGTAGACATGGATGTGAAATGTTGTTGTATGACGTACTGAAAATGAAAGCACTCACAAAATGGCTCATGCAGTTACACACTTGATACATACTTCTAAGGCATCTAGTCATAGTTGAGTAAGGAAACTAGGGACATTTCCTATAGTTCAAAAAAGTCCAAAACATAATTGGAATCTTACTTGTTATTTTCTATGAATTCAAAAAACAGGATAATAAATGTTTGTATGTTTTGGTTTTTAAATCGTTGTGAGTTCCATATACTATTATTAATTAATAACTATGATATTTGTGAATCAAACTCTGTCTCTAATTAACTTAAATACAATTCACCAAAATCACAGTGTAAAAAAAAGAGTAACCATTGCAAATAGATCAGAACAGTATTGTATTGCAACAAAATTTTGACTTTACAAAAATAAACATGAGAATATATTATAAATAAACCTGTATTTATTATTTTTACAATATACTGTACATATAAAACAATTGTTTGAATTTTCAGTGTTATTTTCTGTTTGTACTTTTGTAATTGGATCTTTGCTAACTCTAATTAAGCTTATTATTTTTGCATTTTAGGCTCATTGTGAGCACAAAGTATGTGCTTTGTGTATGTGCAAGTGTAATTGTTGAAAATGCAATTGTTTAGTTGATTCATTTTTTTACTCATATTGGGGTGTACTTTCACCCACATGATATAGCTAAGATGTGTGTGGGGGAATTGCTCCGTTGTAACTTTCTGGAATGTTCAAAATTGTGTGGAAAACAATCCTGCCACCTGTACAGGCCCTGCTATATAGTGCATTCAAACCGTATTACTTCAATTTAACATGGATAGTTAGTATGAAAGGACATCAAAAAACAGGACTGTCCTCTGTAAACTACAGTCGAGCACTTAACAAGCCAGCGGATACCATCTCTTTGTCTTCTTGGGCAAGGTTAGTGTTAGGATCAGCACTGAGCCGTGAGAGGCCTGTAGGAGTCATGAGTCAGGTAAGAGTGACTCTTTCTGTCCCCACGGGCAAGGAGAACAATGTAAAAGTCTTGCTTGTACGAATTGAAGAACAGCATCATATAAAGAAACTTTTGAGTTAGCTAGACTGTTAGTGCTAACAGATGGCTATTAGCATTTAAAACTCAAGCATCCCCCCTTTTCACCACCCAGGCCCTCATTATCCTACTGTGCGTCAGGGGTCTGTTGTGTCCGAGGCTAATCGCACTAATGAATGCTCTGCTAATCGGCACTCTGTGACTGCGCGGGAACAGCCACATAGCTGCAGGTGATACGCAGAGGAGCCTCGTAGCAGTCGGAGACCTTTAGCAGAAGGCACACAGATGTCATCAGGATGAATGAGATTGGCAGGAAAAGGCCGTGCCGCGCTGCCCTGGCACTCGAGGGCACGTGCAGACAGACAGGGTGCATATGGACGACAATGAGGAGGGGAAATATTTAGAGAGCACGAGTGAAGCCACTTGATGACAAGCCAGACTCCAGATAAATAGGGTGAAATGTTACCCAATTTTTACAACAGAGATGATACTATGCAAGATTTTTTTTCTCTTCCTTTACTGCCACAATGTGAAATATTCCACTTGAATATATAGGTGTGTATAGGTTTAAGAAAAGTATAGTTTAGTTTCAAGCATTCAGATATACCCCGTTGATGTTTGCCTGCAATTTCTTCGTTTAAATGGCGTCGAGCGTGCTCATGTGATCTGGTGTGTGCACAAGCTTTGACAGATTTTGAGTGAATACGACTTAAACTTCCATCTAGTTTTCACTCAAAGCAGTCGAATACGTTTTGAAGACTTGGAGTATTGCACAGGAATCCAATGGACTACATTTGTGTGTGTTTTAGGGCTTGGAAAGTTCACCAGTCACATCATCACTGATGAAAAATCCGATGAAAACGTCATGTGGTTTTGGAGGGAAATTATGGTGAGTACCTCAAGTCCAAAAGCTTTTCTACTTTCCAAAAAGGGTATTACCAAAAATAAACAAGTCAAAAGAAATATATAAATAAAAGCGACAGCTTTTGAGTTCTAAGGGCGAGCATTCTGGCACAGAGACATTTTTAGCTTAAGTATTTAGCATATAAAGATGTCTGCAGGCATGGTATCTGCTGCATGTAGGTATATTTGCAAACTGAAAGCATTTTGACTGAATACGTTTTGGTTCTTGTGGTTTTTAGGTCATCTTTTGAAGGCAATCACATGTAATCACACATTCATCTTCTATGAATTATTTTGAACCTTAAAGAAAAATATGTCTGTGGTAAATAATCTGAATTGCTATAACGTGCCAGAACTTGTTAGGAGTGAATTCCAGACTGTGTTGCACTATTTATTGGCATAGATTCTGGGAATTATAAGGAGCTGTGCCAAAAAACAATGATCACGAAATGCTGTCTTTGCTCCACCCAGTTTGATAAAGGTTCTGTTTATATAGCTGTTCCTTTAAATAATTTTTGCCTGTATTTACTAATTTGATTGATTTCCACCATTTTTGGAATTTAATAATCACATTTTCTCTTATTGAAAGGTCAAAAGTCAAGTATTGTTTGACCAGGTGCTCAGGAATGACAACGGCAGGTCACCAACAGGTCATGAAAAGTGATGTCATTTTGTCATTTTCTGTGAGATCAGAGTGTATCAGTGAGTGTTTATTTTTTTGTGTGTGTGTGTGTAACATCCCACACACACCCAAGCAAATCGCATCACACACATGCGAGAGACTATTCATACTATTGAAAGCACAGTCACAGTTTGTGTTCCCTTAATTTTCTCTTTCTGTGACACCCCCAGGGTTGGCTCACACCAAATGTTGAAATCTTAACATAGGTCTTCCCCTTCGTAATGGCATGACTTTTGTTTCAGTTGCGTATAAAGGTGTTTTAGGTGCAATAAAATGACGTCAGACACTTTTAAAAGGCTTTGAATATTTTCAGACAGCATTGCTACTAGCTGTTATGCGAACAACTTAGTGTTGGTGTAAAGAAGATTTTCTGAGTGGCAGCCATTGCAACTGACAATGCAAAGTAAAGTGTCTTGAAATATATTCAGCTCTCTGAGGTGTTGGTGATTTCCCTCTGTGGTGGTGCGCTGTTAGTGAAGTTTCACTTAAATGCTGTTGGTAACTGTAAATTGTAGTACGGACATGCATATGACTGCATGCACACTTTTGTAGGAATGTTTTATATTCTTTCCATCCCCATGCACATAGTTAGCATAGACAGAAGCACATTGGTCTTTATTTAGGGCCACAGTGTTGCATCATACAGCGTTGCAACTACAGTTTTTCACTAATCCTACACCCACACAAAGAGAAAGGAAACAAAAGAGGAAAAAAAGGAAAAGAAAAACAGAAACATGCTCTTCGACCACCCCAATTAGCCATTAGTCTGGCTTTTTTTTGTTCATAGCTCTGGAGTGCTTCCTCTTTTGAAAAATTAGCAGAAGCACAGAAGCACGTGTATGTTCCAGCACAGCCCTGACTACAAACACAAGAACACACCTTTAATAAACTGTTTAATGTATTAGGATGCAAAGGTTTCATATTGCATTATTAATCAAAATTACATGCAAAGAAATTGTAGAATGGGAATTGCTTGCCTGAGCTGGTTTGCTGGTCTTAATTTGTCTCCCAGCTTAACTGTCAGCTGGTTTTAGGGTTCTTTTCCTTTTCTGAAACCAGCTAAGACTAGCTAACCAACTTAGGCTGGGTAATGTCAAGATATGCAAATTTTTTAGCAGGAACTGGTATTGAATAAGTAAATACAGTCGGTTTTTCTTCTTTCCTGATATACATCCAAGACAATGATTGCCGAAAAAGATAAATGTGCCGAAACAGTGCCCTCTGACACATCTCGTTTTATCACTTATCTTCTTCGTGTTCTGCAAGTGAGATGCTCAGATGACCCGTTTGATTGTGTTGTATGGATTTCTGGCCCTCCAGACTCATCAGTCCATATTATAAAACAGTGAAAGCCATTTCCAGAAACTAGTGTTAACTCACTTCCCTGCAGATGGGTTTCAAAGAAGTGTGATTGTGTATGTGCGAGAGTTTGATGTATAGAGAGAGAGAGAGATGTTTGGAGGAAGTGTGGTTGGCCAACCTGCACGCATTGCATTTAGGTGATGCATGTGAAAAAGGATACACGCACACACATACATAGGCTATATATAAATATACTGCGCAATGGAAGACAGAGCATTCAGAAATGAGATGTTGGAAACTAAATGTGATCCACATGACCTAATAACACAGTGACATGCAAAAAATAATGCTAAATTTTTCTGCTAATTGTCCTTGAAATTTTGTCCAATCTTCATCAAAATTGGCACAGATGACAACGCCACCTAGTGGTCAAAATAATCACAAAAACGGGCAATACTTCAGAATGTCTGGGCCTAAAATGAAGGTCCCATATTCCTTTGGTTGTGCTAGGTTAAACCATGCCAAATTTGTCAAGATTCACCATACTACCCCATACTGCCAAGTTTGTTTTCTCTACTTCTAGGAGAAACATTTCATTCCATCTTCACGAAAGTTGGCACAGATGATCCTCAGACCAATTCTCCCAAAAGTGACCAAAGGGATTTTTGATTTTCAGCTCCATTCTCCAATAAATCTCCAACAAAATTCATGGTACTGTGTCTATGTCTACTCGATTGCAAACATACTCTAATAAATGTTAAAGGGGTCATATGATGCTGCTAAAAAGAACATTATTTTGTGTATTTGGTGTAATGAAATGTGTTTATGCGGTTTAAAGTTCAAAAAACACATTATTTTCCACATACTGTACATTATTGTTTCTCCTCTATGCCCCGCCTTTTTGAAACGCGTACATTTTTACAAAGCTCATCGGGCTGAAAAAGCGAGGTGTGTTGTGATTGGCCAGCTATTCAGTGCGTTGTGATTGGCCGAATACCTCAAGCGTGAGACGGAAATGTTACGCCCCTCACATACTGTTGATGCTGTGTCCGGCCGGAGCGACGAGACATAAACATTAAAACCCATTACAAACAAGGCATTTGTTGCATCCAGTGGGAACATAATAACTGATTGTAATGACTTGTACTGTCTTTTTACACATTGCGTTGCGTTGCATGGCATTGCATCGCGCCACATAAACATAAAACTCTGTCTGCATTTGTGATCGGAGAAATGACAAACAACAAGTGCTACTCTACTGCCCAAAACTCACGTTTGAATCATCAGTGTTAACGAAAAACACGGCCCCGAGAGTGGGGGAAAGCCACGCTTTAGCCTGCGCTGAGGCTGGGATAGAGTGAGCTGAGGCGGGCTGGACTCCGCTTCGTTCACGGTGAAAGTTGAAGTATTTCCTCAGCGACCAGCACAGATCAGTCTAGGCCATGACGAAGCGGAATTCGTACTCTTGGGGAAGACCAAACAAAGTAGTTCGCTTTCACAACGAAGCACACAGCGCCTTCACGACATGGCGCGGCAACAATTACGCCGAGAATAAAAGTTACGCCTTCTTTCTTTGCGTGAACATTTGGGCGGCGTTATGCAAATCTTCCCAGATCGTGACGTAGGTATGTGGGGGCGTGTTAGAACGAGCCGTTTTAGGTAGGCGTGGTTAACTCTTAACCTTAATAAAGAATATCTCTTTGGTTTTGAGACTTTAGTGTTTGCAACTTTACAGATCTTCTTTATGCACCAAGAGCTTGTAACACTCCAAAGAGAAAGGAAAAATTGAAATCGCATCATATGACCCCTTTAAGCATATATGCTTTAGTTCCTTGAATCTGAACACATCTTATTTCCCCACAATGACTTATCAAAACATGCAAAAATAACATGCGTACAAAACTACAGTAAATATTCACCTTTTCCAGAGAATGATTTCACTGAGAAGCCAATGTGATATCAGTAGCATTTAGGTGATCAGTAGTCAGTACTGATCTCATGTGTTACTCATCATTGAGTGTCAGAATTACTGTGCTGTGCATCTGCTAATAAAGCAGTGGTTGCCTGTTCGTACGTGTTTCCCAGCAATGCATCTTCCCATAACCTGTCCTACATGTGGGTGATTCTTGCGAAAATCTGGTCAAAACGTAGCCGGGTTGTGTTTAAAATAAACTTCATATAAAATTTTTGTTCTATGTTTATTTATTTTAGTCAGCATAATTTGAGGCATTACAACAAATACTAAAGTGATGCATAAATACTTTACAACTTAAAAAATATAGCACTGTTTTATTTAATGTTAATTTAATGAGAATCAGATTTTTTTGCATTATGGTAATGCAAATTTGGGATGTGCTTATTTGACAATGCATTTATTGAATTAAAACAGAATACTTTTTTATATATTCATATTTTTATATTTTATATATATATATATATATGATATATATATATATAATGTTTTATTCCTTTTTATTTGGGTTGTTTCTGGTTAACCTTACCACTTTCTTGACTGGTTTTGTGAGTTTCACTCTTGCATGTACTCACAGACTACCATGTAATCAGCTCAGCTATTTTACTCACCCTGTGAATTTCCTGATATTCACGCATACACTCTGTACTCTCCGTCTGTTTGTGAGTGTGAACAACAAGAAAAACGCAGTGTCACCTGTGGTTATGTTAATGCATGTGTGTGTGGGTTTTGTCGAGAAACTGAAAGAGCCGTTGTGTGAACTGCTGCTCTTCCACGGCTGATGTCTGAAGCTGTCAGACGTCTTGATAAACATCTGGGTGTGAGCATCAAGACTGTTGCGCTTTTCAGCCATTTAATTATTTTGATTTCTCAGCATCCCTCTCGGTACTAGATTTTAGTCATGACATGCACGCTAATGTGTGCAAGAAGATCTGCTGCTCGAGTGAGCATCAAATACTTTACCTCGACAGAGTTTACGTCAGGTTACGAAGGCACATTGCAAGTTAAACAAATGTGTGGTGCTGAATCGCAGCATTTGATTAAATCTCCCAGAGGAACAACTGTTGCTTTTGAAAGAGATTCATTTTTAAGAGATTCCCTTAAGTGTGTATTTCATTCAAAAGGATAGTATATCTGACTGTTTTTGCCTATAAACGTAATCACGTTCCAAAACAATTTGGACCCTATTGACTTTTACATTGTAAAGAGATTGCTGTTAATTTTACAGTAACTTAACGACAGCTGGATGCCAGCAAGTTACTGTAAAACGGGTCTCACTTTATATTAAGTGGCCCTAATACCTGTGTACTTACATAGTAACTAGATGTGTACGTAGTATGTAACTACAGTGTAAGTACACATTGGTACATAGTATCTATAGCTGTAATATTTCTGTAACTACACACATGTAACAACCTTCCGAATGGTTTGTGTAAGTACAAATGTGTAACAGGACATATATAACTACATTTTGTAACAATAATATGTATAAGAGTAATCTGAACAATTTGATCCAGGGGGTGGAGATGGGTAGGTTTAGGGATATGTAAAGTGGGAGGAGTTGGATCTCAAGTTGGTGCACCACTGTAATACATGGTAACTCCTCAGGAACTGTCCACTTAATATAAAGTGTAACATTCTGGACAGCAATCACAATTTATATGTAAAGCCTAACTTACTGGCCGCTGTTGTGCAACATCAGAGTAATTACATGGTAAATTCATTGGAATTGTTTACTTAATATAAAGTGTAACACTTACTTTACCAAAAAGTGCTGTTAGTCCTGTTACACATTTGTACTTTCATAACCAAAAAGTGTTAATTTTAATAATAATTGATTATTTTTTAAATTAAAATAATTAAAAAAAATTATTTACACTGTTACACGTTTGTATTTACACATACCATTCAGTGGGTTGTTACATGTGTGTAGTTACAGAAACATTACAGCTATAGATACTATGTACCAATGTGTACTTACACTGTGGTTACATACTATGTACACATCTAGTTACTATGTAAGTACACAGGTATTAGGGCCACTTAATATAAAGTGGGACCGTAAAATGTTTACAGTATTATTACTGTATTTTCATTTACAGTATTAGTACTGTTCAGTTTATTGACATTTTTTTCTTGTGATACAGCACTGTAAACCATATTTTTTTTATCACTCCAACTCCATAAAAATCACAATAACTCATGAGCATTTGTCCTGATAATATTCTTTCTAATTGCTGAACATTTTCTTTTTAAAAACACAAATGACAAATCTTGACCTCTAGCATGCACTAGCTGAAAAAGGGCATCGCCACAGTCCCCTGGTGACTTTGTATCTGTAGCATGGCAAAATAAAATACAGTAACAATTTGTTTGTGTTGTTTTGTTAAATTTCAGTAATTTTGCCAGTCAAAGTTGACAAGCTCTTTGATGAGAAACACCATGAGGGGCTTATGCTTTTTCTTTGCACCCTCTTAAATGTCCATCTGATCTGTGACTTTGAATGGCATTTGGTGCCAACAGGGTTGATTCTCGGAACGTACCTGCAAGCATAAGAAAAAAATTCAAACCAGTGTTTACAGAATTTGTCCCAACTGTCAAACTTTGTGCTGTATGCACTTTGAGATGAATACAAAAAACACTATATACGCTCTGAATGCACCTACAAGAAAAGTACATAATTATAGATAATCCATCACAAATCATTAAAGCTCCATTCTTTATAATGCATTCCTTTAGATCAGTACAGCAAAGTGCTATATTGCTGAAATAATGGCTTTAACTAGTTTACTTTGGCTTACTGACAGTCAGAAAAAATTCTCCAAAACACTCCCCACATGAAAAATGACACAAGTTTGCTATTAACAAGTGACAACATCTAAAATATCTAATTTTTGCATTAAAAATTGGTGTTCCTTACCATATTTTTTTAATGTGTATTATCTTATGAACACACTGGTTTGTAGTGCAAACAGTTTTACCATTTACTGAACGTTGTCATTCAAAATTTTTTGTTCAGTTTTCATAAAAATTGGCACAGATGATCTTCAGACCAAATCTCACAAAAATTACCAAAGAGATTTTTAATTTTCAACCCCCTCACCAACAAAACTTCAGCAAAAATAATGTTATTATGCCCGTTTGTCCATTATGACCAAATTTAATTTTTTTGTGAACTTATCAAATTGGTCTCAGATATTTTTTTTTAATGAACATTTTATGAAAAGACAAAAATTAGGAGATCGTTTATAAAATGGATGTGGATAGTGCAGATAATTTGGTCTTTAGAAATTTGATGTGAAATGTTTCTATTTGCGATTCCAGGCTTTTGTTTTGCTGACTTTGGTATATCGTCAAATCTAAGAATGGTTGGAGATATTATTGAAAACAAGTTACTCAGGAGGTATTTTTGAAAAGGAAAGTAAGAGTTTTAAGCAAAAGTTTTCATTTAATCTCATTGCTGTCTCATAGAAACCTCTTGGACATTCAAAAGATTTTTTATATTATAGAGTTTGTGGTTAAATATGTTTTCTAACTCCTGAGAGTATTATATATAAGCCAGCTAAACTGTTTGGTTATGCTTGAATGTCCCTTGTCACACCACAAATGATGACTAAATATGTCAATCTGTCTTGCATATTTGGATGAGGAGCTGCAGAAGCAGGTGTGGCTCATCAGGGCGTGTGTGTGGTGGTCTCGTGAGAGAGGTGGCAGTTCTCAGAGTGAAAGAGAGAGAGGAAAGTGCTGAGAGCTTTTAGTCAATCAGACCACAGGACACTCAAAACTGTCCGGTACTCAAACGGTTAAACAGCTCTTTTTGTATCACTCTCCCTGTACACATTGTACAGTCAGTTCATTCACCTTATAAGGAAACAGTCTGCTTTTACAGTAAGATTAAGAAAGCAGATCAATGTGTGTGCTTCTATATACTGGAATTGTTGTTGTTGTGGTGCTGTTAGTTGCCAGGTTTAGGCTAAAGGTGAGAAAATGCCACACTGGTTTTGTACGTGTTTTTGAGAGTGTGATCTCTTTAGTTTCTCAAATCCAGCCTCTTTATCAGAGTGCATCTTCTAGTCAAGAAGTCCCCAAAATGACAGGTTTAGGGGTGAAATGTGTCATTTCTGCATCACTGGAATTGCAAAAGTAGTTGTTTTCAAACAGGTTTCCTGAACACTTTTTGTGTAGCAAATTTTGAGTGTACATATATATCTATATATATACAGTGGGTACGGAAAATATTCAGACCCCCTTAAATTTTTCACTCTTTGTTATATTGCAGCCATTTGCTAAAATCATTTAAGTTCATTTTTTTTCCTCATTAATGTACACACAGCACCCCATATTGACAGAAAAACACAGAATTGTTGACATTTTTGCAGATTTACTAAAAAAAGAAAAACTGAAATATCACATTGTCCTAGGTATTCAGACCCTTTGCTGTGACACTCATATAATTAACTCAGATGCTGTCCATTTTTCTTATCATCCTTGAGATGGTTCTACACCTTCATTTGAGTCCAGCTGTGTTTGATTATACAGATTGGACTTGATTAGGAAAGCCACACACCAGTCTATATAAGACCTTACAGCTCACAGTGCATGGCAGAGCAAATGAGAATCATGAGGTCAAAGGAACTGCCTGAGAGCTCAGAGACAGAATTGTGGCAAGGCAAAGATCTGGCCAAGGTTACAAAAAAAAAAAATTCTGCTGCACTTAAGATTCCTAAGAGCACAGTGGCCTACATAATCCTTAAATGGAAGACGTTTGGGACGAACCAGAACCATTCTAGAGAGGGCCCCCATGTCCGGCCAAAACTGAAGCTACGGGGAGGAAGAGCCTGTGAGAGAGGTAAAGAAGAACCCATAGATCACTGTGGCTGAGCTCCAGAGAAGCAGATCGGGAGATGGGAGAAAGTTGTAGAAAGTCAACCATCACTGCAGCCCTCCACCAGTCGGGGCTTTATGGCAGCGTGGCCCAACGGAAGCCTCTCCTCAGTGCAAGACACAATAAACCGCATGGAGTTGTGAGATGGTGATAAATAAGATTCTCTGGTCTTATGAGACCAAGATAGAACTTTTTGGCCTTAATACTAAGCGGTATGTGTGGAGAAAACCAGGCAATGCTCATCACCTGTCTAATACAGTCCCAACAGTGAAGCATGGTTGTGGCAGCATCATGCTGTGGGGGTGTTATTCAGCTGCAGGGACAGGAAGCTGGTTGCAATCGAGGGAAAGATGAATGCGGCCAAGTTCAGGGATATCCTGGACGAAAACCTTCCAGAGTGCTCAGGACCTCAGACTGGGCCGAAGGTTTCTTCAACAGGACAATGACCCTAAGCACACAGCTAAATAACGAAGGAGTGGCTTCACAACAACTCTTGTGACTGTTCTTGAATGGCCAGCCAGAGCCCTGACTTAAACCCAATTGCGCATCTCTGGAGAGACCTAAAAATGGATGTCACCAACGTTTACCATCAACCTGACAGAACTGGAGAGGATCTGCAGGAGGAATGGCAGAGGATCCCCAAAACCAGGTGTGAAAAACTTGTTGCATCTTTCCAAAAAGACTCATGGCTGTATTAGATCAAAAAGGGTGCTTCTAATACTGAGCAAAGGGTCTGAATACTAATGATACCATGTGATATTTCAGTTTTTCTTTAAAAAATCTGCAAAAATGTCAACAATTCTGTGTTTTTCTTCAATATGGGGTGATGGTGTACATTAATGAGGAAAAAAAAAAATGACTGAAATGATTTTTAGCAAATGGCTGCAATACAACAAAGAGTGAAAATTTTAAGGGGGTCTGAATATTTTCCGTACCCATTGTATATACATATATATGTATATATATGATATATGTATACTGTATATACGTACACTCAAAATTGGCTACAAAAAAAGTGTTCAGGAAACCTGTTTGAAAACAATAACTACTTTTGTTCAGTTTGTTGCAGAGGCAAAAACAAGTTTTTCATGTAATAGTTATATTTTATTGTATTTCAGATTTACTTCAAGTAACAAAAAAAGACCCATTTTTCTTCAAAAACCAAAAAAAACTGCTAGGAGAAAAAAATATATCCATTGGTGATTGATTGAATTAAAAAGTAGCCAGATTGTTGTGGGAGAAGATTGAAAGTAAGACGGATTTGTGACAACAGCCATAAAGAAAAGTGTGCAGGCTTTTACATCTTAAGGGAATATTATGAAGACAACATATAATTAGAATAACATACTTTTAAAATGCTCACAGTAAGGCCAATTATAAAACTAAACGGATTCAGTTTTGATTTCACGTTGGTTTGAGTTAATATTTGTCACAACAGCTTTAAACATTTTGCTTCAATGTCACTGATGTAACATTCCAACTCAAAGTGAAGTATCAGTGACATAAGAGGGGGATGTAGGATGGACCAAAGTGTGAGACATGTGCACCCTTTCGAGTCCTCACTGAAGTGCTCTGTTGTTCAGAGAGAGTGGGATACAGCAATGCTCACTTTCAATGGAATTCGCCCTCTATTCCTGTGCTTATTAAACCGGACAAACATCTGTCTCATTAATCTGCATCAGAGGGGCTAGCCTTAACATGCTGTAATGAGCACCTGTGTAATTGCCCAATTATAATCAGACCGCCTCTGTGCAGCGGTCATTGTCGCCATGGCAACGAGAGATGAGCAAGATCTGTGGCCCTCGCCAGTGAAGCAATAGTCCAAAAATTCACATATACTGAACTGCCAGTTCCAGTGCATGACTTAAATACTATTAGTTGTGGTACTAGAAGCAATGTTAGAATCTCAGATTGTTTGCTGCAAAACGCAGACTTTTGATCATTTTATATTAACGTGCTAAAGATTTAGAATAATTAAGAAAAATGATTGAGTTCTTTATGAGGAACTAATTATTAAAACTATCAAAGTTTGCAAGGTCAGTGGCATCAAATCTTTAAATGTTATCTGGGTTTTGCTTGAGGTATTTTACTTATTTTACTCATTTGAGGGCTAATCTATTCAATTTACAAAAAAAATTGAACATTTAAATGTAGATCAGCATACAGTGGATTTTCGTCCACATTAACTATATCCTGAATAATCTGTTTATTATCTTTATGTTATGATATAATTTAGTTTAATTTGTGTATCAATTCATTTACATTAAGTGATGTATCTTGTCATAAAACAATTTTCCTCTAAGCAAATTCAGTATTTCTTGTTACTGCTATTTTTATATAAAGCCTAAACTGACAGGAGTCTACATTTTTATTTGGATTTTACTCATTTAGTTTAATATTCGTGTGGGCTTCTAGGTGTTCCCCGCCCTTTTTTTGTTCGTTTCGACATGACAGTAGATCAAAAGAAAAATGTATTATTACTCGATATTGAAAGTGACGTTGAAGACTGACGTAATCCATTTATATGAGATTTATAAAAATCTTTGGCTTTTGGTTTTTCTCATACAGTATGTAAGGTTATGTTGATGAACATCGTTCACTATTACACTTTCACCAAAGTGTACACGTATATGCAATACATATGTTTTCTTTCGTGCAGAGCATAAGTTCATGGAACAATGATCAACATTGCTTTTCTGCCCAATATATCTCTGTAAACAAGACCACAGATCCAAGTTCCCTTATCTTTTGTTTTTGCCCCGCAGCTGTGGACACTTTGCACGTGGGCAATGTTTCAAAGGTGATTTTTTTTTTCGTGTGGTTATTGACGTCACTATTAGGGATGAGCGGAATTAAAGTGAAGACAATCCATGAATCAGGGCAGTCCTCCTTCTCAGCGCTTAGTCGACAATATTCTTCCAGATTGACATTGTTTGCAACTCGTAGGGAACCATGAGGTGGGGGTTTTTGACCCTACCAGATTTTCTAGCCATACATACTTTTTACTAGTTTGCGTCTAGAAGAAGAAAGAAAAGGGAAGAAAGCCAACAGCAATTGTTGATTAAAACAATGGCTTTTAGCGGGAATTCTTCTTAGCCTCTTATAATTTGGATTACAATCAAACATCCCGGAATAGAGTGGTTCCACTTGCTTCTTTGTTTCATGATGAAGTTGCTCTATCGCATATAGTTTGCTTGCTACTTGTGTCCCACTTGAGGTGCTCAACTTCACTTCATTGCGAAGAAGCGTTGTTCTTATGTGCACCTGTGGTTGTATAGAGGGTCAAAAGGAAGCACAGGTACTTTAACCTCAACACAAAGGCTCCAGTTAATTATTATCTTTGGTGAGGCTTGATGAAAGTCATTCATCTCTGCCTGCATGGATTTCAGTCTCAACGTACTGCGTTTCAAGCCCTGAATGGTTTTGTGTTCCATCGTCGGAAGAGAAATGCTCGTGGACTGTGCAGAACTGCTTTAACTGTTCCTTTGTGTCACCCAGGTATTATAGGTTTTTCACTTACTTTTCATGGGTGAAGGCCCAGAAGGGAGAGAGACGAATGCCTAATGCCTTTGGCATTCTCCGAACACACTTCCCGAATCAAAAGCGGCTGTTGAAATGTTGTCAGCGACAGGGATTTTGGAATAACTAATGACCCAACGTGTTTAAGAACAAGGCTTATACTAGCTACGGTTTTTCGGTGGGAACTATGGGTGACACCCGTACGGTGCCTTATTTTCCAGGACACGTCCTGGCCAGGATTTCTATATTGCATAAAATATCCAGGTTTTGACTTTGTTTTCCTGTTTTCGTACTTGCTGAAGGTAATGATCGAAAAGTAGTTTGACCCCAATAACAGCAGGCCTGTACATTTAATCGCAACAGAGTGGCGCTCCTACAGAGAACGGTCAAAGCAATGCAAATACGCACACATACTTAAGTAGTGACAGATCTTTTCTTCCGTATTATGATGTAGATCTGAGGGAAACAGAGTATTGAAAAATAACAAAATGTAGGGCGGGGCTTGGTTCTATAAGCCAGTTGTTGATTGGATGTTCAGATGAGGGTGTGGCACTCAAAAAGTGGATGCAGATGAACATGAGCTCGAACAAGTTTAAACAGACTAAATAATTGGAGGAGTCCTCCATACGTCATCTGAGAGAAGTCTGTCATTGTCACCAGAAGGTCCAGTTGACATTTTGATGAAAAATTTAGGTCAAAATATTTTTGAATGCATTATTCCCAATAAGATCTATACATGCGTTTAGAAAATTCATGGGGTGACTTTTCATTTCCTGCTGACTTCTTCAAAGGGAAATTGCAGTTAGTATACAGTATTCTGTGCAGTGTTCAGTAAACAGTATACTAGCTTTCTAATTCGAACACTGCCTGTGCCTTCGTGTTGCTGTGGTTACGGGTAGAAGGCCTGTGAACATGATCTTAGGGATTGTGATTTAATAAAAGAAATAAAAATTAAGTTAAGAAGGAAATATCAGAAATATTATGAATGGGCTCAAGATTCTCTGCAGTCACAAACAATCCCCACACTAACTCCTGGCAGATCAGAAGTGTGTGGAAGAGGGTGCGCATGCAATCATGCACACGCATGTCTGAGAATAGGCTCTCTGACGCACTTGCTCCCGAGCACCAGCTGTAGAGCCTTGGCAACGTGATGCCAGCTCCTTCTTCCTTCACGTGCTCCATTTGATTTATGGGATAAACCATTTTTATTCTTTTTTAGTCCATGAATTCATTTCAGTTGATGCATCAGCCTGTCTGGAAACGAAGTGCCATAAGCTGATTAAGCCAAGCACACATATATACTGCAATAGCTGTGACGCGTTTAAACTTCCTTTTCAGAATATGAATATGAATCAGAAAATGATGCTTGCCTTGAACTAATGAAGGAGAACTAATTATTTTATTTAACTGTCAAAGTTTGTCAGGTCTTGGCAGGTTTAGTTTGAGGTACTTTGTGAATCTGTAGGTATTTATTTTATTTTATTTTATTTTTTTGTGCATTTGGGAGATGATTTTATATTATTGCACTTGAGGTATACAATTTTTATTTTATTTATTTTTTATCTTTACTTTTTATTGCATTGGCAGATAACCTCTATGTGCTAAGTAGACTTTATTTAAGAAGTTTATTTTACTATTTTGGTTTTATTTATTATCATTTGACAGAGCTTTTATATTATGGACTTGAGGTAAACAATTTGTATTTTTTATTTATATTTACTTTATCTGTATGTAGTGGGGACAGATTTTATATTACTGCAATGGAGTCATATACATTTTATTTATTTTTTATTTATTTGTTATTACTTTATTTTATGCATTGGGTAGAACACTCCTTATTGCAGGTATACTTTTATTTAATATTTATCTAAGTGTTTAATTGTTTTTATTTTATTTATTAGTGCAAGATGCTTTAGATTACTTGCACTGAGCGGTGTACAATTGAGATTTTCATTGTAGTTTATTCGAAATCGTAGTTTTACTTTCACTTTACCTTTACTTTAAGACCCCTTAAACAACCCACACTTGATAAACAAATAACCCGAACTGTGGTTTCATTCATTTCGTTATGCTGTCTCTTGACTGGAAGACCAGCCCCGCCTGATGTTGTGACCATTAACTTTTTCGCCATAGGTCAAACAGTCACTGTTGTAAAAACCGTAATTCGTCAACTCCTCACTTTTATCGGCGTTTATACCAATTGGTTTTATTCTGATTATGTGTTTCCTGCCTTCTTATCCACCCACGTGTCATGTGCAGTTCATGATTCCTAACCTCGCATATCTTGTCCCCAAGAACTAGAAAAAATAAATCAGTGGTGAGGTTTCAACCACAATGATGTGAGAGAGGGGCTGCGTTGCTGTAACGTTTCCTCTTGGGATTGTTTGTTTTGTAGATTATTGCCACTGGAAAACGAAATTGGAGTCTTTCTATTGTTTAACAGTAAAAGTTGGAATCAGGACACATGCTGATGAAATAACACTGATTCACGCAATCATGGGCTCATTACGCAAAATGAGGGAGTGTTGTGTTCTTTCGGTTTTGTATGGCAAAATAAATACCGAATGGGCTGGGTTTAAACTGATTTTCCGGGAACATTGTCGTGAAAATCAGTCAAACAGCTGCATGGCGAGCAAAGTATTACCACAGTGAATGTGTCGGGGGAGAGCTGCAGCGAGTATGGTTCTACATACATGTTCAGCCTGGAGTCAGTCCCAGATCACAACAACCTCACAAAATTACATCATCCACACCTTTTGGTGCAGGACCCCCCCCGTGGGGGGGGGATGAGCCTGGATTCCAAACCTCCAAAGTGTACTTCCTTATCAACAGTGAAATCATCTTTAAAACATAACTAGTAATTCTCAGGAGGACCATAGGGACGTTGGCACTAGAATTTAGCCTATGCAGCCTGGGCGCGTACAGCGGAGTAGAGAATTAATTTTTTTTAATGTGTGTTTTGTTTATTGTCTGTGCGACTTTCATCAGTTGTCCAGAGTACTGTCTGAAATTTGACGCTACATAAAGAAACACTCCGCCTGTTTTCAGTCTTGCGAATGTCTGTGAGTCCCGCAAGGATGTACTGGCATTCCCAGAGCTCGGCTGCTTAGTCGTTTCATGTTGTACTTTGTACTTCACGTCCTCGAATATATCACGGCATTGAATGTATGTTTGATATCCTATTATATACTATATGTCACTTCTAACATATACTCCATACATACCATATCCAGTCCACTAATTCTTGAAGGATCTTTATATTGCTCACATTTTTGGTTTCATGCTACACAATAAATAACAAGCATCCAAACTATACAAACATTTAACTACTTGTAAGTACAAATTCATATTCTTTTTCTATTAATATTTCATATTAAAAGTTATAAAATTACTGGAAATAACAATACTAATGTAAAAACCAAACACACACTATTTCCCACAAATGTTACTTCTTATTTTGTTTATATCACTCTACTTACCATACATAGTTGCCAAATAGCGTACCACGTTTAGGAACAAAATCTGCATAAGTTGATACTTATATTATGTATATTATAATGTTATTAATGATGCAATTTAACCCACCCCTGGACTTGTAATATAATTAAATATAAACGACAACATTACAATATAGTATTTTATATTTAGTTTAAAAAAAACTACATTTAGAATTTTTTTGTCTTTATTTGTTGTTTATATGTCGTTTAGTTATTTATTTAGTTTTTCAATTTTTCACTTAGCTGGCATGGTGTTTAGAATAACAATCAACCAGTCACGTCACAATCAAATAATCAATCAATCAAATAATTATCTCCTTCTGTTGCTATATCCGTCATTGTTTTTTTGTCTTTAGCTCATCTTTGTCTCACTGATCAGGTGGGTGTGTGTTTATGTATACATGTCTTAACTAATACATTCTGCTCTTTATGAAGAGACACTGAAATATGTGATCAATCCCAAATACAATCATGTGGCCAATTTAGTGACTCATCACCAGCTGTAGACCCTTTAATCATGAGAAGATCTTGACTCGGACTCTCTTCATCAGTCTGCAGGGTCTGAGAACATCAGGGTGTCCGATTTTGGAAAATAGAGCCATGTGTGTGAGTGACTCAGGAACGTGTTGGCGTTGGAAAAATGTGTGGGAAAAAATAAGTCTGATTGGATCCTGAGGTGTAAATTGTTTCCAATCGAACCGTTTGAGAGGCTTGCCAAAAAACAGCATTGAGAGCAAACCCAGCAAACAACATGTTTGTGTACTCAAGAAAGCCCGGTGTTCAGCTGGGTGATTTTGTCGAGAGGTTTTGGGAAAGAGAGTGGAACATCTGATGACTTCTGGAAATGACAAGGGGATTTAAAGCATGTGGGTATTTTGAAAGCTTTTTTTGCGTTAAGTGCATCTGATGGGGCTTTAAAGCTCATGTTTTGAGACAAATGTTACTGTCTTTATATTTGAGATCCTTAAGAACCCTGTGATGTGTGCTCAAAAATAACACTACTCAAATGAACTCCCCTTTCCCGTGACATAATTTTATGTTCCTGTGAGTGTTCCTGTGAGTGACGGGTGAGAAACTTTCAATGTAGGTAACTTAAAATCGAGGACCCTGATGCATGTTTTTTTTTAGAATCAGTTCTCATGAGTTAGGAAAAATCATAAAATGTCAACCTTGAATTTTATGTATTTTTTGAGGTCAAAAGTGCTTTGGGGTTCCAACAGAACATGAAGTTTATCACGGCTGTGTTTGCATGTCTATATTTTGTTTAGGAAAATGGTGATGTTGAGCAATCAATAGAATTTGAGTAAACAAAATAGTTCATGCTCAGGCCATCTAGATGTAGATGAGTTTGTTTCTTCATAGAAACAGATTTGGAGAAATTAGCATGCACATTGCTCACCAGGGTACTCGCGTGAATGGGTGCCGTCAGAATGAGTCCAAACAGCTGATAAAAACATCACAATAATCCACAAGTAATCCACACCACTCCAATCCATCAGTTGATGTCTGGTGAAGCAACAGCTACATTTTTAATAAACAAATCCTCATTAAGGCATTTTAACTTTAACGATTCTGGCCAAAATATCCACAGTCCACAATCAACAATAACACTTCCTCCAATGAAAAGACCATCTCCTATTGTCATCTCGCATCAAAGTCCACCAGCATATTTGTTTAGCGCTGTTATGGACTGTTTTCGCTTGTAAACGGAGCTTGATCTGTGAATATTTCTCTCCTGATTCACTTGAGGAAGCAATATTATGGATAGAGACTTTATTTATTCTAGCCGGAAGCAATGGTTTGAAGTTTAAAAACGTCTGCGTGCCAGCTGCCTTCATAGTGTTGATGATGGACTGGAAGTGGTTGTTGATTTACTTGGGGATATGTATGGTTTATAGCTGTGTGACTCTCATTCTGACGGCACCCATTCATTGCAGAGCATCCATTGGTGAGCAAGTGATGTGATTTCTCTCCAAAATCGTTCAATAAGAAACAAAACTCCTATACATCTTAGTGGCCGAGGTTTGAATCCATTTCAGCAAAATTGTTGTTTTTGGGTGACATCATAAAAGACACGGGTTTTGAGACAGGAATCGCAGGAAATTTACAGACATGGTAAAGTCGAAGACTCATCCCTCCATAATTTATCCTTGAGACTGGAAGACAAACCGACAGTGACAGTGAGCAATTGTTTAGAGCACAGTCGTGCCATGTTTGTGACCAACAATGTGCCTACAGCATCTGACAAGCACTGGCAATACGCCTTATAGAGAATGACAGACAGCACAAAAAACCTGCGACTCTTCACTACGTCAGTCTGTGTGTCACCACCACCTCCTTAATGAAGGGTACATAGCAATTCTGACAGCATGCTGGGTGATGTTTACAACCTTTAGAATGGTAATTTCTTCCATCGTTTTGTTAACCCTTGTAATTACTTCTAACCAGTTGGACACTATTGTCTTGTTAGAACTTGCAATTTTAGTCTCTGGGGAGCCTGTGGTGGAAAACTACATAGATTTTATTTTACCTAGACTGAGGATGTAGTCTAAAACAATCTTTTTTTCTATTTTCTCTGTGCTTTAAATTTAGCTGTCACCTCTCTCAGCCTGAAGTAGATGAAACAGGATGTTTATTTCATTAATGGGTTGTTCAAATAAGTTGAGATCACACTTTTCAAAATGGAGATACTTTAAGCTTGGCACTGCATTACAGAAAAAAGAAAGTTCAGTAAGGATGCATAAAACTGATCAAAGTTACAGTAAAGACATTTATGATGTTACAAAAGATTTCTATTTCCTTTGAACTTTCTGTTCATCAAAGAATCCTGGAAAAAATTTATAATGGTTTCCACAAAAATATTAAGCAGCAAAAATGTTTCTTGAGCAGCAAATCAGCATATTAGAATGATTTCTGAAGAATCATGTGACACTGAAGACCGGAGTTATGATGCTGAAAATTCAGCTTTGATCACAAGAATGAATTACATTTTAAAATATATTAAAATAGAAAACAGTTATAAATTATTTCACAATATTACAGTTTTTACTGTATTTTTGATCAAATAAATGCCGCTTTGATGAGCTTAAGAAACTTCTTTCAGAAACATTTAAAAATCTTAAAAATCTACCCCAAAGTTTTGAATGGTGTATATATTATCATGTTTAATTATCATAAATGATTTCTGACAATGTTGTGGCAATGTGTTTTTGAATACATTTAAAAGCATAAAGAGCCTCTAATATATTATAAATATTGTATTAATTGATAAGAGACACCCTTTTCCTCATTATTATTTATGATTTTATGATTTAGTTATTTTAATAACTGAAACCCTGTTCACAGGGTAACATGTAGACATTTAATGCATGTAGAGAAAATGCATGTACTGTAGATGCGTGCAGAGAAACAATGCTAGAAAAATTGCAAGACCATGCAATGGCCAAAGATGTCCGTCTGATGCATGTAAAACATAAATGCAAGAATGCATCCTATTTGCATGGCACCTTTTCTTTATTTACATTTACATTTAGTCATGTAGCAGATGATTTTATCCAAAGCGACTTACAAATGAAGACAATGGAAGCGATCAAAATCAACAAAAGAGCAACGATACGCAAGTTCGTTAGGTTATGAGTTATTACGTAGCATTTATTGTGTAAGATAAGAATGAGAAAACAGTTATAAGGTCGTTTTGCACGCGTGTTTCATGATTCACAAATATTGAAAGCACAAGTGACATTTGTGATGCCGGACATTGTTACGAGTTGTACAGTTGTGTTGCTGCCTGGGTGTTACGATATGTCTAACAGACTATATGTGTATCTATCATCAAACTTGTTCTTATAATTCTGATTTAAATATATTGGCCGCCTCACTGATGAGGTCCGTTGCAAACGGATGTGGGTTTGGCGCCCTTTTTCCCCCTTTCCTTCTATTTTTTTTTTCTGAGCAGTAATTTTTTTGTAGTTTGCCGATGGTGTGACTCAATCATTTTCGCTAATCAACACTCGCACAATATGATGACGTGGACACGGGTGTGTTTTTTGCCTCATATGAATGAGCAAAAACTGGGTCAGCCTGTTTGGTACCGATTCTTTTGGTTGTGTACCCTTTCGCTTCCCCTTTTTTCCCTTGGCAATACATGTCAACTGTCTCAGGGTCCGCATCTAATTATCGCTGCTGGCCTGTAGAGAGTTGGACTGGGTGCACACAGAGTGGCTTTGTTCGTCTGTGTTGTTTGGGATTTACGTGTAAAGTAATATGTTGTCAAGATGGAAAAATAAAAGCGTGTTAGAAAGTTTTTAATTGGATCCCTATTTACTATTCATTGCCATATGTTATTTTTCATGGCAACTGCTTCTTTACCTTGTGACTAACATTTAAAGTAGGTGACATTCAATAAATACCTTATTAGTGCTGTTTGCATCATCAAGGCAAGCATTATAATCGTTATTGGTCATACTTAGGGTTGGAGATTAGAACAGCATTAAACTTCAGTGCATAATTTGCATTGCTTGTGTTTGTGCTACACCCATTGGGACTGATGGTTTCACGAAGAACCTTTAACATCCATGCAATCTTTCCACTGCAAAAAAGGTTCTTTAGAGGATAAAATGACCTAACACCAAGATAAAATGGTTGTTTTTAGATCTGTTGACTGAAAGGTTCTTTGGGGAACCAAAAATGGTTCTTAAATGATTCTTTGTGTGGTTTTGTTGAGGAGAGTTGTGATGTTACTTTTCATGTTTAAGCTTGCAATAACAATAAATGATTTAAAAAAAGATGAAAAAGGTGAAAACAAATCCATAGACTTGACGAAGTGAGCTGAAAATGCCTGCAAAATGTTTTTTTGTTGTAATTGGATCTACGTTGATCCAGTGATTTTAAAGTATGATTCTGACTTTAAAGCAAATTAAATCATATTCATGCAAACTATCACGTTATTGCATAGGACCAGAATGCATAGGACTTTGGGGGGAATATGAGTGATCATTGGGACGAAAACCAGTCCTGGGAATTACGCTTTCCCTATTTGGCCAAGTCCACAGTCACATTTTCTTATTTAAAAAGATTTAAAAAATCTAGCGGTAAATGTAAAAATCTTATAAATTGTCTTATAAAGCAAATTATGAAGTTATCAGTTACCAATAACGCCACAAGCCACAGGAGGATGGTACAGATGTCCTCACAGAAAGCATACAGTTAAAACCGAAAGTGCGTTAGGATACGGAATAATCACCACTTTTTTAGTCCATACTGAATGGGAGGGAACGCGCCCCGGTGTTTTTAGATTATCCAGTTTGTTTTCTTGTGTGACAAACTGAAGGATGTAGGTATACGGAAGCTTTTTGTTATTCCCAAGTGATGACATCATTCTGGGGCTTATGAGACGATTAGTACTATAGATGATCATAATCAGTGATTGCATGCAGCTTGCATGGGCCTTATTTTTCTTAATTAAGATTTATACTTTAACAGCTGTTCTGGGTGGTGCTGAGGCTGTCGTGTGGTGGATACTATTTTACGTTGTATACTAATTTAAACGCAGTCCATCCCTTAGTGTATATGTTATTGGCGGAAAAGTGTATTTGTGACTTTCTGATAATTGAGAAAGAAAAAAAAAAGCCAGAAATCTCCTTTTGCTGAAATTTTTTTTTTGATTTATATATCAACATATGTTGATGACAAACAACACAATACTAACTAAGCTATGATTATTATTAATAAATAAATATAAATCCACAAAAAGAATGACATTTCCACATTAAAAATGAAACGGTATTTATTATATTGATTATTCGATATTATAAAATAAAATAGAATATTTACTATTTCATATTAAAATACAAAGAAATAGAATCAATATAATTTCATCCTTTTACAGTGTCACGGTAAACATTACACGTTACTAATTTTATGACTTTGTTATGCTGCCGCACAATTGGGCTAAACTTTGCCTTTATCAGTATCGACTAATAAGTAATAATAATATTCACATACTTTGAAATTTCTTTACTCTAAAATAAAACATGTATTTACAAAAATAATAATTTACAGTACTACTGTAAAATTAAACTTACCCTAAAATTAAATTCAGTAATTGTAGCCATTGTCTTTGCTTTGCAATTTATAGCCTCACGCAAAACAGATTGTAATTTCAGTTTTATGTTGTCTATGATAGTGTGCGTCTTTAGATCATTGATCCCCTGACCCGTGATTTAAATGTATTGTTTGTGTTTTTCAAGCTTCTTTTTCATCCTTTAAAATTGCCCATGCAATGGCTTTAAAAAAAATAATACCTCACATCTCTCAAACAAGGTCATGAGTTTCAGGTATTGATTTCGGTTGCCACAAGATCGTTCAATGCTGAACGATTTGTTTTAAAGGTCAATATTGGCAACAACTGAAAGATCCCCGGCGTTTTTCACTGATAACTGAGGTCTAGGTGCTAGGCTAAAATACCATTATTGACAGTTTCAAAACTGGCAGCCACAGTAAAAATGCACATAGCATGCATAAAGCTAGACTGTGATTTTCTACGCATCCGTTCGTGATCCACACGTAACAAAGTTGACGCAGAACTACAGTCACGCCTTCAGTCCACCACCCGAGCACCGTCCACGATTGTACCACCTCTCCGTTTGCCAAATAACCCCAGAAAGCTATGCTGAGCAAAAACAACACGGAAACATGTCGAAAAGGTTTAACTTTAACCATTAAACCAGATCGGCTGACCTGTAACGTTCTCACTCAAAGGATGGACGATCTGAAAGGATTGTTACTATGAGGTGATCACATCTAACATTTATAGTAAAGACAAACTCACCGTGTATCACGTTTCATGTGCATGAGATTGGATTACATTTCAATTGCAGAGAAAATCTATTTTTAAGCTTCCATTCTGTTTCAGAACAATTTGAAGCACAACAATGTATCATACAATTAAAATTATTTATATATAAATCGTCAGCTGTTCGTTTTGCAAACATGCACAAGGACATTAGTTCATTAACGAAAAAACAAAAGTCGTGAGATGCAGAATTCTGGTTACGCAACCCATAACCCAAAAAACACAAGACAAGATTTTATTGACCTTTTCGGATAAGAAGTTTCTGTGCGCTTGACAAACGCGGGCATTTTTGCCAGTCCGCTCATTTTGATCGCATTGAACACCAGATGTTTGTAGGTTTGTTGTATGCCTTTAGTTTGGCAGCAGATTGCGATTCAAATTTCTAATTTGCGTTCTGTATTACGTCGCTTCTGGAACAAATCACAACATAGATGAGATTGTTAAGCTCCTTATGTAGCTGAATCTCCGCTGGTATGAATGGGCCGCCTCCAGTTTCCCCTTTGTTTTGCTGCCTCCAGCTAGCGCTGTGATGTCGGCTGACCCTAGTTATCTGTGGCTGTGCGTCACTCAGAAAACAACAGGCAAATCAGAAGAGAGGCTCATCAATATTAATTAGACAGGCCAAAATCGACCTGTCCTCAGCAGAGCTCCTGAGAAAGGAGCTGTAAAAATATATTGAGATGGTTTTTGGTACTTAAACCACAAATATATATTCTTAAGGACATCAAAACCTAAAATAAAACTCCAGAAAGGTGTAAAATATGTGACCTTTAAATCTTTAATCCTAAGCATGATCAATAGCAATAGTGAAGATTTCCTTTGCAAATGTCACTAATTACACTTGCAGTCAGAATGTATTCAAATGGCTTCTCTGATCTCGGGATTAGCTCTCGGATGTGTTTGTGACCCCTCGCTGCCTTTTTCTTAAGTTTGTGTTTCACACCTCCTGTCGGGCCAGACAGTGGCTTTTTCAGCATGGATATTTCCTCCATCCTCCTAAGGAACTGTTTATGTTGTGTCTTGGATGGGGTTTTTCCAGGGCTATTTCGGTCAGATAAACAGTGTGGTGTGGGTGGGATCGCTTAAGAGCAGCACCCACGCACATGCCCTAGGGAGGTGAGGAAACGACTTCAGGACATGAACCAACATGGGCGAGACGTTACAGAGTGTGCAAAAATAGACACGTTTCCATTCCACCTCAAGGTGCCCTCAGGGCGGAAATTACCGGATAGATTCTCCAAGGACACGGCCAGATGAAACAATACGGCAGAGAATGGGAGGATAATAAGTCAGACAGGTTAATACCAGCTTAGTCTTTTTGGCATATAGCTCTATTTTACAGGTTGATTTCAACTATCTAATGAATAGTAAAAAATACCAGTGCAGTTCATTTTAGGCCATTTTTTTAAACACTGTATTAATTATATTGTAAAAACACTACCTGAAACTTCTCAGAACTCAACCTCCCCAATTAAAAAAAGATGCCAATATCAAAACTAAGATGCCAAATTGGCCAAATCTTCAGAATCCATACAATTACGAGGAGCAGACCCAAATTCAAGCCTTTATTCAATGATCATCATCTGCATCCTCAGCAGCGTCAAATCACATGCTTGTTACAAAAATTGTAAAAATTGTCAAGATGCTTTACAGCAGTCAAATCAAATGCTCATTGGCTCTCACCTGTTTCGTCGCAGATTGCATCATGCCATGTTTTCAGGTGATGTGCCTCTAAATGAGAAACACGCGCATTCCAGTGCTGTCAAAGATTATAGGCTCTGTACAGTTGGGGGAATCTGCTCTGTGTGAGAAAAATGTTCTTAGGAAGTTCTTGACTGTCTTAGATGATACATCTCACATTTTGTATTTAGAATTTGAACTGCTCCCCTAAGGCAGACGATATAGGGAGGACTGTTAGAGCTTCTAGATCTTTTGTTGCAAATGCAGTCTTGATTGTAAACAATTATTTGAAACATAAAGATAAAGGTGTACTATGAATTTTAACACTATATTTTAATATATGAAAAATAGTGCACGGTTAATTCCCGGGTTTCTGTTGCTGTGGTTGTACTTGTTGTGATGTTTTATTCTAGCAGTTTATGTCTGTTTGTGAGGTTGTTGCTGTATAAATTGCCCAGTGAAGGGACAAACAAAGATATTACTACTACTATTTCACAGAATGGATTGAGATAATATATTTAGCGATTAACAACTTATATTCTTATATTCTATGTTTTTCTATATATATTATAAAAAGGTTATAGTTAGGTTTAGCGGTAAGAGTGGGATTAGCGATTCAAAACATCTTTTTTATTCTATATTTGATCATTTTCCTGCACATTTCTGTCTGTTACGTTTTGTATGTTCTTTTTGTATTCTTTCTAAAATGGTTATGTTTAGGCTTGGAGGACTAATTAAGAACCACACCTTTTAGAAAGTTAGAAAGTTATTTATGTGTCATGACTTAATGTAATTTATCAATCCCTTTCTCTGTCTCGGTGTCTTGCACGCTTCTGAAGGACACCCAGACTGTGAATGCTGGCGTGGCTGTCTGCCGTCACTCCGTCCCTCAGCCGGTTCGAGTGTGTGTGTGTGTGTGAAAAACACCTGCATATCTATAATTACACACATATAAGCACACAGTTTATACTGACACCTGTGTTATTGTCCTCAGACCAGGGTCAGATATTGACCAAGATATTCACATTTTATTTTGTTTTGTTTTGCTTTATAGCAAAGCAATTGTATGTTATATTTCATTATTTACAGCACCTTTTATATTTGAATATGGTTTGATTTTATAGAACCTCTGATTGAGAATTCATTTCGATTCAATTAAAGTATTCAACATCTATGGATAACATGCAGTGTGTTTTATATGGTTACGGTAAAAATCCCTCATAAACATTTAAATGGCCATTAAAATCAATTCCAATTAATAAAAAAAAAATCTCAGACACGTTAGATTTGTACAATGTGTGTGCATGTGTATTTGAGAGTGCCAGTGATTTTGATGTCTGTGTTTGTGTGTGTGTGTGTGTGTGTGGTGTGTGTGTGTGCGTGTGTGTGTGTTTGTGGTGGAGTTAGAATGAGGTCACCATTCTACTGACTCAGGAACTATAAAATGACACACCCTATTACTGACAAGACAATGGCCCTTCAGCCTTTAATCTCACGCACACACACGCATGCACACACACACACACGCACACTTCCCGACATCTACGAGATTCAGAAGAGCATTTGATTGGTATTCAGTCTCTCATCAGACCACTGCTTGTGGGGTTTTCAAACATACATACTTGAAACTTGAAATCCTCAGAATCATGATGCTGATTTTGGGGTCAAGAATCCATCTATCCATTTCAGTCTCAGTCACTCTGATAACTGCGTATATATCGAATTTCAAGAGCAGCTCATTTGCAAGGCAGCGCTGTATTGATATTGCACAAACATTCTTTTTTATTAAGCAGTAGATTTAGTTTGAACTTCTTAAGTCAGTTTGAACTTTTTGTAGTTAATTTCACTCTATTGTGCGCTATCTGTTTAGTTAATCTTCCAATGACTAACTAATTGACTTTATTAGAATGTTCAGTAAAATGTGTGAATGTTCTATCAGTGTGATAGAATGCAAATAGAAACATCTCAAATGGTACAGCATGATGCTAATGGCAAAGTCATAGGTTCAATTTCCAGGGAATATGGTAACTGATTGAAAAAAAAGTACCTTGAATGTACTATTCTTTTCCATTCCAGGGTCAGATATTGACCAAGAAACTGTTTTGTTTTTTTGTTTTGTTTTGAAAATCTTCCATTGTCTAGAATGTGCCCATCAAAATAGTATTATTTTTCAAATTGAATATGTATTTGTATCATTGTAATATTTGCATATTCTGATTGGTCTTTTCTTTCTGGTGCAGCATTTTATTTACACTGAACCAAAGCCTAAAACTTAAGCTTACCATAATGTTAACTCTAATCTTTGCTGTGTCGCAAACATTGGTATCAGCTTTCATTAGAATTTAGTTTTCGATGTCACTTTATTGCCATTGTATGTTGTTGTGCATTGGTTGGCATTGTGTGGTTAACCTGACTTGGGTTGGCTACTGTCTACTGTCACATCATCGGATGTGTTTTGGCCTCGTCTCCACCGAGGACAGCTCAGTTTGACACATGAGGTGCAACCGAGCCATGATTGGCCAAGTCACATGTCACACTCTAGTCCTGCTGCTCGAGTCAAGTGACAAATGCTCTGATGTTGATGTACACAAAAGTCAAGGCAAATTCAAAGGCTATGGGGTTGGGCTAGACGAGTGGGGACCGTACATGCCGTTTACAACAGATAGTCATTAGGAGGGTTTGCAGAAACAATCACGCTAAGCTCATGTATGCTGCATTTAATGGTTCAGCGATTAAATGCTTAATGCATAATCTTTGATGGGCGGCAGGAAAATAAATGACATGCATTGTTCATTTTTGGGTTAAGCCACACCTGCAGATTACTAAGTAATTACAAACAAAATATGGTGGAACAAAAATAAGATGATGTTTTGTTATAGTCATATAAAGATTATTGTTCACTAACATTTAATCCTGCTTTGCCCTAATAAGTGCAAGCAGATGGTGTCAGCGATCATGTTCCTTACACATTGAGCCTTGGTGCTTATCCAAATGATGCAGGTTCAAATCTGGACTTCTGTGTACGAATCCTTTCCCCTCTTTTACCCCATTAGGTTCCAGTTAATTTCTAAAGTACATGTCTTAAAAAGAAACAAAAATGAAGAAGGATATGAACTGAAAGCCAAATCTCAAGTAAACTGAATTCATCTTTAAATTCAGTCATTGATCGAAAGTATGAATCATCTGTGGCTCGGTTTAAATCCGGGGGACTTGAGCCGCACTGTCTGTTAAGGACAGGTGACAACAAGTTCAGAAATACTCACATTCCAATATTGTGTTTCATTTATGGAAGTAAAATTTTGATTCTTGATTTTATTTCATGACATTCAAAGTAACCTCTCAATGAAACCTCACAATGAGAGTCTACTTGTGTTGTAAAATAATACCAAAAAATCATTAAAAAAACAGAAAATACAATGAAAACCAGATTTTAACATATAAATTGAACATAGAAAGATTTTGGAAAGTTAAAGCATATGAATGTTAAAATGAGTAATAAATCACTAATCCAATCAGCAAATATGTAATCCGGACACTGAAATATCTCTATGTTTTACAATATCATCAAACTCTGTTCACTGGTGTTCAATTTTCCATTTCTTTTTTATATACAAATAAAATAAAGTCATTCTAAATTTGAGAAATGGAAATGCAGTTTGTGTAGGTGAACAGAGATGTGAGTGAGAACAAAGAGACAATAGGACATAAACTGATAATGACACACGATTACAGTGATGAAGCTGGACGGCTTACAAACTCACAAACAACTGCTGAATCAGTACTCATGTCACTTTAACCAGGGACACACACACACTGTGCACATATAGACATATCTTTAGACATATCTAAATATCTAAATAAAGTTTCAGTAAAGAGAAAGTATACTAAAGACATACATGCCTATAAAAAAGGTCCCAAATATTATTTGGACACTTAAGTCGCACTTAAAATATATGAATATATGTTTTAATATGATAACATAATATTAATAAGTGGTATGTGCCAATAAATTATTCTCAAATTAGCCTTTCTTAGAACTAACTTCACTTTTCTGAGTCATTTTTGTAAAAAATAAAAAATAAAATAGCTAACACACTCATATTTGGATTGATTTCAGTAGATTTGCTGTTAGTATGTTGTGCTTAAGATACACAAACCATTTCTCTGCAGCGAAAACAAACACAAATATTACAAATTGAAATCGTTCACAGATATTGTGCCGACTCAAAAATTTTTACCTAAAGGTGTGGTTGTGTGGGTGTGCGCGTGTGTGTGTGGTGTGTGTGTGGTTTTTGTGACTACAGGTACAACAAATTTGTATCATTACATGGGTAGGGCAGCATGGGTATTACAAGGAGAAGGTGGCTTATGAGGATATTACCCCATGTCCCCATTTTTCAAAACATTTATAAATCATACATAGTGAGTTTTTTTGAGAAAGTAAAAAGGCACAAAGTTTCCTGTAAGGGGTAGGATTAGGTGTAGGGTTGGTGTAGGGCAACAGCACATACAGTTTGTACAGTATAAAAACATTATGCCTTGGCCCCACAAGTCCAAAACTACGTGTGTGTGTGTATATGTTGTGTGTGTGTGTGTGTGTGTGGTGTGTGTGTGTGTGTATTCAACAGCAACAGTGGGGGTGTTTGGGCTGTTTGGCAGGTCAACGTTCATACCCTGTGTGTGGGGATATTGATTGCTGCCACTGCAGTGTAACTGGTTTAGTATGAACGACACAGATTGGCTGTGTGTGTGAAACTAGATTCCGGTCATGGAAGCCCAAAATGTCTTAAAGTTCTTCAGTGTTCCAGGAACAAAAGAAAAAAACGCGTGAGTCCTGGGATGATGGCTCGCATTTGAAGAACATCACTGTGGAGTGGAAGCCTTAAAAATTGAAAATTTGGCTACAGGGCCTAGTGCGCAAGCGGAAGGTCAGCGGAGTTTGGAAACTCTCAGGGGGGAACAAACGAAAGAAATCAGTGTGGGTTTGTGGACTCCCATTTGCTGTCAATACCAAGAAAAAGGAGAGGATCCATTTTCGTGACGTCCAAAGCGGAAAAAATTGAGCGGTGAGGACGGGGTCCGAGGGTTGACTCCCCCAAGGGTTGTATTAGCAACCGTCAGTCAGCATATTTGGTAGGTGGGGGGGCACATGAAAAGAGAAAAAAAAGGAGACAGTCCCAAGGGTAAACCGTGAAATGGGTCATTATGTAAAAAAGGTAAAACTAAAGAGTTGGGCCCGGCCTTTCAACTCTGCTGTCACAAAGCTGGGGCAGCAGGGAGGAAGAAAGAAAGAAATATGCGCGAATAAGGGGACTAGTGGCTTTGATCCTCCAGGGACGGAAGCAGTTTTAGGAATTTATAAGCAATGTCTGGGGGGGAGGCCAGGGGGGTAGCGGGGTGCGGCCGCAGCGGCTGAGGCGAGGTCATTGGGCTGCGGCGGGACGTCCCTGAGCATGTGTACAGTGTGTGTGTGCTTGGATAGCTGTCAGTTTCACATCACACACCTCTCTGGACACATGGACAGGGGGAACTGCTGACCCTCGCGGTTACCCAGCTGCAGTGAGGGGCCTCTGGGGCTCAGGGTGGCCCACGTCCCCCTCAGAGAGCCTCGCAGCTGGATGACTAGGAAATATCTTGCAGTGTTTCTTGGTATCTTGTTTTTTCTTTGGTCG
The DNA here is from genome assembly GCA_018155175.1 of Sinocyclocheilus anophthalmus. Taxonomy (NCBI): domain Eukaryota; kingdom Metazoa; phylum Chordata; class Actinopteri; order Cypriniformes; family Cyprinidae; genus Sinocyclocheilus; species Sinocyclocheilus anophthalmus. Next base: position 222,119 of record JADLZN010000928.1, read on the forward strand.
TGTTCAGTGGTGAAAAGAGTGTTGTGTACTGACATTTGCACACTGCACTTGGAAAACTTTCATATATATATATATTAACATTAACGGGGAAGTCGTGGCCTAATGGTTAGAGAGTCGGACTCGTAACCCAAAGGTTGTGGGTTCAAGTCTCATACCAGCAGGGATTGTGGGTGGGGGGAGTGTATGTACAGCGCTCTCTCCCACCTTCAATACCACGACTGAGGTGCCCTTGAGCAAGGCACCGAACCCCCAACTGCTCCCCGGGCGCCGCAGCATAAATGGCTGCCCACTGCTCCGTGTGTGTGTTCACTGCTGTGTGTGTGCACTTAGGATGGGATAAATGCAGAGCACTAATTCCTAGTATGGGTCACCATACTTGGTCCCATGTCACGTCACTTTCACTTTCATGAAGTAATTGTCCTTATTGATTTTTTCAAACATATTCTTTCCTGTTTCCCCTAAAATGTCTGTAAACTGTGTTTTCTTACTGTGTTGTATTACAGATATGATCTATGAAAGCAAGTCTCCGTAGCTAATGAAGTCTTGCTTCTTTAATAAATTTATGTTGCTTTAAGGATTTTCAGATGTGACACAATGTAATTTTCACTGGGACACAATGTAATTGAAATCTCATAAATAAGTAATTTTTTGTAGTAAAGGTGAGATGACCAAAAAAAAAATAAAAAAAATAAAACCCATGCAAAATAATTACTTGGTTGAAAATCTTTTGTTGTAACACTATGAACAGATATTTGTTAGAAAAAAAATAAAACAAAAATACCCAAAAATCACCATAACATTTATATTATACTAATATTATGCATTTTACTTTGTTGAATTTTTGTTGTAGCACTATAAGCATTTGTTAGAAAATAAAAATATATATTAAAAATGCTGAAAAAGCATCATAACATTTATACTATAGTATATCATATGATAGATGTAAAACTTTTTTACTAATTTAAAATACCAATAAAATATTTTAATACTGTTGAAACCTTTTTTGGTAGCACTATAACAGATATTTGTTAGAAAATAAAATATATAAAATCAATAATACACAAATTCACCATAAAATGTATACTATACTACTATATCTTATTATTTTATTATTAAAATCTCAAACTAATTAGTAACCTTTTTGGCCGCAGTTATGCGCTGTTTGAATCTTTTCTGTCACAGATTGGTTTTCTTCAGCGTCAGCACAGCACGCTAAATGAAATGAAATAATAAGGTAAACATTCAAAACTGGCTCTATGATTTAAGACTTGCTCACCAAGTCACAACTGGAATGCCATTACCTCAGTCTCAGCTGCACTGCTGTTACCGAACGACACGGTAAGCACCAATCATCCAGTTTTAGGCCGGCTAAAGTTACAAAAGCTCATTAAAATTTTATTTTTATTATATTTATCTATTTATATGAACGAATTTATCCAACACGATCTACAACACTTTAGTTTTTCTATTCCAGGAAAACAAACCAAAAATATTGATTGACTCATTCTGCACTCACTGATGAATATACTCATTATGTCAAATAAATCACCTCTATGTTTAATGTTTTCACTTTTATCAAAATTGACGTGGCATTGTATTCAAGGTACATTCCCATCAAACCCATGACCTTGTTGCTAGTGCTCTGTTGTTTAAGCTGCAATAGTGTTTGACTTTGAATGCTGTTTAACTAGCAACAGCAAATGGAAAATCATGGCTAACGGTTGTGACATAAACTAAAACCCATAGAGTGATGCAGAGTGACATATTTTTGTAAGCCAAAACTGAGTTAGTATTTCAGCATATCTGGTTTTTGGTTAAAAACTGAAATAAGGTCTGTGGTGATCATGAGCTCAAGATATTTTTATATTTTATTCTACGACATATAATACATCAGTAAAACCAGTGATTTATTTAAGCTTTTACTTGTCTTGAAAAAGGAAGGCCATTGCTAACAAGCGTCTAATGGGTCTAAAGAGGTTGTCGGTGACTTTAAACGTCGTCACACTGAACAGGTAAACTCATCTACTCACTAGTTGCTTTCACAGCCTCATTGTGCTTATTGTGATGCTTTTATATTCTAACTGTTCTAACTCAAACGTTCACGGAAAATGTTTTTTAAACCAAGTCTGAAAGAGTTGTCGGGAGGTTAAAATGGTGGTGACGTTGAAGTCATGTGACTTCTGCCGATCGTATTTGAGAAGATTATCATAATGAAAAAAAAATGGAGAATCCTAAACTTTTGTTGGTCACAGAGCTTATTTTCTGCAATAATCCAAAAGCCAATGGAAAAATCCTACTGGGTCCTTCATTATGTCACCCCCCACCCAAACTTCTGGTTTTAATAGGAAGTACATTGATACAGGAAGGACACTCTTCTTCAACAACTGTCAATTCCTCAATTAATGTGATCTTCATCTGTTTTGTCCTTCTCATATTATACAAACTAGTGCATGATGTTTTAGCACACTGGTTGTATGCACACACTCTGCGATTTCGACACTTGGATGATGCTGATGATGAGTGGGTTTACGGTGCTTTACAGTGTTTGCGCATGTGTTATGGCTGCCCGGAGGGTGAAAGTGTTCCATAGGTGGAAATCTGAAAAACCTGCAACACACACACACACACACACAGGAATCATCATGGGGGAGGGGTTGTTTCAATTTATTGCCTTGCAACGCTTGTTTTTTGCACTCATTCTGACCTCATGTCTATGAAAGTTGTTTTCTGCGTCCTGTTTGCTCTCTTCTCTCTAAACTCTGCTCGCGCGCACACACACACACACACACACACTGATCTAATCTTGCGGCCATGTGTCATGTACGGTAATACGTGGGCACACTTCCAGGCTGCTTGTTTCATATTTATGCACACTACCAGTCAAACAGCTGGACACACCTACTTATTCTTTTATTCTTACAATTTTCTACGTTTTAGAAAGTGAAAACTCTGAAGCATAAATAGTCTATCTCAGAGTTTGGCAATAATGTTACAAAAGCGCACCACACCCACACACCATATATATATATAATATATATAATATAATATTATATATCTCACTGAGGCGCAAGGCTGCAATTGTTTGCATAATATAGTAAAAACTGTAATATTGTGAAATATTATACAATTTAAAATAAAATTTAAAACAGTTATCATTTGTAACACTTTCATCAATTTAATGCATCGTTGCTCAATATTGTAAGATTATGGGGAAAAAATTATTCTGTCAATCACATCCAAAGTTTGACTGGCACTGTATGTATTATGTGATATGTTTATATGACTGTGTGTGCTGAAGTGTGTGTACGCCTACTCTCTCTTTGTTTTCTGTTTTGAATGTTGACAGTAAGCTGTCAGTAATCAGTTGGTGATGAACAGAAAGCAATTTGTTCGACAATGAAACCTTTTGAGCGTCATTAGGAATTACATAGCAGCCTACCTGTGTAAAATGAAATATGAGTAGGAGTAAGAAACGGTGTAGAAAACACACAATACAGCTAATTTTATGCCAAGCTTTCTTCATTCAGTACCTGCTAGCACTATAGATGCACTGCTTGCAGTGAATTGTTGACAGGAGTTAGATATTATGTAAAGTCAACATTAAATCAAACCTGAGACTGTTTACTTTCCTCTTTGTTTTGTTACGCATACAAGATGATTTTCTTTTTCTTTTGCCTTAAGGATATTTGCTTGTGTGTAGAGAATTCTGGTTCAGAAAACAGCATTTCACTTGTTTATAGTGCCGGACAGAATTATTTGTGACCTATCCATTGTAGTATTTAAAATATAAACTGATTGTCTGTCTTTGAATTGATGTTGGGTGATGTTGTCTTTTTCAAAATTCACAACCCAAACAGCTTGAGATTCCAGAATTCTCAGTCAGTTTTCCGCAGTTTTTGTCTGGGAATATGCAAAAGAGGGTCAAGGGTCATGCATGCTGAAGGAGTGAGTGACACTCCACCTCAAAACCACTGTGGGCCTTGCTGATAATTTTACACAATTCTGCCTCCCTCCCTGTATTGTCTATCAAAGAGACAGAGAGAGAGAGAGAGAGAGAAGTACCACTTTTATTTTCAGGAAGGAAACACATCTGTGGAACTGTAACAGAGACAGAAAAGCGGAATCTGTCAGGAACATTTAAATATAGATGCCCTTCGCTCCCAACACACGCACATACACCCACACCTAAGCCCTTTGTTCAAACATCAATCTCCTAGAAATTACACAATTAAAATACTACAACAACAACAACTATGATTACATCAGGGTACAAGACCTCAGACAATTAAATATAATTAGCTCTCTTTAAATCATAATACAATATCATCATCATCATCAGTGTTACAATCATACAACAATTTTCAAGTGGGCTGTGCTCCAAAAAAAAAAAAAAAATTATGAGTCCACTTTCAAAACCAGTGTAAATGCAAAGAGAACTTTTGTTTTTCAGTCAGTATACTATAAAGTGATCTGAATTGGGTTGTTTAAAAAGGGATTCAAGTGGTAGTTTGTTTTACCCCAAACATACTCTTTTGAATTAATTTTCTGTTTGTACTTCAAAACATTATTATATAGAGTTTTAAACCATGAACCAAACTGACCAGCCTTGAGCCAAATCACTACATTACAAACATTGACTTGCTTAGTTCAAAACTAAACTAAAAATCTAAATTAAAGTGCCCCTATTATGTTAATGAAATTGCTTATTTTTGGGTTTTGGGAGTCCCCAACAACAGGTTGACATGCATCCAAGGTCAAAACTATTTCATTGTCTTATAATATGCATTTATTTTTACCTTACTTGCTCAACGACTCCCAAACATTCGTTTAACGATTCATTTTCCCAAACCCCTACTTTGCGTGACGCTAATCTGCAGTGCTTGGTCCGATTGGTCTTATTTTCATTGCATCATGCCTGTAATGCCTGATAAAGCATCGTTTGTGAGCGCAGTGCTGCTTTGTGTACAGCGTTACCAGGGAAACCGCTATTTTATCTCCAAAAGCTGCACCTAGTGGCAAAGAATGAATTTGTATAAATAACTTTATACATGGTGCACTTTCAGATTTTAAATTTTGCAGGATTTTTTATTCACTTAGAGCTGTGTTACACACTGCATGAAAGGTAATTTTCAGAAATCCATAATAGGGGCACTTTAATTTTCTGGACTTTCTGAAAAAAAATCACCCTAGCCTTGTTAATGAAATCATATATAATACAGCATAAGAGACTTTAAAAAAACTAAATTATTTCAGACCCCAAACTTTTGAATGATTGTAGAACATTGTAGAAAACCAGTCTACATGCCATCACAGAATTCCCCACTGCTGCATGTAAAGAGTCAGACGTCTAAAGGCTTGTTGTGTCTGAATCCATCTAATAGACAGTTACAGTCTGTTTACTCTACAGAGCTGATAAGAGCAGTCCAGCACACATACTGTAACAATTAGACTGTACTCAAGTGCGTATTGATAAGAGAGAGAGAGAGAATGAGACGGGACAGGAAAGTGTGTGTGAAAGCAAATACTTGGCTGAAATTGAAGCTGTAATTGCTGGCTGAGTGACAGATAGACAGACAGGTACACAAAGAGTCAGCGTTGTTCGAGGTTATTTGCAGACAAACAGGTGTAGTTTCGACTAGACACCTTGCAGACTGTCTAGTCTGGCGGGGCAGGACGACAGTTAAACACAACAGTGGAGAGAAAGTGTAATGCTCAAGTCTGCATACACAGACACACCACGGCCACATCCACATACAGACACATGCACATCCACATGCCAACACCCATTTATCCAAAAACACTTACAAGCATTGGTACTCGCACGTGTAAACAGTACAATAACAGAAAAGAAGAAGTGCCAGTGTTTCTGTGTGAAAAAGAGATACTGGTAAGATGTTTACTTGCACGAAAACCACTCTTAAATCACTGTGTGGAAACAATGATGTAGTGTTTGTGTAGGATTATGTGAGTTGCTGCTTTATAATGGCTAGCAACACCACACACAGATTAAAGACAGCAGTGGAAAAACCTCAAATTTCCGTAGAAACAAAGGGGAGTTGAGAGACCTTCACTCAGGGTCCTTCCTCACTAATGAAACTAGTGTTTTGTAAAACAGCAAAACCACACACTGGCTTATGGGTAATTCTCACATTTCTCAGATATCCCATGATGTAACCCATGAGGTATGTAGCTGTTTGGTGTGACTGAAGCAATGAGATACCGTCGCTCTTGTGCTTTTTTACTGCATCCCTTACGAAAAAGAAGTTTATTCAAGTGTGCTATTAGTATACTTCTTTTAAACTAAAAATAGGAAAGTATACTTTTAGTCTATTACTTCTCAGAAATGGGCTTTATGTACTTCTCAGAAATATACTTCGAATGACATTTAAGTATACTTGACTTATACTTAGAAAAAGTCTAAATTTATTTGAGCTGTACTTGTGCTCCGAGAATCCGTGTTTTCGCTAGTACACATCCGTGGGGCGCTAGTACACATCTTCTGTACGGAATTTCCAAAAAACACAAGCGAAGAGGAAACCGAAACAACAGATGCTTCCACATGTAATCTAACATGATCATCAGACATAAAACGGCATCAAAACTGTGTAACTTTATGGAATAAAATGTCGACCCATGAAGCGGTACTAATGACTGTCAAGCTTTGGGCTGTTGATCGACTATCTACGTTTTGATTATCATTCTGAATCCAATTCATAGTCTTTTTTCAGCTTTTTGTTCAAAATGTTGTTTATTTCTTTATTTTTTATTTATGAAACTAATCCACATTCAAGTGTTTAAAAAAAGAATGCATGAAGCTAGAATAATTTTTTTTTGTTTACAAGCAGATACCCTGTTTTTTCTTTTGATGTTTTGTATGTTCAGATGTCCATATAACAAAATATATAAAAATTTATATCTAAATAGGGACATAGTAGTATACTTAAAGTATGATGTAAAGTTCACTTAAAGAACACTTACGAGTATACTTGCAGTATAAAACTACTAAGCTAGTAGTTTACTGAGACTATACTTCAAAGTGTACTAAAAATGCTACTACAAGTATTTAATTAGTAAACTATCAGTATACCTATAAGTTCACTTTTAGTATACACTCTTAAAAATATAGGTGCTTCAAAAGGTTCTTCAAGCGATGCCATAGAAGAACCATTTTAAGTTCCACAAAGAACCATTCAGTCAAAAATTCTTTAAAGAACCATCTCTTTCTTACCTTTTATAATCTGAAGAACCTTCTTTCACCACAAAGAACCTTTTGTTGAAACAGAAAGGTTCTTCAGGTGTTAAAGCTTCTTTATGGAACCATTTAGACAAAAAGGTTCTTCTATGGCATCGTGAAGCACCTTTATTTTTAAGAGTGTAGTTGTAGTACAAACTAAACATTTTGATGTAAACTAGTTGTGTACTCAAAGTTTACTACTGTTATACTTAAAGTATACTTAAAAGTATACTTTTATATACTAGAAAGTGGGCCAATTTAGTCCCAAGGAGTATTGAAATAGTACACTTACAAGTATACTACTAGTACACTGATATTTGTATACTTACTACATAAAGTATACTTAAAAATATACTTGAACTTTACTTAAGTATACTTACTAAAATAAACTTGACGTATATTACTTTTTGGTAAGGGATATCCAATCCCCATGTTGTTAATTACGTAGTAAAAAGAACAGTAGGCTAATGATTCAGTCTTAAATATTTCACAAATCGCTCCATGTTGGGAGGAAATTGGCGGGATTCGTTGTATGAAAAGACCTTCCATATCCGCCATTGTTTTTTCTTGTTTCGATGACAAAACATGTTTATTTTCTCAATTCAAACTCTAAAAGGCGCAATGGGTATAAAAGGTTACTTGATTTTTCAGTCAGTCCAATTTTAAGTAGCGACGTTTCTCTCGAGCGTTTGAATGAAACGCATGATCTTGGCTCAGCAGTGCCCATATGGTGATGTTTAGTACTGCCCGTCTTCACATTCGCCTCGGATAAAAAAAAGTCGACTAAATATTCGTGAATTGATATTTCTCTTTAAAGCTCTCAGTGAAATTTAATCTAATTCACAATAAGAGTATTTTCAGACCACAAATGTTGGTTGAGAAGTCGTCTTTAGTACTTAATCTACTCATCTCTAAAAGTTTTTACTCATTTGAAAACACTCACTTTGACTCATTCAGTAGCCTAGCATGTGTGTATTCTGTTCTGGTCATAAGTTGTACTCCTATGGTAACTGCCAGTTGCGTGTTCTAGATGCAGATATAGGCTATTGATAATGTGAAATCATGATTGAGAAAGATGGTGTGGTCTTGTGTTGTTTGTTGACAAACAGTGCTGGATATTTGAGTTGCCTATGCTTTTCTTGACAAAAAAAAGAAAATAATAGTTTTCGCTAATGATTATGTCTTCATGCAATTATTTGGACAGTCATCATAACAGAAGAGTCTGAATGAAGTCTCTTCGCGAGTCCCAGATTCAGTGAGTTCTAAGAAGTTTGTCTGTAAACCTCACCTCATTTCCCCCCTCATCTGAAACACACACACAGATACAAATACTCAAACATAGTGTGCACTCTGTGGTTTGTGGTCAGTTGATAAATGTGCTGCAGCCTACAGACGAACAGGCCTAACACACATATTGACATGAAAAACACATTCCTAAGAACACCCAGTTTTGTTCTCATCTCTCCACTGAGGTACTTAGAATCGCCAAACCAGCCACAAACACACGCACACGTTTTCACATGCTGTACACACGCTCTAATAAAGAACATTTGACCTCAGAAGCCCATTTTCCTGCTGTGCATATTCACTCTGAAATGCATATTTATACCACTAGGCCCAGTGTATGTTTGTATTTATTTATAGGCTTCATTTTCATATGCAGTATAACATTTTTATTTTTATTATTTTTGATGATCTGAACATGTCTTTGTGAAAATACCACTTGTTATAAATGTCTACTCTCTTAAAAGTGTTTTTTTTTTTTTGCAGCAATGCCATAGAAGATTCATTTTTGTTTCCCCAAAGAACTGATAATACGATTTTTCCCCCCTTAATGTGAGGAACATTTTAATTATCTGAAAAACCTTTTTCATCTGTAAAGTGCAATGAAAAGATTGCATGGATGTTACAAGTTCTTCATGGAACCATCACTACCAACTCTAAAAAATGCTGGATTAAATACAACCCAGTGCTGGGTAAAATAAGGACAAACCCAGCAATGGTGTGTTTGTTGACCCATCGGTTGGGTTAATGTTTTACCCCAACCTTCTGGTAGTAACCCACCGCTGGGTCAAAACACCAATTGCTGGGTTTTCCCTATTTACCCATCCTGGAGTGCAATAAATACCCTTTGTTTAAGACTTTATGGGGTGATGCCAGTGGTGGAGCAGATGCTTGCGATCTATCTCTCCCCATCCTCAGCATCGTCCCTGAAGGCCCCGAAGCTTCCCACCAGGCCCGTTAGGCTTACATCGAGTCTGGTTGGGAAAGCTTATACGGCGGTAGGTCAGGCTGGCGCATGTTTGCACACCATGGCGTTGTTACAAGCATACCAGGCTGACCTGTTCAGGGGTGGGGCTGCTGAGCGAGCAGAAGCCCAAGTCATAAAGCTCCTCATATTGCCAGTCTTAAAAACAGAGCGTTGCAACCCGCACCACTCCACAGAAAGACCGGGGGTCGGGGCGATGCTCTCAGTTGGGGTCTTCTAGACCGAAAACGGATCTGCGTACCGTTATTTTGTCTAAGAGGACCTCGGCTAAGTGGTCCTACCATTGTCAGGTCCCTGAGGGCAGCCCACCTGGGGAGGAAAGGATAACACCTCAGTATATGGTGCCCAATCCTCCTCAGTGCCCTCACGGAGGCTTATTGATACCCCTGCCACCTCGTTGCTTCAGGGCTCAGTGAGCTCTGACAAGCGAAAATCCCAGCTGCCGCCCAGCAACGGTACGGCACGGGAGAGCTCGCCCCCTCAATTGAGGGTGCTACAGCAGTCGGGTCGGTTGTTCCCTCAGTGCCCTCATGGAGGTTCACTGATACCCCTGCCACCTCGGTGCTTCAGGGCTCAGTGAGTTCCGATGAGTGAAATTCCCAGCTGCCGCACGGCAACGGTACTGCACGGGAGAGCTCGCCCCCTCAAGTGAGGTTGCTACAGCACTCAGGTCGGTCATTCCCTGCCGGTCATCCGCTTCAGGGCACCGAACTGGCTCCTCTAATAATACCAGACGCCAGCCTCGAGAGGCTGGTTCCCTTAGTAGATTTTCTGGTAGCGTGGAAACTTCTACCAAATATCTCAAAATGGGTCCTGCAGTTTGTAGAGAAGGTTACAGAATCCAGTTAGGTTCTCGTCTGCCTCATTTCAACGGGGTCATCCCCACGCTATTGGCCCCCGAGCAGGCTCTGGTAATGGAACCAGAAGTAGATACTCTCTTAAGAAAGGAGGCCATCGAAGTGGTCCCTCCGCACGAGACAGACTCCGGTTCTACAGCCGGTACTCTTCAAAAATCGTTCCGAAGAAGGATGGGGGGGTGTGACCTCGGTGCCTCAGGGCTCAGTGAGCTCCGACGAGTGAAATTCCCAGCTGCCGCCCGGCAACGGTACGGCACGGGAGAGCTCGTCCCCTCGAGTGAGGGTGCTACAGCACTCGGGTCGGTTATTCCCTCAGTGCCCTCACGGAGGTTTATTGATACCCCTGCACCCTCGGTGCTTCAGGGCTCAGTGAGCTCTGACGAGCGAAAATCACAGCTGCCGCCCGGCAATGGTACGGCACGGGAGGGCTCGCCCCCTCAATTGAGGGTGCTACAGCAGTCAGGTCGGTCGTTCCCTGCCGGTCTTCCGCTTCAGGGCACCGAACTGGCTCCTTTAATAACACCAGAGGCCAGCCTCGAGAGGCTTGTTCCCTTAGTAGATTTTTTGGCAGCATTGAAACTTCTACCAAATGTCTCAAAATGGGTCCTGCAGATTGTAGAGAAGGTTACAGAATCCAGTTCGGTTCTCGTCTGCCTCGTTTCAACGGGGTCATCCCCACACTAGTGGGCCCCGAGCAGGCTCTGGTAATGGAACAAGAAGTAGATACTCTCTTGAGGAAGGGGGCCATAGAACGTGTTCCTCCTCTCTCGAGAGAGCGTCCGGGTTCTACAGCCGTTACTTCATCGTTCCGAAGAAGGATGGGGGGGTTGCGTCGGATCTTAGATCTCCGTCTTCTGAACCGCGCTATCAAACGGCTTCGGTTCAAGATGCTCACTATCAGCAGATAGTATCTCAGATCCAGTCCGAGGACTGGTTTGTTACGACAGATCTTAAGGACGCATACTTCCATGTATCCATCTTTCCCACTCACAGGGAGTTCCTGAGGTTTGTTTTCGGGGGCGAAGCATACCAATATCGAATTCTTCCCTTTGGCCTGTCATTCTCACCCCGCACTTTCACAAAGTGTGTGGATGCTGCTCTGGCTCAACTGCGACTCCAGGGCATCCGCATACACAATTACATTGACGATTGGTTGATACTAGCTAAATCGGAGCAAATGGCGGTTCGACATCAAGATGTTGTTCTCACTCAAATGAAAGAGCTGGGGTTAAGACTAAATGCCAAGAAGAGTGTTCTTTCTCCACTACAGAGAACCACTTATTTAGGCGTGGTGTGGGACTCAACCTCGATGCAGGCACGTCTGTCTCCTGCTCGAATCGAGTCAATCCTCACGACAGTCACAAGGGTAAGAGAAGGCCAGTCACTCACTGTCAAGCAGTTTCAAATGCTGCTGGGTCTGATGGCAGCTGCGTTCAACGTGATACCTTTTGGCCTGCTGTACATGAGACCCTTGCAGTGGTGGCTCAGAACCAAAGGATTTTCCCTGAGGGGGAATCCGCTTTGCATGATCAAGGTCACGCGGCGATGCTTACGTGCCTTAGACATGTGGAAGAAACGTTGGTTCCTGGTTCAAGGCCCGATGTTAGGGGCTCCTTGTCGTCGCGTAAGGCTAACGACGGATGCCTCTCTCACGGGCTGGGTAGCGGTCATGAGTGTCCGCTCTGCCCAGGGTCTGTGGGAAGTCCATCATCTCTTTGGCACATCAACTGCCGGGGAATGCTGGCCGTGTTTCGAGCGCTGACACACTTCCTTCCAGACCTAAGGGGGCATCATGTGTTTGTCCGCACAGACAACACATCTGTGGTCTCCTACATCAATCGCGGAGTTATGGAAGTTGTGGGCGTGGCCCCTGAGGGGGCACCGCTCCTAGCATCTGGTCTCTCAACTGAGGTTGTTGAGACTATACTCCAGTCCAGAGCTCCTGCCACTAGGAAACAGTATGCCTTGAAGTGGAAACTTTTCGCTTCATGGTGCGGACAGTGACTGCAGGACCCAGTCAACTGCCCAATTGGTACAGTTCTGGAGTTTCTGCAGGAGCGATTCTCCGCAGGGTTATCTCCCTCCACTCTGAAGGTATACGTGGCGGCCTTAGCTGCTTACCACGCCCTTCTGGGTGGTCAATCATTGGGAAGACACCCACTTGCCACTCGTTTCCTCCGTGGCACCCTGAGGCTGAGGCCAGTACAGCGCACCAGGTGCCCTCATGGGACCTGGCTGTGGTTCTGGAGGGCTCATGCAATGCCCCCTTTGAACCCATAGAAGAAGTTCGGTCAAGTTGCTCAGGCTCAAGACCATCTTTCTCCTCGCTATTTCCTCACTAAAAAGGATCGGGGATCTTCAGGCACTCTCTGTTTCATGCCTGGAGTTCGCTCCAGGCATGGTTAGGGCATTCCTTTACCCGAGGGCCGGGTATGTCCCTAAGTTGCCCACTTCTTCGCCAGGGCCCATAGTATTTCAGGCATTCTGTCCTTCTCCGTTCCAGGAAGTAGGCCAAGAATGGCTTAATCTGCTCTGTCCAGTTCGATCACTGGACGCTTACGCACACAGAGTTTCCCCGTCGCGTAAGGCAGATCAGCTTTTTGTTTGTTTTGGTCCGCCAAAGAAGGGATTTCCGGCGACCAAGCAGACTATGAGTAGGTGGGTGGTCGAGGCCATCTCACTAGCCTACGAGTCCTCTGGCCTCCCATCACCTATGGGGGTCAGAGCGCACTCGACCAGGAGTATGGCGGCCTCCAAGGCTTTCAGCTTGGTGTGGCCTTGCAGGACATTTGTGCTGTGGCGGGCTGGTCCTCTCCACACACTTTTGTCCGCTTTTACCACCTAGACCTGGCTTCTACCCCAGGTTCCCAAGTTCTCTCTTCGTGATGTGCTCATAAAATACACACACAGGCAGGGACTTGGTAATATGGCGCAGTGTGTATTCTCGTTCCCAAAGCGACTCGACGCAGCTCGAGTTCCTGAAGGGGAACGTCTCTAGGTTACGTATGTAACAATGGTTCCCCGAGGGAACGATACGCTGCGTCTCTTTGCCATACTCCCCGCATCCCTGCAGGCGCTACTTCATCGAGGCTGGTTTGCGCCCGGCCGGATGCGCTTTTATACTTTCTGGTGCTTACTTCACCCCTCTCGTGACGTCTCGCGGCTCCATTGGACGGATTTGACACGTGCTTCAGAACGCGGTCACGCAAGGGCGTTCCCAAAGCGACTTCGACGCAGCGTCTCGTTCCCTCGGGGAACCATGGTTACATACGTAACCTAGAGACGTTTTACTCTATGGCTATGGGATAATGTGTTCAGAACAGAGAACACAGGAGAAGAGAACAGTGCGGTAAGTGAAGAGAAAAATCCATACTGATTGATATAGGATATATTACTTATATATTATAACTGTCTGTGTGTGATACTGCTATAAGCAACTGTACACTGTAGACAAGAGAAAAAAAAGTTTGTTGCTTGCAAAAAAATTTTTTTGTCAGAAAATATATATCTCCAGTGGAATAGTGAAGAAAGATGGAGAAAAATGTAATTTCCCCCCACAGATAAGACATTTACAGACACTGGTCGCTTGTTGTAAGTAAATGACTGGAATTAGTTCTGTTTGCTATTGGTTTGACTGCATTTCATCTACTGTAGGTCACTGGCTCCACCGTGAGGCGTCCTCTGTAACTGCAATCAAAAATTACTATGGCGTCCAAACTGTAAGTTTAAAGGGATAGTTCACCCAAAAATGAAATTTGCCCATAATGTACTCACCCTCAAGCCATCCTAGGTGTATATGACTTTCTTCTTTCAGACGAATCGGAGTTATATTAAAAAATGTCCTGGCTCTTCCGAACTTTATAATGGCAGTGAGTGGGTGTTTTTTTTTCAATAGTCCCAAAGAATTCCAAGAAAGTGCATCCATCCATAATAAAAATTCCGGGGTGTGAATAAAGGCCTCTTCGTTTTGCACTTCTAATTCATGACCAGTGTTTTGTTTTGCTCTCTCCGCTGCGCTTCCGCATTCGTCACTTCTCACCGGACCTTACGCTACGTCCTACGTCATCCGCCGGAATGAACGCGTGTAGGACAGTTAGCGGAAGCTAGAGATCACAGTTTAGAAAGTTTTAAATATGGATATTTTTCTTACAAAAACGCATTGATTCACTTCAGGAGCCGGAGCCATGTAGGACACTTTTTATTATGGATGGATTTGCTTTATTGGACTTCTTTTTTTGGACTGTTGAAAAAAAACACCCACTCACTGCCATTATAAAGTTTGGAAGAGCCAGGATATTTTTTTATATAACTCCGATTGGATTCGTCTGAAAGAAGAAAGTCATATACACCTAGGATGGCTTGAGGGTGAACAAATTATGGGGTAATTTCATTTTTGGGTGAACTATCCCTTTTAAGAGGGAATTTGAGTGAGTTGCGTGAATCGATAAAATGTTTATTACAAGAAATTCAGACACAAATAAAAGAGTGCATCTCCCTTTTTTTCCAGCTCTCAGAGACCAAACTCGGATGTCAGCAGACATCACAAGGACGAACATTTTATAACAAATGCATGGCGTAGTATGGTCAGTGTATGTGTGTCATTAGCGTGTAAGTGTGTGTATCTGTATACTTTATCAAACATTTGACCTTGTCATTCTTAGACTGCAGCGTTCCATCAGATATCAGAGAATGAAGCAAGAGATTCCAGTCATCCTCAGTCATTTCTCGGCCAACAGAGAATGTCTGCTGCTCTCAGAAGGGTCCAGCTCTGCAAGGACAAACCAAGATAAAACGATGAACTTTGTTCCATATTAGGAGTCCTATACAGGGCATTGGTTAGTTAGACACAAAGTCATTGGCTCCACCTGCTGGACACTGAATGCGTTTACATGCACAATTATGCTAGTAGACTAAGTCATTATACATACACTTAGTAAAATATACAGATAAATAATGTCAGAGAATAACTCTCTAAACAAACCAAGTTTTTCCAGATTGTGTATTGTCCTCTGGTATTATTTAATCAACATAAATCATCACATTTCAATCTTCTGCAAACACACACACACACATGTGTGAGATTCCTTATTTTTGTTGTTTGTACAACAGTCTTATAGCTTTTTTTTTTAATTCTATGGTGAGAATGTTTTATTTGAAGTGCAAAACACCCAATGATTTTTAGAGTGTTTTTGTCTCTTTAGCAATAGCCAATTATCACAAGCCAAAAATGGATTTGTTGTTTGGATTGTTCAATTATAATGGAAAATGTTGTTTGGTCCTCATGAAGTGCTTAATTTGTAATAAGCATTATGTGGCTCAGTCCAAAATCAAAGTTGCAAATAAATGGCAGTTCAAGTTAAAATCTGGAGAAATCCAGATCATGTGGTAAATCCTTTTCTTAAATCAAGGAAGTCACTTTGTTGCATGTTCCCCTTGGGAAAGTTTTTTTTCCAAAGGGATTATTAAAGGTCGTAAATATGATTCAGACTACTTGCCATGCACACTAAAGATAGGAAACACTTAACGCTTGAGCTCAACATCTGACTGTTTGAACTTCAGGTGAGCAAGAGCTTCAGTAGGCCTACCCGTGAGAAAGAAACCATGTATTTAGCCATAAACACGTAAGTAAGTGATTATTGTGCATAATGTTTTTTTCATTGTGTCATTAAGAACAATTTCGTAACCGTATTACTATTAATGTTCTTGTTTTACTATCTTGGTCAATTTAGCCCATGCGTTTTTTTTTGTGTGAGTTTTGTTTTTTCTATAACGAGTAAATAAATACACAAGCCTACCTCTACATAGCCTATACACATAGGCTACACAAGACCGCATCAATCGATGATGCTTAAGTTGTAAAATAAAAATGTACTGACATTGTCAAAAAATAAATGCGAAAAAGCACACAACAGCAAAGCTTTTCCGTTCCCACGGCGTGATAAAGAGATGAGATGAAAGGTGCACTTGTCACTACCCCACGAAAACTCACCTGTCACTCACAGCCACTACTCGGACAGGTACAAGCTATATTCACCCCTATAATAAAACAATGATGACCAGTCATGAAAGAACCCGCTGAGAGTAGGCCTATATAATTGTCATCGGCTCTGGCTTCATGTCCACAACGACAGCAAGGTGACCATACGGAACCTTGAACCACGAGATTTTAAACACAACAAAAAAAGACTTTTTTCTGCGACTTTCTTGAGCGACAGTGGAGGAAAAGAAATCAATTTTCGAGTATAGTTTGTAATATTCTCCAATTCTGCAAAATGACGTTTCAAATCAGCTCTTTTATTCTGTTGTCAGTGGGGGCCGTGGCGCTACGCATCAACCCCAAAGACATGACCAAACAGCTGTGCCGCAGTGCCCTTCACACAGGTATGATTTTTATTTTTCATTAAAGTCAATGTCAGACGCGTTTTATTTATAATTGATTGAAGGTTCTGTGATATACACGACTTCATTATACTGTATTAGCTCAACCGGTGGTCGAGATTTTCTTATTATATATATATATAATATATCTTATATTGATATAACAATTATACATTCTAAAAAATGCTGGGTTGTTTTAACCAACTTTGGGACAAATATGGACTAACCCAACTGTTGGGTTACATTTTTACATTAAATTTTTAACCCAAAAGTTGGGTTAGTCCATATTGACCCAAAGTTGGTTTGAACAACCCATCATTTTTTACATTATAATTAAGTGAGGCCCTATGTGATATGCGCAGGAAAAAACATAAAAATATACATATATATTAAATTTAAAACTGCTGTCTTCAAATTGAAGTAAAATATTATAATGTCAAAACCTTTAAGTGATAGGCCCCTACACTCTAAAAAATGCTGGGTTAAATACAACCCAGTGCTGGTTTAAATAGGGACAAACCCAGCAATTGGGATGTTTTGACCGAGCGTTTGGGTTAAATGTTTAACCCAACTTTCTTGGTAGTAACCCAACCGCTGGGTCAAAACAACCCAATTGCTGGGTCCTTATTTAACCCAGCATTTTTTAGAGTGTACGTTAATTGCACTTGTTTGACCATTGAATTAGCCTAAATGAAAATCGAAATAATTTTTTTTTTTTTAAACACGTAACAATTACAGAGGTCATCGGCATTTAATAAATTGCAATTTAATGGATAGATAGGCCTACATCCAGTAATATTGTTAAAGTATAACGATGAAAACATTGTGACCAAAGGGAAAATATAAACAAGAGAATTTAGGCTATAAACAAAAAAAACTAAACATTATATGTTAAGAATGACAATTGAACTGATCATATTTTACAGTTTAATTGGAAACTGACTTGAATTAACTTGTCTGAAACGGCTAGCCATCGCTTAAATGGGTATTAGGCCTACATTTATTCGTTAGTGTTCGTTTAGCCTATTGTTTGTTTTTGTGCTACATTTTTTAAAGTGACTTTCTGTTCACAGCGCGTAACAGAGGGCAGCTGTGAGACGGTGACCGTTCACAATAACCTCTGCTACGGTCAGTGCAGCTCCATGTTCGTCCCCTCCAGCGGAGAGTCTCCTGGACAGCAAGGAGCCCAGTGCACGCGCTGCGGGCCCTATAAATCGCGCTCTGTGCTTGTGCCCCTGCGCCGCGGGACAGAGGTGCGCGAGAAGCGCGTCGTGGTCGTTGAGCAGTGCAAATGCGAAACTAGCAGCGAAGAGGTCAAAGTTCAGAACACGGAAATGTTTCATTTATAACAGGCATTTTAAAGCTTTGATTTTAAGCGTTCTAATATTTAAGTGCACTAACGGTGTGTGTATTTGAGGATTACGAAGCCACATACAGAAGATTTGTGTTGCGTGTCTGATGAGTGACCGAAATAGATTCGGTTCAGAATGCAAAATATTTCTGTGCACTGATATTCAGCGGTATCTGGGTGTTCATTGTAATGACGATGCAGCTCTTCAGTTTACTTTTTTTTTTAAGAAACCAGTAATTTCATGGTTACGTGTCATTTCATAGCTTCACCGATAACTGTCGCTGTTGCATGAAAATGTTTTCAGCATTTTTTAAAACTTTAGTTTACTCTATTGTTTACATAAAGAATCATGTGAATTGAGGTCAATTGAACCACATTGCAATGACTGTTAAAAGTGGCCCGGTTTTTTGACTACCCAACATTAATCTTGCGGATAAACGTATATTTGTTGAGATGTGGGCCTATTGGAGTCTGGTGGTATTATCAGAGAATTTAGCTCTTAAATTTTCGAAGAAAAAATATAATTCGTTCAGCTGTACAAAGCAACAAATGGGCCTACCACAAAAAGTGGAGACGTAGCTATAAAATGAAAAAAAGTGCTAAATCAATAAAACATCTTGAAAAAAAAAAACCATACGCCTGGATGTGTTTGTTTAAATGCCTCCTAATTCATTTGTATTCATATCCTACAACAGCAAACTGCAACCACAAACTACAGAATATGTATGTATTCTGTTCTTTATGTTTTATTTATTGTCTGCTATTATATAAGCAATTATTATTGGAAATTCATTAACCTATGGGTTCTATATATCTAATCTGGGCTATAGCCTAGAAAATATGGATTGATCGTCGTTCAGCTTAGTTAAACAATACAAGCATGAACCTGGTTTGCTGCTTTAATGAGACTATCGTTTAACATCAAAATGCACTTTAAGTGTTGTTAGACTGTTGCTGCCTAATCGCTCTTTGCAGTACTGTGGGAATCGCCGTCTCCTGCAGGACAGCTGCACTTCAGCTGAGCGTGTCAGAGGAAAATACACGTTTTATTCTTCGATTTTCTGGCACCTGGCTGGGAAAAAAAGGTCGAGTTTACTCATCCCATATGAAAAATCGCCCGCGGGAGAACAAGGGGGTGCTTTACATGGCCTTGGCAGTCTGTCAAAATCGCTTCTTACTGCAATTTGCATTGCGCGCGGGACGAGCCCCCCTCCACTACTCCTCGCTTTTGTTGTGGATTTTACGAGCAGTTCTGGTCTGTGCAGTGGTTAATGAGGTCAATTTAAGTAAATTAATAATTTATCTAATCCAAAGTGGTTCCTCGTGCAACACATGTGGAGCTCTTTACATAAGCAGCGAAAACGCTTTAGAGGGCGCAGTTGCCATGGCAGCGCTGAACGAGGCGGAGGCGTTTTCCTTATTTGGGGTCGCACGCGCGCCAGGAACCAGAGCGTCGGGAAATCTAAGCACCGTCGGTAAACTCGTTAAAGGTAGAAATGACAACAACGCGAACCCCCGAGCTGCCTAGTATTTGTGCAAGGTTGAGCAAGCAAAGAACGGCGGAAAAATACGCAAGAGAAACGCGCCATCAAAGCTGCATTAGAGGAAAGTAGTGTGTGGTTAGTTCGATCGCGAGGGTCACGCGGGATCGGTGCACGGATTAGATTAAGATGATATTGCAACCAGGGGTGGCATATTGGGGTGATAGGCAACTAGGGAAATTTGGTTAAAGCATTACAGCGAAACAAGCTTTTTAGATTCGAAGCTGATATTAATAGAGCATGAACAGCAGTAGCCCACAACTTGTCACTAAGCCCATTTTATTGTGTTTGTTAAACCTGGTTTAATATGCAGTCGCCCCACACATGCCCAGCACTGCATATCTCCTGAGAGTGGACCAGTTGGACTTTTGCATATTGAACCTTTTTAATAACGTGGCACTGATTGAGGCCTTTGAAATGCGGACATGGGTCTGACGCCGGTCCATGGGTGGATTGGTTGGACCTGACAGCTCTAAGCATGGTGAGAGGGGCCACGTTCCTGCATGCCTCAGGGTCTTTAGTGTGAAATGCCAGGGTAAACTTAGAGATGGTACGGTTGCAACGACATGGATGTGGCACGGATGCCTAGGAGCAGCTGGGCAAGGTTGGCACATGATTGCCATTGGGAGTTTGTGCCGCAGGGCACCACCAGCTTCCAGTGCTTCAGTTGAATCCTACAGTTCTTCATTTCAATTGTACACGGAGTTGCCTTCAATTCACGTCCAACCTGCCATATACAAAACCCAAAGCAGCTGTATATAAGAGCACACAGGGCCAGGGGTTTTATAGATCACATTAAATTGCAGTGTATATGGTAGCAAGTTAGCTAACTGTATCCAACTGTGAAGATTGTGCATATAAAAACTCTCTGGCTTTAGAAGAAATTGAAGGAATGGTTCATTTAAATGAGAATGGTATTATTTATTTACCCCAATGTTCCATTCCCAAGTGTGTTTTTTTACTGTAATGGAACACAAAAGGAAAAATGGACAAGCTTCTGTTTCTGTTTTTCATGCATCGGTCAAGCTCCAAAAAATACATAAAACACAAAAAAGTATCATAAAGGTAGACAGTGTGACTTGCGCTATATTATGTTTCCTGAAGCCAGCATGCAGAATCTCAAGATTGCAAGACAAAGCCAGTTTTTATGTGGCACATTTCATTCCCAATTTTAATTCAAGAACATATAGGCATAATAAAGTTTAAAAAAAGCATTTTAAAATAGATTCAAATGAATACATTTAAATAAAAGGCCATAATTGCAGTTTATGTTCATTCACTGGATACTGTTACTGTAAAAGCCTCACTTTAATTCTCATTCACATGTACAAATGCATGCGACTTTCGGTCTCGGTCTTTGACCTGTGGAATGTGTAAACATATTAATTAGACATTATAGACTAAAGCCTCTGAGATGCAGGTGATGTCACATAACAACTCTAATTGCATTAATTAGGGTAATTAAGGCTAGACATTTGGCGAAAGCATCTTGTGTAGCCCTGCCTGATGTCATATTTTCCTGTCGTCTGCCTCACCGTGCCATGTTTCCGAGCTCAGCGTCCATGTGTGCCGGTGTCTGCTGGCATCAGGATTATTGTGTTCATTTACCCTAAGAGAGCAGGAGACATACGCTCTGTTACGGCACCTAGTGAGCTGCCTTTGTAGCCCACGTTTTAAGGCATCATATGTGCGTTTCCAACATGAAGGCTATTCCAAAAGGTAGGCAGTGTAATTCTGCCGCCTTATTTGTATTCTTCAAAGGGCAGTTTTACAATGCATTTTGATGAACACAGAGAAAAATAATGCATGGCAGACAAGAACATAGTATTGATGAAAAAAATGGTTTTAATATAGGAATATTTTATCAAATATTTTAGTGAATATTTATGCTTAGAGTATTGCACATGCAAAAACCCATTGTGATCAAATGTATACACTCTTAAAAATAAAGGTTATTTTTTTGGCATCTATATGGTTCCTTGAAGAACCTTTATCATCCATGGAACGTTTCCATTCCACAAAAGGTTCTTATAATAATAAAAGGTTCTTCAGATTATTAAAATGTTCTTCACGCTTAAAAAATGGTTCTTTTAAGAACTTATTGCTGAAAGGTTCTTTGGGGAAACAAAAATGGTTCTTCCGTGGCATTGCTATGAAAATCCTGTTTTGGAACCTTTATTTTTCAGAGTGTGGGCAGTAAACTGCAAGGCAGCTCACAATGATTTGGAACAGATCCATATAAATGGATCATAAAACATTAGATTCTAGTGTCTAAAATATAGAGAAAGAAGATACAACGTGGAGAAACGATGAATTTCTTCCACAAATGTATGCCAGGTTTTAATGGCGAGAAGCTCATTCTTTGTCTCCCTCAGCTTTCGACACATTTGAAATGTTTGCTTTTGAGTGCACAAGGGGAAAGAGGAAGAGGAAATGGAATTCTCTTTAAGAATTCATCACTCTCAGAGATGCAGGAAGTGCCCGCGGGAGCCATTTTGTATCTCAAATTGTGCTGAGCGGAGTGCAGCGAAGAGAGAAAATCTGGGCACAGATGAGTGTGCATTCTGAATGTCACTCAGACTCCAGAGAGTCTCTAATTGATTTGGGACTTTGATTCTTCGCTCATTTCGAGATCACAATGCTCAGAGAGTGGTAGTGAGCGACACAGCCGTGAGCTTTTAAATGTCTTGTGTTAAATATGGCACAGATGGCGTGCAAAACTTTTTTTAAAAGAGCTGTGAGAATGTGGCAGTGGTTGGAATAGCATACTAACATGCGACTCTTACGGTGTTTGCAGTATATAGTACGTACGCTCTTAAAAATAAAGGTTCTTTATTTTTTCGCATCGACGGTTCCATGAGGAATCTTTAATGTCCAGGAAACCTTTCAATTCCGTAAAAGGTTCTTTATAGTGGACTAAGAAAAATATGGTTCTTGAACTGTTCATTGAACGGTTCTTTGGGAACCCAAAATGGTTCTTCTTTGACATCGCTGTGAAAACGCCCTTTTGGAAACTTTTGGGAATGCATCCACTCCTTTAACCTTCAATTTCCAATGTTATCAGTGTAGTAAACAGAATACATATACTATGCAATATTCACTAAGTATAGTAACCAAGCTAACTTTCTTCTAGTAACATTAATGGAACATTCGTTCAAAGTTGTCCGGTCGTTAATAACATTTGTGAAACATTAGCACAACATGTTGTTTATACAGGTACATCATTCCAGATTTTTTTTTTTTTGATGTTCGTCTGACTTTATATGGTTACTTTTTTACTAATACTAGTCATAACATTATCTGTGCAAAATAAACATTTCCTTCATGTTTTCTGTAACGTTTGCAAGACATTTTTAAAACAACTGGATGTTTTGAGCATTCAGAGAACATTCAGACACAACATTTTCTTAACTTAATTGGAACTTTAGTAAAACATTCTTAGAACAGCGAACACAATCTGTGACTTAAAATCAATAGAAAAGTCATTTTGAGTGATGGAAGTGAAGGACTGGATGTGAATTTGCTACCAGATTGAAAGAAAATAAAAGGTCTAAATGTTTGAAATGAAATGTTTGAGAGATTCTGGCCTGCTTTATTGATGGATTTCATCCGCCTGCTGTGCCTAACTCTGCTGGCCAGGCTGAAGCAATCGCTCCACCAGCCTTGCACTGTCTGCATGAAGATAAATGAGACAATTAGAGCTTCTCGGTTATCAATTAAACATCCAGGACGGCTGTATTACATCAAACACTGCAATTGTGATTCACTGTGAATCCAGATTCTTTTGTTCAGACTCCCATCGGGTACCAATCTAAACCAAGAATGCCAGTTTTAGGTAAATTGTTTTTTTGGACATTGTTATTTGATTTTCATGGCCAATTTCAAATGTTGTGAGATTTTTTTGTGCCTTGTTTTGGTTTTGCTACTTTGATTGCCTAGAATTCAAGCTCTCTCACACACACACATGCACACAGAAAGCATATATACGGAAGTGGGAGAGGGGTCTTGGGCTACAATTTAGGGGGTGCAGGTGGCGCTAAGCCGGTATGGGCTCTGCCCGCTGTCTCTGCACGATGCCAGCGTGCTGCACGCATACACGCACATACACAGATGATGCCAATGCCATCTGTCATCGGTGAGAACATCTGCAGCTCAAGGTGCCCTTGTCACCCATAGTTAAAGTAACGAGAGGGAGGGAGAAAATACAACTACAGATCTTATTAGGATCAAGCAAAATGCAACTCGGCTGATATAAATTTTCATGTTTTGGGAATTTCACTTTTAATTTTAGTGTTCGCTTTCATAAAGCTGACCAATTCAACCCTGTTACAAAAGTTATTGTAACATACATGACCAAACTATTTTATTTTCTAATATAAAAATATTTTATTTTATTTATAGGAAATATAATTTTATCAATAAACCAAACAAACCAAAATGCTGTCTGATATTAGCTAGCCACTATGAACTAAATCTAGTCATTATTATTTTTGGCATATTTTTAGCTTCAACTGATATGTTTATTGAATATTTGTTGCCAAGATAAATATTACACAAATCAAGATTTCATTGCATTCGCCAATGTCCCAATTTTACCATCAGACTTAAAGACAGAAACAGTAGGCCTATATATGCATGAAATAAAACTAATATTTAGTTCCATCATCTTTTCAGAAACCAATGAAGGTTTATCATCAACATTTAAGTTTATTAACATTTATTATGTATTACCAGTGTTGGGGAAAGTTACTCTTAAAAGTAATGCATTATAATATTGCGTTACTCCATAAAAAGTAACTAATTATGTTACTTATTTACTTTTTATGGAAAGTAATACGTTACGTTACTTTTATGTTACTTTTTTAATCTGGACAGGGCTTGCTTGTTTGTTTTTAAAATAAAAAAAGTTATATTTTTGGCAAATATAAAAGCTCTTTCACACCAAAAGTGAAATGAATAAGCCTCAGGCTGAAGGGAAAGTACATTTACGTCCGTACAGTAGAATGCAGAAGAAGACATTTCAACACACTTCAGCAATAAACAAAGACAAACGGATGTTTGTCTAGAGTAATTTGTGCTCATTAGTACAGTTGAACTGGATCATCGAAGGTCAAAAGCAAAGACATTGCTTCATAGACTGAGATTACATACATAAAGGATATTTGTGTTGTTTAACATTTAATTATTGCAGGTTTGCGTCGTATTTTCTGAGTTGCATTATTTTTATTCATTTTGAGGAATACTGAATCTGTGTTTTTGTGTGTGTGAGATGAATTAATGCATATTCATATTTATTTTAGAACTACAGTAACATCTGATTTCTCTCAACATGGGGACAGGAGAGCTGTCAATCAATAAATTGGGGGAAAAAAAAGTAACTGGCTTTACTTATTTGAAAAGTAACTCAGATATTTTCTTGTAAATGTAAAAGTAATGCTTTACTTTACTAGTTACTTGAAAAAGTAATCTGATTATGTAACTCGCGTTACTTGTAATATATTACCCCCAACACTGTGTATTACCTTTCCCAGATACACTGTGGTAAGTCTATAATAATGATTTCTGATTTAGAGCTGTCGGGACGGATTTCCCGTGAAACTGCTACGTCATGTTAAAAAGAAAAAGGTTCTATAACGTGTGTGGTGTGGAGGAAGGTTCAGTAGCATATTTTTAGGACATCTGTCTTTTTATTATTATTATTCAGGATGTTGATCACTTTGATCATTATACATAGTGTAGCTTTAAGCAATTAATGTCTTTAAATTACATTAAAAATAGAATATTTACGATAAATAACTAAAATTACTAAAAATTCTTTTTGTTTAATATATAATTAACTTCTGGGAACAATTTATCTAATCAAAACAACTAAAATCATATGCACGCTTCCTTTTAGAGATACTTTGTCAATGCATTCTTTTTGAAGTTTTTTTTGTTTCTGTTCCTGTTTTCTTTAGAAACACAGATGGTTTCTTTTTCATCTCACACACCGCCTCCCACCATCCGACAGGTGCAGAATAAACACTTGCGCACACACACACACACACACACACACACATGCAGACATTATCAATGACATACACCTCCTGAGAATGACAGTAGTCAGGGGCATTAAGACTCTGCCAGGCTGAGTTTGGCTCTGTAGGGTGATTCTTTTGATAGAAACACCTGCAAGATGGCTGAGTTTCTGTCTTTAACGCCTCTCCTGTCTTTGGCACAGACTCTATAACACGTTGGAGACAAGAAAAACAGAGGAGAGGGGGCTTTTATTCTGCTTAAGGTCAAGTGATCAGTAGGACTGTGTATGTGATGTGTGATGGGGGTTTTAGGCCTGAATACATCCGCTCTCATATACGCACATCCAGATTAAGTGTTTATATGTTTTTGCACGTGGATAGGCTGTGTACATATGAAGAGTGTGTGAAGCAGATGGCATGGCTGGGTAACTATGCCAGTCTCTCAAATATATTCAGTGTTGTGCTCCATCTGTGACCCTGCATGCCAAGACCGGGCCTGACCCTAAATCTATCTATCGAGGTGTATATAAATGGCAATTTTATGTCCCAGGTTTTAATGATATTTTCCCCTTTCTTTCTTTCTTTTAACACATTAAAAGTGTCTTGAAAACTTTTTAGCATTTCTTCATAATAGTTTTTCTAATTTTTAAATACCTTTAATCAAAGTTGTTATTCTTTTGTTGTGGTCCTAGACCCCCATTTTCAGTCATAAATTATGAGAATCTGAAAATCTATAATAAAAGAAATTACAAAACTATCATGCTTTTAATAAAGAGTAAAACAAAAACAAACCATTTTGATATTTATTATTTGTGTTTTTAAAATGATTTTCTTATATTTTTAAATTACTGTCCATGATCTGTGTCCACAAGGAATAATTTCCCCTAATTATGTTGAATTATTATTTTTTTCTGTTGTTGGTGTACCTGGTTATCAAGAGAAAAAAAGACTGAAAAAGAATTGAAGGATATGTGTGAAAAAAAGTGTGCATTTTTTTTTGCAGTTTTTCAAAAGTTTTTCCAATCAAACTGTAATTTTGCTAAATGCAAATAGTGTGAAAATATTATTTAAATTGTGTGTATTTAGCATAGCTTACATGAAATAACTGTGAGCTATGAGAAAAAGTCATTTCAATTACAGAATTCTATTAAACATAATCAATTCACAATTTGACATCTAATTGGACTTCACAAAATTACAAAAATGACTGTTGTTCAATGTTACTGAAATTAAAGTGAGAGTGTGAAAAGAGTTTGAGGTTTTTTTTTTCTCCTTTTTTACTTAGCTAAATCCACAGCACATAAGTGATCCATACCACATGAGGACATGGAAGCAATCAAAATCATAAGAGCAATGATATACACGTGCTATAACAAGTCTCAGCTTAAGGCAGTACACAAAAAGAATAGAGCAAGCTAGTGTTAGAGGTCTTTTTTGCTTTAGTTAATTGTATAATAAATGAAAAGAAAACATTAGAAAGCAAGTGTTAATTTTTTTTAAAAGAAAACGAGCAGCAAATGAATAGAGTTCAAGTCTAAAAGGGACAAGTGTTTTAAATCCATAGGTAGATAAACACCGTGAAAGAAATGACTTTTTCTATTTGATATGCATTGTATTTATTCATTGTAGCATTATAGTATAATTATTATTTATAATCATGGACCGTCTTAATTATTTAGATTTTAAATAAACATTAAGACTGAAATAAACCTCTCTAGAACAAAAATGTTACAACAGAAGTTATACACTTTTATTTATTAATATATATCCGTTAAATTATGTATTAAATCCATGAATCCACTAGAGAGCGCCAAATACTATTTTGAAAAGAAAGGAATTGTCACAGATGAGGACAAACAAGCAGAAAGATCACCCCGTCTCCATTTACGATTTATGATACTCTGACAAGAGTGCGTAGGCTATTTTGTGTGAAAATGTATGATTATACTTGTGAGGGACAATTCAAAAAACTATTTGAGGCTCTCATAAATCTGTCAAACCATGTTTTGCTTTAAATCTACTGATGCCAGCAGTTTGTTTGAGGGTTAGACTAGGCTTTACCATCAAATCTATACAAAATTTGCATCTTTGAGATGTCATCACTAATGAAACATCCCAGGGATCAACGCTAAGGATTTTTTCTCCAGTGGTTCAAATTTTCACTGGCCCTGCCACAAAAAATAAAATAGTTGCTGTTGTCATGGTTTTTAATCTGTTATCTTGTATTCTAATAAATAAGCGTTTATGACACCAATATTTTAGATACCAATTACATTTTGTAATTCTCTATTTCAATTTCGATATCACAGCAAAAATCACTAGCCAAAAATAAACATAAATATAAAGTTTAAACATTAAAGACAAGTGACAGCCAATAAATAAGAACAAATTACCAAGTAATAGCACAATTAATAATAGGCTATAGCACAAAAATAGAAAGGAAATGATGCTTTACGGTTTTTATGTTTGTAGATGTCAGGTACAAAATTGAAAAATCACATAAATAACATTTTGCATATTCTCACTTCTGTTTGCGCCTTGATTTTTTTTTCATAGCCATTTGAAATTAGAGGCAACCACTGCACTTTAATCATGAATTGAAAAAGAGTGCAATGTTTGATTTATATTAGACTGTATTATTTCAAAATCTGAAGCAAAAACAGAAACATCTGCACGAAACCGAAACAGCAGACGAGCTGAATGAGACGCAGATTCACTCTCTGACAGCAAGTAGAGCTTATGAACAGCAATGATACAGTGTATCCTTGGTTACAGCTGTAAACACAGCAAAGCTGGTGTATTAACACTAATTTAAATGCATCATACTGAGACAAAATGAAAAGAAAATGGTCTTCTGAAATTTCTGAAAACAGTCAGTTCCGTTCCCCTCAGAAACACATTCATATAAAATTCAATATTTGGATTTTATTCCTATATTGCGCGCATCGTGAACAGTGATCTTGTTCTGCCTGCTACAGTATTTTCTCCTCTTTGTGTCAGTCTTCAGCATCTCTGGCCTCTGTTAACGCCCGTTTACAGACTAAGTATAATAATAACGTAATATTTCCACACAAATGGCCATTGGGAAAATGATTACAGTGTTTTATTGCAGAAATAAAACAAAAAAATGTCCGGTACATCAGTGCATCTGTAACATACTCCAGTGTATAAATTCAATATAGATTAATCATTGTTAAAGCTACAAAGTTACTTGCCAGGGCGGGTGTTTTGATATACTTTTGTATTTGCCCTGTTCAAGAGGCTCACACGGCTGTCTGTGTGCGCACTGTAATCGCTTGCAGTTTTAAATTAACAAGTCTTAAAAACACATGCAAATGATAAGTCGTGACGATGCTGCAGTGGCCCGATCGGGCAAGTGACAAATCCGTCTACTGTCCCGAACGTCTTTCACGCTGGCCCCGGGCCATCGAGCAGTCCTTATTGTCGGGCCCTGCATCCATGTGAATGATTAACCCTCCTGTTTTGTTTAAAGTTTAAATTTATAATATTTTAAGAAACCTCCTTAAAGAAAAATCAATTTAAACTTTATTTTCCATTTAAATCTTTTACTATGTTCCTCTGATGTAAAGACACAGCAGACAGAAATTATTAGAGATTTAACCCTTTTTTGTATAAAATACTAAACCTATATGGTTAAAAAAAAATGCAATAAAATAGTACAACATTTGATAAATTTAAGAAGATATTTGGGAATTCTACTCAAGTCTTTATTTGTTTGAGCTGAAATGGCTGTTAAGACTCTCAGACAATAGACAGTATACGGTAGTCAACATTTGAAGTGGATCAAAAAAAAGTTCATCAAAGTTGTCCTAAGACAAGAATGCATTTTGGTTTTAGTTTTAGGACAACTTTGATAAAAGGTTTTGATCCACTTCAAATGTTGACTAGTGTATACGTATGTTTTAGGCGAAAAGGTTTAGAAGAAATCTTGATAAGACCCTGTAAAAGTTAAATAAGCATACATTTGAATGCTTTTTGACGTTTTAAGGTGCTCTCGTTTGTGTGGTAGCTAATATAATGCGGCCTAGTATTTTCAACATTCTGGGCATCTAGAGTGCCTGAGACTTAAAGGAACCTGGCATCGGTTTTTACGCACACACACACACACACACACACACACACACACACACACAATAGTCTGCTTTATAAGGTGCCCACGATACCATGGCAACCCCCATGTTCTCAGCGAGAAAGGATACCTTATGCCAAATAAATGCCATGGTAACTTAAAAAAGAACAACATGTTGCCCGGCAACCTTTGAAAGTTATTAAGGGAAATAAGTGGGTACAGAGAAATTGATAGGGTGTTAAAAAGAGACGGGGGAGGGGGAAGAGAAATAAACACAGAGAAAGAAATCTAACATTTTAGTGTATCCTTTTTCTGGGCCAAATAGCATCATTGTATCAAATACAGAACACTGATTCTGTAATCAGGCCATGATTAAATGTATGTGTGTGGACAATTTTTCATTTGTGGTAATCAGCAAAGTTATTGTATATGGACATACATTTTGTTGTAGTTTCATAAGTTTTCCAACAGAGCCTCCCAGATGTCTTATTACAAAATGTTTATGACTGTGTATACATGTAAAATCAGGGATTTTCAAACACATTTTTTAATGCTGATGCCCCCATTGTAATGGGGCAGCCTGCTATATATTATCATCATGTATAGATCCATTTATAATATGCAAAATAAATTGTGATTTTTATAGAGAACATGTTGTTCCCAAAATTCAGTTATTGGATTTTAGTTGTCATTATACAAAATCTAAGGCACGTTAATAAATATTATATTAGAAATCTAGAAATCTCAATTTTGCATAAAGAACATCATGGTTCCCGTCCCAAAATGTTACCTTTTTTTTCTCAATTTTTTGAAGGTTTTTGACATTTTAAGGTGCTGTCGTTTGTGTGGTATCTAATAAAGCGGCCTAGCATTTTCAACATTCTGAGCATCTAGAGTGCCTGAGACTTAACGGAACATACATATATTAATAAACATCTATTTTATATATATATATATATCTATATATATATATATGATATACCACACACACACACATCACATATATATTAGATATAAGATATATATATATATAATTATATAATATAATGTTGAAGAGTTCCTTCAAAAAACCGATAAACGCCACTTAAAAAGAAGAGCTGATTGCCGTGCATTATTCTCTACATATAGCGTGATCAGAACCCTAAACACGTTGTCAAAAAAGCTAGTTTTGTCCATTTCAAGGCATCGCGAGTTCATGTTTTACTGCAGAAGCCGACAAGCGCATTTGTTGTTTTTGAACAGAAGCCGATAAGTCCATTTTAGCGAATCAGTGCGCTCTACTCAGGTCACTGTTTCACTTTGAAAAGACGTGCTAGCTGAGAGGAGTTTCGTCAAAGCTGACTATAAGTGATCGAGGATGGATAATTTAGATGAACTTGATGAATCTGTGATATCTTCTTCAGGCGAAAAAGGAAAATAAAAGCTGAAATGTTTTCACAAACCTTGCAAAAGCAGCGCGTTACAATGTTGAGGGAAAAGCTCTGTGTATTGCGTTTTATCACATCCATACAGTTTATGATCATAACAACAACAACGTTTGTCAGGCATCTACACTGTCATCTGAGGAGATTACAAAGATTAAACTAGTGTTTTTTAAACTCTAAAACATGAAATGTGGAGTTATCTGCTTTTGTCAAAAAAAACGACTGTTGGGAGTTATCTGTTTTTGCTATAAAACAAACTTTTTAATATGTAAAAAAAGAAACATACTTTCAATGAACTTTAATTTTGTATATTACCTGTATTTGTTTAAGTTATTACTTGATCAAAACATCCCAACTGCAGTTTGATTGATATTAACTGGAATGCGCAATAAAAAAACGTGATTTCTGAAAAAAATATAAAAATGGAGTTATCGTTTTTTGCAAATGAACTCTTCATATATGAATACAACTCTCGGAGGGATTGGCATGGTAATGTACATGACAATGTTAAATATTTGGTCTTGGCGGAATAGATCTGCTACGCTGCTGCTGCTGCTGTGGCAGAGAATTGCTACTGCCAATACATCTACAGACATGCTTCTGTGAGCATGTAAGAAATATTGCTGCTGCAAATATAACATACATGAAATAACCCCCCACAAAGCAGGAGATATAGAAGGGACAATACGAGCCAAAACAAGAACAAAACACCCCCCCAACAAGCAGATCTATCGCCAAGACACATGTACTGCTGCTGCTCCGAAGAGCCATGTGAACCGCATGTATTACTATCTATGTGTGCCTGGGCTACCATGCCGACCGACTTAACGCTAGTGGCCTATGACTATGTGAGCCATGGCTACCACGCTGACCGGCTTAACAATAGTGGGCTATGTGAGCCTGACTGGCTTAACTCTAATTAGACGCGCACTATGTGTAATGTTTAATTTACAAAATGGATATACGTTGCAATCCGATAGATAAGACCCCAGCACCCACCTGAGCAAATATCATAATTTAGTCATTTGATAACTGCTGTTACTTTCTCCACTTCACCAGTCCCAGCGGCAGCGGCAGCGTAACAGCTTGTTAATTCATGTTTGTGCAATGATGAGGCGGATGAAGTTAGCCGATGCATGCCATTTTATTTTCTCGTGCAGATAAAAGTTGTCAACGTTACAGTGCACAAAAACCCCTGGGTGGACTGACCTGAATGAACTGAAAAATAATATAAATGTTCTTTCTCTGTTTTCTGAATTACACAGCACAGCGAGAGCACGCGTCGCACATTTCTCCGAACTACACTACCAATAATGCATTTCACTCAGAACTAACTGTTACAGCCGTAGATTGTGATCTTCAGCGTCTCCCACAACACTGTTATTGATATGACTGCGATAAGCTCGTGCTTCTGACGCTGCGTGCAGCTGAAATCAACCACACACTTATCCCAATGAAAACACTGACCTTAGAAATAACGAACGCGAACACTGGGATAATCGCCGATGTATATGGCGAATTATTATTTCATTTAACCTGTTTCATGTCCATTACTATTGGTGTGTCCTCAGAGCGATATGCTCAAAACTGTGTTTTGCTCCAGCTGTATAAACACAGATGCTAAATGCTGCTGCTAATATGCTTAATATTTCGCTCCTGCATACAATGCAAACTGCTAACATGACACTTAGTTTAAACTTGATTATGGTTGCTCATTTTTTAATTCAATTAGGCAGACCACGCAATACACACAGTGATGTGGATTAAAAGAGCATTCACTTATCTTCGATGTTGATTTCGCTGTTTCTGAAGCAAGCGCAACGCTACGTCAAGCACTAGTCAGAATTTGAATTTTGAGCAGCGAGCTCATTGGCTACCGATACAAGAGAGACCAATCAGCTGTAGCATCTAGAGTTTCATGCCAGAACTCTATATATATACCTATTATATAACCCTCAGAACTATGTATTTGAACTACTTAAACCTACATTACTGTTAAAAAGTTAGAGGGTCAGTAAGTTTTTTTTTTTACATTTAAATTATGCAGCATTGATAATTGATTTAATATTTAGAATAATAAGAAACATTTCTTGTGCATCAAATCAGCATATTAGAATGATTTCTGAAGGATCATGTGACACTGAAGACTGGATTAATGATGCTGAAAATTCAGATTTGATCACAGGAATAAATTACATTTTACAATGTATACATAAATAAAGCAGTTAATTGATATTGCAATATTTCACAATATTACTTTTTAAACTGTAATTCTGGTTAAATAAATGTAGCTTTGGTGTGAGCAGAGACTTGTTTCAGAAACATTAAAAAAATCTTAACAACCCCAGCTTTTAAACTTATGTGAATTTCAATAAAGAAGAGATTAGTAGTTCAAAATAATTAAAATAGATTCATGGTTTTGCTTTGTTCCTGTTAATTTTTGTGCCTCTTGCAGTCCCTTGGGGGTCTGCTGACAACAGTTTGAAAGCCCTGTATGAAAGCAACTTCATTACTCTGTGTTGGTTAAATTTGGTGTGTATTTACGTTTATGTGCTTGGCAGACACTTTCTTACCAAAGCTCCGGTGAAGAAAGTGCATTTGTTGTGGTGTGATGATTGCTGGAGCTGGTAGCTGGGGGAGCAATTTGAGCAGTAAGACAAGACCACAGCATGCTAATAAGAATGTAATTCCAACAAGACTGTAGCGCAGCACAATAAAAGAAGTGTAATGTTTTGTTGGTAGGATTAGAGAGTGTGCATTTTGAAAACTATATGTTTGCATCTCCGTCTCTCTCTCTCTGTGCATGTGGTTGTAGCTTTCCATATAGCCTGGAGTGATATGGGCCTGCTGCCCACTCTCAGCTCTCTCAGTGTGTGTGTGTCTGTTGAGGCGCGGGCAGATTAGACCAGGAACTGTTACTGCTGCCACAAAAGCGTCCTGTCTAGTGCTCTTTAATTCCTCTAAATTAGCACCTCGCGCCAGGCACTTTACACACTTGCGCACACACTGAGGCAGTGCCATGCTTTTAACTGCCTTGATAATCACAGCGTCAACTAATAGTCTTTCACTCACACTTTTCTTGCTCGCACACACAGACCCTCTCACTCGTTTTCACTAACTCTTGGCATCAGAGGAGTTTTTTCTATCCTGTGAGACGCGGCTCTCAGTTAGCGGCTAATGTGAAGTTGAGAGCGCCGTACGCTCTGATGCCCTTTAATTCACTTACCAGTGCTGAACTAACACAATACCTCTGTAGCTACAACGAGCCAAAGTCTCAAATCCTTTTAACCCATACATTGTGTTGTGTTGTGTCGATAAAATACAGTCTGCCCCACAGCTGAAAGGCGTCCTGCTGCAAGGTGGATTATGAGGCCAATTTGGTGAATTTATTTGTACTAATACTTACAGAACATACAGGGCAGCTAGCTATTTAGCTATCTGGCTATCCATCTAGCATTCTAGCTAGGCCTATTGTTCCATATATCATTCTATCTATCAAACCTATAATTCTATCTATCGTTCTATTTATTGTTTTAGCTATCTACCTATCTGTGTATCTATCTATCTATCTATCTATCTATCTATCTATCTATCTATCTATCTATCTATCTATCTATCTATACTTTTTGAAAATGGTGCAGTTAATGTAGATGCTGAATACAAACTAGGTTTTTTTGCAGGAATGTATATCATTTGTTGAAGAGGGCCATTGTCCAGGTAAACATCTGTGAAACTTAAATTAGAAATCGATAAACATATACATTTCAAACTGTTTGGAAGAATAAATAAAACAACACTGGTATGTGCAAGGATCATCTTGTAGATAAATCATGTAGATACTTAAAGTTGCTGTCAGGAAGTTTTTGCTTTGTTTAACTGGCTCTTTATGTCAGTGATCTTTGGCTATATAGACTGACACCTGTTGGCATGGATGCAGTTTTACTAAGTGCTGCCTCTTTAGTCTCAACTTTCATTTGTTGGAATTTCATGCTGGTGTGTCTGTCCTCAATTGGCTGTTTGCTGTGTGTGGTGTTATATTGTGTTATATATTTATGTGTAGTTCCTAGCTCAGCTGGTGAAGCCTGGCAAGGTGTGATTATGGGTTTGATTCCCAGAAGACACACAAACTGATAACAAGCATGCGTTGAATGCATTGCAACTCTCTTTGGATAACACCACCTGCCAAGTAAATAAATGTATATTGTTTATTGTTATATTGTTTGGTTTTGTAGCCTTTTTTATGCTTGCATGTTGTTTTATGTTCATAAAATCCTCTGGAGCATTGGAAAAACACTACATTTAAGCAAAAACTATTGTAGCTATTTTTACAGTATTTTAAGCTGCAAGACATTGTCAGTCATGTGACCTCAACACGGTGACCCCATGTACATTTGCGCATTTAGAAGATCCTTTAAATCTAAGCAACATGCATTGCATTTGAATCATCATTTTTGAAGGACCTTTTATTATTATTAATTTAATTATGAATAAAATGTGTGTGTGTGTGAAGCAAGATCTATTCACTAATAATCCACGTCCTCTGCCATATGCACACACACACACAGTGTGCTATTGGGGCGAGCAAGAAAGGTTGCGGCAGGAGATTTCATGTGGCATCCAGCCTTGGGCACTGGCAATTCTATGCGAATGAGGAGAAAGCTGGGTGTGGTGTGTGGCTTAGTATAGTAATGAAATAAGGAAGTGGCAAGAAAAACCATTAAATTTTATATATCATATATATATATATATATATTATATATACTCACTATAAAATTGTGATAAGTGATCGTGAATCGGGGCCAATATGGGACCATACCGGAATTAGTATCTGCATTTAGCCATCCCAAATGCAACACACAAAGCAACAGTGAACACACAAACACGGGGGGAAAAACGCACCCGGAGCACGTGTGGCAGCATTTATAGCTGTGGCGCCCGGGGGGAGTTGGGGGTTCGGCCTGCTCAAGGGCACATATATATATATAGATATATATACACACAGACATATATATTATATATATATATATATTATTATATCTACTACTAATACACCATATACATATCACATACTATATATTATTATAGATATATATATATATATAACAACAAATAATATATTATATATATAGATTATATATCATATTAACACAGTAGATTATGCATAAATATTAATTCACTGTAATATCACGAGTGAAACAAGAGACATTAAGACTGAAACAGGTAGAGTAATTGATTGTTTGGTTGAGAAACTGTCACAGTTCAATTGATATTTGTAATCTCTCACTCTCTGAGAGGGCAGATGCCCAGGTCATCCAGCAACAGCTGGCTCTCCATGTGCTGTGACCAAGTGTTGGAGGGCCTGTGTGTGTGTGGTTTCAGCAAGTCATCATAAATATTCATTGTCCCAGTGAAATTTTATTGCCAAATGATTCTCACTAATGCCAAAGAATTAACTCTTTGTTACTTTTGTCCTCATGCTCTCCTCTATAGCTCTTTGCTATATAACGACGCTTTTACCCCAAATTACTATAAAAATTAAACCATGAGCCATAACTGTTTTTCTTGTGGCGTGAGAATGAGGTTTTAAAGACGTAGTTTTACAGTCATTTACATTTTTAAATGCACATTTTATATAGTTGAATGTATGAATTTAATGTTGTATTCTACTTTATCTTCTATATTGTTGTTGTTCTAAATGATAAATTACAGCTTTTTATAGCCTTAAAGGGTTAGTTCAAACTAAAAAAGGCAAATTAGCTGTGTTTTACTCACCATCAAAGCAACCTAAGGTGTATGTGATTTCTTTTTCAGCGATATCCATCATCCATATTTCAAACGTAAAACACACTTTTTTCTCACTTCCGCTGACTGTGGTACGCAGAAGACGTTCAGGCGGATGACGCGTGCCTCTGAGAAATGCAGGAGCAAAGGAAACAAAGTTTCCTTACTTTAGCGAAGGAAAGCCGGTCTACTCTTGGCTTATATCGAAATCCTCCGACATTTTTCTTTACAAATCCTCATTTTGTGCTTCTAATTCGTGAACACGTGATTTTCGTTCTTGTTTTGTTCCGCGTCCTTTGTTCACTAAGCACGCCACGCCGACGTCTTGCGTCATCCGCCGGAACGTCTTTCCATCAACACAGTCAGCTGGGTAAGGGAGAGAATTTGGTTTTATCATTTGAAATATGGATATTTATCTTACAAAAATGCATGGATTCGCTACAGGAGGCCTTTATTCAACCCCCGGAGCCGTGTGAGGGAAGTTTTATTACGGATGTGCGCACTTTATTTAAACGTCTTATGAACTGTGGAAAAAGACAACCTCCCGCTACCCCCATTGACACGATTGACGGGGCCAGCAGGACCAATTTTTAATTAACTAGATGGATTCGTCTGAAAGAAAAAAGTCATATACACCTACGGAGCTTTGGGGGTGAGTAAAACACAGGCTAATTTTCATTTTTGGGTGAACTAACCCTTTAAATAGTAAGTTGATTCAGTACCGCTATACAGTTTGATTAAAGTCCATATGAAATGCCTGTTTTTTAATGCTCCTTTTAATGGTACGTGACTCTTCAGACATCTTGGAAGATTTATTTTCCTTCGACTCTACAGCTGCTGTCAGGAATTCATAAGGTAGAGACAGAAAAGGCTATTGGGAATGTTGACATAACAACAGCAGATCAATACAGGTATGGCTCATGCAGAAATGAATTCTGATTGATATGAATCACTTACTTACTTAATCAGGCCCAGATGAAGAACTAAAAAGAAAAACAGCTGAAGCTCACAAAACAGAGATGAGAAATGGAGTAAGAACGAAGAGAAGACAACAGAATCTAAACCTGTAAAAGACAGATGGGGAGAGAGAACAGAAGGGCAAAACAAAGCGAAAGCGGTAAAGGCCAGGAATTTTAAGGGAAGAGATACCAGTAAGAATAAGAGGCAAAGGAAAAACATGCAGAATTAATCAGGCTTGAATTAAACAGGACGTCATCCAAAAATTGAAAAAAGAAAAGTGTGTAGAACAAAAGCCTCCCAGTCAGGAGTCGCAAACTCAACAAAACTTCAGCTATAAAATGCGTTTATAAAACTAATTCTTGCATTGTTGCACACCAAGTACTGCGCTTCAAAGCTGCAGTCAGCCAAGAGTAAAACACAGCCGTGTTTACACTGTATGCCCTTGAGTAAAATCTGAATAATGGTTGACAATGTGCCACCAGAAAGTACAACAGAAGGACACAATGTGAAAGAACATGGAAAACAAGATCTTCTATGTCAATGTCTTTTTGTTTGTTTATAATTGAAATTATTTTATTCGCCTGAGACTTTTGAAGAGATTTTTAAAGTCTTAACAACATTCCGTTTCAGAGTTTGTATCAAATAAAGATTTTAAGTTAATGCAGGTTTCAATCTTTATATAGTTTATCATATTTTAACCTGATTTTGCACAAAACCAAACATGTTTGTAATTTTTATTGTATTATAAAGTTGCATATGTGTGTATGAGTCCCTCACTTCAATCTGCCTTTCTACAGTTCTTTCGATCTCCATATAAATCTGACCCCCTGATTGCACACACCACAGTACTGTTGCTGTCCCGCATCCAGCGATCCTCTTTCACACGCCAATGACCCCCCAGCATCTGCCTGAATGCCCCCGGGCTGGGCTCCGAAAGACTCCAAAGCGCCAAAGTCAACGCCCTCGACTGTTCTACAGTGACCAGAAAGGTGGCGTTCAACCAGGAGCCTGACCTCTTGCCCCACAGATGCTTCCAGAATGAGGTAACAAGGGCCAACCGAGACAATGAGGACGCTCACTGGTTTGTTGATCAACCCCATGCGATGGACCAGTAGGAGGCAAGAAAATTCATAGGCATTGGAACAACTCTCAAACTAAATGAATTGTTCACAGTGGCACGCAGTGGTTTTTGTTTTTGTTGTTGTTGGGTTTGAGCTGTAAACAAGGGACAGGAGCCTTTAGTTAGCCTGCTAGCCACTTTTTTCTTACCCGTCTTATCCTCTCTCCTGTCAGTTCCGTTGCTGATTTTTCCACCAGACTCTTCAAGAATCGTCGTTCGTATTACAGACGCGAGCCAGGCATATAGCGCGCTCCGTTTTGACCCTGGGAGGGATATCAGGTTCTAAAACCGTTTTATTTTTGTGTTGTGTCGGGGTTTTTTTTATTGTTTTGTGTAGTTGTTAGGGGGTGTGTTTGGGGTTTTTTGGTTGGGGTTGAAGGGAGTAGTTGAGGGTCAAAGCTGTTTTGTTGTCGTGTTGTGATGGTACAGGTTGGGAAGAGTGTTTTTGTTTTCGGAACTGATTTGGGCTTTAGGCGTTATTTTTGTGGAAGTTTACTTGCGGAGAGATGGTGTGGTCCCAGCTCAGGTTAGATTAAACTGTACCATGATTTTTTTTTTTACCATGAGAGTTGGATGAGACGGTCAGTGAAGATTACTTTGCTGCAATGAAGGCCAACCTGGAGTTGGCCATTCTCCTTGACAAAAACCCATAGGATTTTTGCTGTTGCTTTGAAGTTATTGAAGAAAATGAGCTGGCCCAACACGTTTGATTTAAGGTTGTGTTCATCATGATAATCTTAAACAAATATAACACATACTTTCTATGGAATTTTGAAGCCTACAGCGGCAGAAGCAAGGCGGCTATACACAAGCACACCAGGTTGCATGCCTCCACATCAGCATTGAGCTTCAGCACCTATTTTAGTCTTTATTTTAAAATGTTTTCCCTAAGTTTGAGTAAGAATAGTTTTCAAGAGCACAATTATAAATACATACACAATTATAAATAATGAGGCTGTGAAAGCATTAGTGTAGATGAGTTTTCCTGTTCGCTGTGATGTTTAATGTCCCGACAACCTCATCAGTCTCATTTAGCCACTTGTTAGCAACTGCCTTTTTCAAGGCAAGTAAAAGTTTTAAAAATCACAAGGAGGTATTACTTATGTATTTTATGTTGTAGAAATTTTTTTTTGAAAATATCTTGAGCTTGTGTTCACAACAGCCCTTATTTTAACCAAAAACCCATTCAAAATCCATATTGACTTTGATGGAACTGGAAGTTTCTAGGTTTTGGCCAACAAAAACACCCTATGACACTCTATTGCTTTGCATCTCACCTTTTAGACACCAGATGCTCAGGTAAAGGTTAAATGAGTGCAAATATTGAGTGCACTACAGTGGCCATGTTATACATTTTACCAAAAAACTATGCAACAATAACAATGTCCTCGTTGTTCGTGGGGCATTATTTCAGTAGTTGCTTACGTAATAGCAC
The DNA here is from genome assembly GCA_018155175.1 of Sinocyclocheilus anophthalmus. NCBI lineage: Eukaryota > Metazoa > Chordata > Actinopteri > Cypriniformes > Cyprinidae > Sinocyclocheilus > Sinocyclocheilus anophthalmus. Next base: position 262,576 of record JADLZN010000928.1, read on the forward strand.
AGGAACATGGACACTGTAAAGGAAAGTGACACAAACTGAAACATTATGCCCTTGTCAAGGCGTTTTTTTGGAAAATGTACTCTGTGGTTAATGCATGTGGTTAAGGCTGTGTAAGGAAACAGACGTGTTATTAGTGCAATTTAAAGAGTGTGTGAGTGGAGAAAAACATTCAATATATTTGTAGCTCAGCTATGAAAGAAATACAAAGAGCTTTGGGTACAAATGTTAGTCATTGGACCAACAACATTATGCATATATTCTAGGAGGCCTGTAAAATGTTATTTAGAGGTAGTTTGTTGGATGAAATTAAGCCAGTTAGGCAAAAAACTGTATCGAGTCAAAGCAGTGACCCTTTATTTTGCATCATATTCCTTCTTTGGCATATAATACAGAGAAAGTCTAGCTGTTTTTTTGTGGTCTACAGTGACGTTTGACGAAACAACACTCACTTAAGGCTAAGGTCACGTATGTCCAAACCACTCTGTTTCAGATCGGTGTAGACCAGGATTCTGTATAAAGATAGGTTATCCGGACTGAAGCGCTTTCGCTGTGGTCTGTGGCTTTGCCAGAGTCTGTGGGCTACCAGGCAAATCTAAAGCTATCAGACCATGAGGCCTGTGGTGGTTAACTGGAGATAAACGAACCGTTCACCACACCCCTCACAAAAATTACCACACACACTGCCTTAAAATGCTGGTGGTCACCTGAGGTGATGCTTTAAAGGCATAGTGTAATCCTTTCTCTAAAGGTTTGTTGTGCCTATAGCGCACCTTTTGAAAAATATATTATTAATATGGTGTGGCTGAATCCATTGCATTAAATGTATCCTTTTGCTAGAATTTAACTATATTTAATTTATGATTAAAAATGATGTGTCATTTCCATTTCCAACAATAGCTACGTAACAGAATGTATCCACATGTCCTGCAGTGAATTATAATCTAATTTGTGTCAGAGCTATATCTTAAATCCATTTGCACTTTCTGGAAACGTCCACTTTTAGATGAGAAAATGTTAAGAGCAGCAGTCGAAGCCAAGACTCTCATTCTTGCCACTTTGTTGCTTGGGAGTAACTGTGTTTTCTTGGGTTTTCTGGCTCGCCCTCTCTCTCCGGCTTCCATTTCTCCTCAAAGTGAACAGCAGAAGACGGTTACAGAATACCAAGAAAAGAAGCAGCGGGGGGGAAAAAGAGACTGTTTTGTAATTCAAAGCTGCACTTAGAGAGCCAGATTAAAACAAGAGAGGAGGCTCATGTGGCAGTTTATCTCTCACAAATTAAAAAATGGTTACACATCAGGAACCAGCAGCTGAAGTCATGTCGATTTCTTTTTTTTTTTTGTGAGCAGAACACATTTTTAAGCAATTATTCCTCCTGTCTTATTTGTGACCATACTGCATGTAAAATTGAGTGTTGAAGAGTTTCAAGTTTATTGCAAAAAAGTACAAATTTTAAACGATTTTACTTCTAGTTTATAATTAAATCATAAAAAAGGGTAGTAATTATTATTTTTGTAATAAATGTAAATTTATTCGGAAAAACAAAAAAATCATTAGGAAAACTGCTACCCAGTTGTAATGAGTTTTTATTGTACTATTCTTTTTTTATGTTTTCAAAATCTGTTCTCTGAATTTTATCATCATCATCATCATTATTAAAAATGATTTGTCTTCTAGTTTGAGGAAAAGGCCATTCACAGAAATCTCTATATATGAACCATCATTTTTTTTTTTTTAGAAAGTTCTTTATTTATATATTGGATTGTTTTTGTTTCATTTTGTGTTGTTTAGGTAATATCTATAGCATTATTTTACCGTTACAATGATGCTATTTAGTGTAGACAGTAATTATTATTATTTTATTATTATTATTGATGATGCCTCATCCTCATAGTGTACTAAAACAACTTTAATAGTTTAAGCATGTTGTATCATATTAGTGCTATACAATTTAATGACACGTAGTTAGTAATTACATTTAGTCCCCACCTGCCCTTTGTTCACAGTGTAGTTAAAATATTTCATGTCTGAGCACACCAAAATTTTTGTGACCTTACATATAAATACGGTTCATGGTCGCTTCAGGTCAGGAGTACAGGTTTCTGCAGCAGCCTGCGCTGCGTTGAGAGTGCTTTCAACTGTAGTTTATTACAGCTGATGTCTTGTCTTGTGCCAGGTATTAAAACAGCATGACTCAGCCGACGCTGCATTGCGGTCACATTAAGAGGTCCTGTGGTGAGCAGGGCAGCGCTAGACTCTCATTAACTTGAGCCGTGATTTCAGTGATGCTGAACCCGCACCGGTCTTACTCTCGCTCGCGCTGTGCGAGCGCAATTAACGGCGAGCTCGGTTCGCTCCAAACTCGACCTGGAACGCATTATTCGATCGTTAAAAAACGAAGTTTATTGTTGGTTCTAATTGTTCCGTGTGAAATAGAGCCAATGGAGAAGGTTTCTCACAGAAGTTGCAGTGAGAAGCTCTTGTTTTCAGCTCGGTCGTCGGCCACTCATTGCAATAAACGCACATCGGGCATTTAACAGTTCCACAGAAATCGATTACAAAGCTTTTGATGATCAAAACCGAGGATGTATTATCTTCTCGGTAGCAGTGCTTGTCCATTTTATACTTTCTCTGTAGGCGTCAAAATATTTAGACTTATAGGCTATTCCTCATTTAAATCCCCAACACAACGACAAAATAATATTGGCCTGTATACGAGAATGTTCAAAGAGATTCACTTTCATTTTGTATTTGAGCCATTTTATGTTAGAATGTCTGAAGTTGTATCTACTAAATGCAGAGAATTTTGAGATATGAAATAGCATAAATGCAAGATTACATTAAAAAAAATTTTTTTTTTTTTTTAGTCATAATTCACTCAATTCCCTGCATTAATAATAATAATTTGCCACGAAATTTAAGTCACTGTCCTTTGGTATAAACTTTTTAAAATACATTTAAAATACATACAATTCTAGGCTACTGGATTTATTCTGGTGATTAAATCGTTCTTTCTAATTATCGATAGAAATGCAACATCAAGTCACTGCTATAGCATTATTTTGTATAAACGTATTCCATATCTATTAGGCTATAGGCTACAATATTTAAAGTGAGAAATTCAAGCTGCACAGAATAGGAATTTATTTTATTATAATTAGGCCTATGTTTCTTGAAAATGCGTTAAAGCGCTTCAGAAATGTTTTAAAACACAGCTACTTAGGCTATACTTAATAAACTAACGAAATCAATGTTGGCCAATAACGGGGGATAAAACAGTCAAATAAATAATAGGCTACGCCTTATTGGTAATCATTAGTTAACAGTCTTATTAGTTATATATTAGCCTTAGTAGGTATTATACTATGCCTGTTCTGCTAATTTAATCCCCCCCCCCCCCCCGCCCCCCCCCCCGTTTGACAGACAATTTTGTTTGGCATTTCATAACTGCACAATGAAGCAAGTGTCAAGTTTGGATGAAATATTTGAATGCTAATATTTATTATTTTGATAAATTATCATTATAGTTTAATTTAAAGAATCATCTGGTAGGGGTAACAAGGAAATCAAGATGAGCATCAATAAAGTAGTGAGACGGTTATTTAAATATTTTAAGAACTTTATTAATATTGTTTTATTTATTATGCCATATGAGCATATGTGCTAAGAATATAGGCCGACACTGTTCATTTGCATTTTTCAACCTGTTATTTATTAATCATTAGTATCACATAAATCGTTTTGTTCTAGTTAATGGAAAAACGTATTCTTAATAGCACAAAAATAGCAATGTAAAAAAAAAAAAAAAATACAATTTCCTAAAAATCTTAACTGCTTGTCATGGAAGATGAAGCATTGTTTATCTAAAATCCGTGTCTCTATCGATCACTAATGTCTTACTAATTTGATTAAAAACGTTTAAAAAGACAATTTACAACAATAACTACAACGTCAAAAAACCCTGCTGTTTTTATTGAAATTGTAAGTGAAGAGTCGTAGGCCTACTAGGCTATTTGGTCGTTAGAATTTGGGGAAATTATTTAGAAATCCACAGTAGTATTTTATAATTAATTTGTAAACTGAATTAATAATGTAATGCACAATATCTCTCATATATACAGGGTTTCCTTAAATCTGCCCAAGGTCACGTAAGAGCAGAAGACTTTTCGTGCGCTGGAAACTGCGCTTTGTGAAACTACACTGCTGTGAACAGACTAACTGTTCAAAACGTGTTCATCTAGATCTCACTTTCTATCAATGTTCATGTAGCCTATATTTCAATGACAATTATAAGCATATCTCATCTATCTGCCTCTGTGGCTAACTCTAACTCTACTGTTTTAAGCACAAGTCCAAAGGAAATAGTCACATTAGGTCTACTTTGGACCATTAGGGCTAAACTTATAAAACCCTCTCGGAGAAAAATAAATAAATGTAAGCAACACCATTTTATTTAAAATAAGCAGTAATCTGATGCTGCACCTGCTGGACGGTTTCCTATGGGAAGGTTATGCTGATGCACTTTATTATTTTATTGATGAGTTTGTGGCGTTTCGGAAGTAACAGAATCTGATGGGTGGCATGAGACACCGGCACTCAACGGGACACCGGCTGAACGGGACCATGCCTCATAATACAGACTATCCACTTGTAGGCTACTCGCTGTAGGTAACGAGAACTGAAACCTTCCCCTGTCTTTTCTGCCTTTTAAATTCCGCGGAAAAGAATGGTCGTCTTAGCTAAGCATTTTCACAAAAGTGCGTAAGTTTCAACAGCGTTTGAAAACAACGGTCCATTAACCAAAACCAATCATTAACCAAAAAGATATCGTACAATTTAGCCATTGTACGCTCAATGCATAGCCTACTAATGCGCAAAAAAGAAAACTTCGCGTGAGGAGGTAGCTAACATCAACAGCTGATCTACATAACAAACAAAAGCTGTCATTATCACGTTGTTAATTTACATTCATTTACATACTTACACTTCACAAAAGTCTACCCTGTTTGTTTAAAATGTCTTAAAGATAGTTGAGAGTCGGACAACTGCGCTAGGGGCGCCAAAAGACAACTTGGGTTGCGCTAGCCGAACCTGCGTCCAGAAAATTACTGACAGAAAGTCGCCCCCCCCACGAAACTCGCTGAATAATTCGCGCACTGATCATCAGTAGACTAGAAAGGGCAAGCAAGAACTCTGGTATTTCTGTACTTCCAGCACTTTTGGTCGTGTTCTGTTTACTTTTTTTACCCGTCTATCCCTGTGTGTACAGTCTGGCTCGGTGTTCAGTAATCCGCGCCGTCCATGATTTCCCCACAACCCTACTAATGCCCCAAAGCTGCAGCTGCCACCCCGGCCTGCCGCGTAGCGCCACACGCCTGCCCATCGCTACATTGATCACGAGCTTGGACCAATCTAGAACCCCGTCGCGCCGACCAGCTACACCCCGGTGTGCAGCTTCGGTCACTGAACCGGATGTTACGTCGCTGCGTAAGGGACTTTCTTCTCCCTCGCGTTAATGCGCGCTCAGTAAGCTTTAGGCCAACAGGCATAAGGATGCCCTTGCGAATGTTCGTCACGGATTAGACGTCGCAATTACGCTGTCGCGTATTGGTGCTGACTTCCACGCAGCTGGGTACGCCTCTCGCGTTCTTCGGCTCGGGTACCGTACCACGGGGTCCCGGTATGGTGGCGACATCGATATCGAAAGAGGGAGATGCAGTCAAGACAAACAGGAACTGACTTCAAGACATAAAGACGAAGAAAATCACTCACGGTCACGCAGAACGTCTTCGCACGAGCGGTTCTGCGTACACCGGCGCTCGCGGAGAATTTCAAGCGAGCTTGTGAATTCCCGGTCGGTGCCGCCAGCGAGGCTCCATCGTGACAGCAGGAGAAATATATTTTAAACGGAACAGTTTAGGGTACATTATACGCACAGAGCCCGGGGACGGCGATAATCCATCGTTCCGTAAAGCGTTACTTTTACAGACGGAACGAGCTGTGGGAAACTTGAGTTCTTTTTTCGCTTCCGGTATCACCGAAGAAACCGACTGGTGCACCCGCTCCCTCTCCTCTTTTTTTTTTTTGGACGCGGAAGGTTTTAAAGAAAAATGGGTCTTTGAGGAGTGCTGGCAAATTCCCCTCAACTACAATGGTACGTGCTGTGAGAATCAATATCTTTCCCACTGTTTGCAGAAATCGAAGCCAACAGATTTCAAACATCAAAGCAGAGCTATTTAACAAATTGAAAAAGCACAAAACAACTCGTCGCTCAAATATAAAAATAGTACTTTCACCTCTCTTACAACACGCAGTTAATAGCTTTTATAATAACATTGTTGTTTGGAAAATGCTGTGAAATACCAAAAACATTTAATTTAGTTTTTCTGTGTCTAGCAGGGAATATAATAATAATAATGTAATTATTATTAATAATAATGATGATTATGATTCCTCAAGATACAAAACAATTAGTCTATAAGATAGTCTCATCTAAATTAATGTAACGGGTAATTCAATTTTTTAATGTCATGAGACTTGATTGTAATTTATTTTCTTTTTTTTTTGTAGTTTTAGGGTAATTTTCGGTTGTACTTGAATGTTAATATTTATTCAGATGGCATTATCTCTCCAAAAGCAACATCTAAACTGAAGCCTAATTAAATTGATTTTAAAAAGATGTAAAACTATCTGTAGTTTTCAACAATTTTTTTATTAGTATAAGTTTGCACGACTATTTCATATAGATTGTCTTATGAGGTTGTTGAAGGTTCTCTTATTAGAGGTTTTAGTCAGGGGTTTAGCATGTATAGGCCAGTGTTGTGATGTACCTGCTATAGCCTACCAGTAGTTTAAATGTCATTTGTAAATTAAAAGAGAAATAAGTAAACAAATAAAACATCAGCCAGAAGACAGCTGCTGAGATGTAATGTGATGAAAGCTGGCAGCACATCTTGTCATGTCTGAAATACCTATCAGGTTGATCTTTTGACCCAGGGTAGGTTATCTTAAAAGATATTCAGTCAGGGATTTTTCAGCACAAGAGGCAGTTTTGGGGGAAAAAAAGAACAGCATTATATCTATATCAGATCAATACTTGTGATCGATTTCTCTATACCTACAGTGTTAGATTTACACAGGTGTGTGCTAGAACCTGCAATGTGTTCAGAGGAGCAACTTCACTTCCAGTTATGTGTCAGTTTAGGATTTACATGCTCTAGTAATTTTGTCTGAATAAATATTTGCACAGCAAGCACATCAGGCTGTGTTTAGATGGAGAATTTTGTACTTTAATCAGACCTTAAACGTGAGATTGACAGGCCTTTGCAGGTTGAAGGGGCTGGATCTGAATATGAAACGCCACATTTGCCTGCAGCGAGCATTTTTACATCATGACTAATCTTTTCAAAGTGATGAACATCCTCTTCAGCCAAGCACACCTGTGAGACCTACGTAATAAAAGAAATGCAAACTAATTCTCCACGAGCGAGGTCAAGCACTTGAGTCAGATTAAAGCATCTGGACGGTGTGAAGTGAATTCTCACACGCCGAACTCGGTCAAATTAGCAGTTTAAATGCATCTCGCAAACCTGCTCGCTGAACTCACGGACTTAGTTATGGAGAACTCGGCTCAGGCTGTGAATTCCAGAACTGTCTTTTCTAGATTGACTGGTTGTCACCATGCCAGGGTTGCCATGGATGCAGTGCCCTGCGGTGATTGGTGGATGGCTGCATGAACTTGTTTCTGGGTGTAAACTTCTTATGGGAGGACTTTTTGTGTTTGTGGCATCTGTGTTGGCACATGAGATGCCGTAATGCAAAGCCACCTACTCACTTTTATTCAGCCCATTAACAGTGATGAACATGTGCAAACGAGCACCGCGACACCACTGCACACCTGCACACACAAATGCTCATGCGTATGCACTTATAAACTCCTAGCGAATGCATGCATGCATGTATAGATGCACCTGGAGCACCCGTAGAGGCCCTTACAAGCACGTTACGGAAAAGACAAGCCGTAAAAGTGGAGATCAGAGGTGCCGGGTGCAAACCGGGTTTGGCGTGAGCCAGAAAACTCATGTCAAAACCCCAAACAGCTTTAATAATTAATAGCCTCTCGTTCATTCCAGATTCTCTCTATCGGTCTGTCTCTCCATCTCTCTTTTTCTCCTTCTGCTATTGCCTCCGAGATGCTGGTGTGAAAAATCACATTTTTCCAACAGTTCTCCCCGAGGTGCTACTGGCAGACACACAGAGAAAGGACGCTTCATCCTTTTATATAGCACTCGTTCTCTCATCCCTCTTTTCTCCTCTTTTTTTACTCTCTCTGTCTCTCTTTGATGCGGTTGCCATAGAGGACAGGTTTATATGCTGATTTGGCTCGGTATTGCCAGCTAGTAAATCATAATGATAAAAAGCAATGGTGCTAATAGTAATTGCTGTGTCGTTTGGAGACAAACAAAAGACAAAGAAAAAGGAGTGAAAAAAGGGAAAATCAGTGAGACCTGTGCTGATTGTTCTCAGGCCAGCTGGTTTTTGAATGTGTGGAGGACTGCCAGGTGTGTGTGTTGTGAGTGGGAATGTTCTGTGTAAAGTTAGCAGATACATATGTAGTCTCTGTGTTGGAGTGAACAAATAATTGCAATGCTGTGTGTGTGAATTACTGAATTTAATTTTTTTGAAATTGTGTGAAAGAGGGTTTTTTTATAAGAAAAGGCTAGAAGTGCTATTACTATTGCTCGTATTTTGGGAATTTTCAAAACTGCTAACCCTAAGTATTAAATGTTGGTGCGTAATTTCGGTTTGTTGGGGAACAATGTGCTGTTACTTTTCTAAGAGGTTCTAAAAGGCCTTAAAACGGGTTGAAAATAAATTATAAACTTGTGGGGCCCAGGCTATATCTACACTCTAAAAACAAATTCAGGAATCATCTTACTTATAAATGCATGGTTGCAGGTTAAAGATTCTAAAATTGATTTAATTAAACCTTGGAAGTTGGAATTATTTTGATGAGCTCTGTTGACACAATGTTGATCATTGCATGTGTGTAATTTAAACTCAGTTTTTTGTGTTAATTGATTTTTTTTTTATTGATGTAAATTAACTCTGTCCCCGTCAACATTTTTGAAAAAAGTTGCCAGCCACCGCCAGCGATTTTGATGATTTTCACTAAAATTGTATGGCCTCCAGTATATTTTGCTGTATGAATATTTGAATATGCAATACACCAAAATACCGATCATCGCTCTTGCTTGTAACCAACATTTTATTTCCATTTTATTCTAGCTTAAAGCATTCTTTTTTTTTAATCACACTGAAATAGGTAGGTTTCATAAAAATGCATAATTTTGAGCAAAAAGATGAGAAAATCACATTTTAATCAAAACTAACCTCGGGAATAATATTCATAGATTTTTTTTAGCAAAGCAAAATCCCATAAATCCCTTCATCAATACCTCCAAAACTTGACAGACATATACCACTTCCTGGATCAACATTTGACTCTTGATAATTATATTTAAAAAATGTAAGTAGTAAACAAATTTGTGTTTAAATTGCCAGTTTATCTCCTGGTATTTGGTGTTGCACAACTTTTATTTGGGGAAAAAAAAAAAGTTACCTGTTGCGTCAATGTTTTTTGTTCAGCCAAAACATTTTTAGAGTGTAGGGGCCAAGAGCCATTTGCAGCAAACAGCTTAAAGTATAGTTCAGCCAAAAATTCAAAGGATATAAAACACCTTGGGAAGTCAGTGAGATCTAATGTTTTTACAGGTTTGAAATACCTTGGATTTAAAATGGCATGATTTAATTTTTTTTGAGTGAACTATCCCTTTAAGTGACCACCCAACTGCATAGCAACGCATTAACCAGTTTACCATGGATATTAACCCCTCAAATTTTCTTATGTTATTTTTCAAATAATATTGGCTCAACCAATGACATGAGTTTGGGTCCGGGACCACCAGTTTGTCCGAACAATAGTCGATAAGGGTTTGAAAGTGGTTTGAAACAGTCATCAATTTTGCAGTGCTGTTTGGCGCTGAAATTACACACTTCACTCTTAAACTCCAGACCACAAAAGTGGTGTCTCTCTCTCTGTGTGGTGTGTGTGTGTGAGAGAGAGAGCGAGAAAGAGAAACTTCAGATTTCAGGAATTTAACCACTTAAGCATTCCACTAAACCACAAACGTATTGCCATATGCCTCCAACCCATATACACCTCTCTCTCTTTCTCTCTCTCTTCCCCCATAAGGACCTATGGAGGAACCCCCTCATTTGATTCCGTTATTCCCACCAATTAAACATTTTAAACAAAGAGCTCTATTTATCAGTGAGAGCGAGGAAACTTGTTGTAATTAACACATTTACATACATCTCCATTGACTCCAATTAGGTCAGAGGCTCCCAGAGCTGCTTTGAAATGTCCCTCTTTTCTCTGTGCGTTTCGCCTCTAAAATGTTAATTAAGAAGAGGCTTGAGATTCTGGCTTTGGGCTGGCCATATGGACCCTGCATATGCTCCATATGCATACAGCCCATATATAATTAATAGCTCACTACAGAAAAATAGGAGCTTTTGGAGGCAAAGACGAGGCTGAAGGTTCCTCCTTTCGAAATAAGGATAATAGTGAAATTCCGAGTTCCTCCAGGCGCCAACTAGACTTCTGTTCTCCATCTGTGGACAAGACAAATGAATGGATGATCTCAGCACTGCGAAATACGGTCGAGTTGAGTTTGTTCAGCTGGATTGTGCGGCCTGGCCTCGCTGACGGCTTTAATTTTCTGGTTTATCTTAGGGGCTGAGAATCGAGTCAATTAAATTAAGAAAAATCGAATGAGTCAGTGGAAGGTTTTCCATTTTCTGCTTCGGTTCAGAGCGATGGGAGCCATCGGAAAAGCGCATGGTGAAATCTGGTTAGCTGATTTCCTGGAACATGAGAGTAATCAATACCCTGAAACTAAACAAAAGTAAACACTTGAGTCAATCAATACCTCAAATCCGTATAAAGAAATCCAACCAAGAGCATTCAGAGTTTGTCAGGGATTTTGACATTTGTGCAAGTGCTTTAAACCTTCCAAATGCGTCACTTTTTGCTAGGCTTTTGGTTAATGTTCTTTAAATGACAGTCAGGTTTTTTAAAAAGAGCTGGAGAGCTTCACAAAACATCAGTGAAGGACTCTTCTGCTTACTGCTGTTTGCCTTCCCATGGCTTTCACTCTTTAGCTCTTCTGTTTTCACCAAATTTCTCAGAACAGCGAGAGCCGTGAACTTGTCTGAGTAACGTGTGCTTTTTAATTGTTCTCTTTAATTATGAAAATGCATGTTTATGTTCTAATAAAGCCAGTCAGCAATTGTTCCCTGCTTGAACGAGATTTTAGCGCACTGTAGCAAAGACCCTATAAAAGTGAGGGAAAATTGGGGAAGCTAACATTTCATTGGGTGGATATGAATAGGCTTTGTTATTTACCACTGCCTGAGCCTAGTGCCAATGCCTGGGACTTATTATGAGCAAACTGTGTGTGCGCATATGTGCTGGAATGGATGTTGAAATGTATTTATGCACACAAACGTGTATTTGTGGTTAAAGTTTATTGTTCATATTTGAACATTATTAGTGTGTGTGTAGATGGTGGATGGTTGTTTAATGAGATCCTGATTGAATACCTGGTCTGGTTTGTGAAATTTTAAGTTTTACTCTTTCAAATGGTTCCTTTTGCTTTTCTCTTCTTTTTAATGGAGATGTAGGTGTGCAGTGCACCACTCTAAATCGTTTCTTGCATTTACAGTAAATGCATTTTTTTCTCTTAATAATGTTGTTGTTGTTATTGTATGGTTGTTGTGTACTACTGCAGCTTTTGAGTCTAAGACAAATTTCCTGTAAAGGACAATAAAGCATTGAAGTATTAAACTTAAACTAAAAAACATTTAATCTAATTTAATTCAATATGTTCATTGTACATGCAGCAAAGGATAGAGTTGCCTGTAGCCACTGTGTTTTCTTCTTTCCAAAAAAAGAAAAAGAAGGTTTGGAGCTGGGATGGGGAAACTGATTCTAAACCAGCAGTTATTGGAGTATCCAAATGAAACCTACAGTATATACAGAACATATATGCACATCATGCATGTGACCAGACCATGCAGCTTTATGAACGCTCCGCCTATGTGCTGTCTGTTAGACTGTCTACTTGACATACAAACATGACATACTGGTTTATTCACGCATTGAACACAAATAGAACATGGAGAAACAAAAAGAGTTAGAGACCATGTGATTGACTGAGGTATGTTCCACTAAAGTCTTATGTTTCAGGCTTTGCGATGTAGCTCTTGGTAAGATTTATTTGACAAGAAGTTATTCTTTGTATGACACTATGACTAAATTTGCTCTATCTGTTTTGTGTTGGATTACAGGCCACAGAATCGTATCTGGTGCATGAAGGTCCCCATCGAGGTCCAGGCATCTCAGAGTGTTTCCTAGTGCCTGAATCCTACAGGGTACAAGCCTTTTTCCTCTTTCTGTCCGTGTTATTGTTGATCGTATTATTTGTTTCTTTATTTTTCCGAGTGTAACATGACAAACTGAACTTTGATTTCTTTCTCATGGCTGATGTAATTAATCTGCTTTCAGGCTAGACTGAGTTGGACTTCAGATTGAGATAAGATGAGCTGGAATCGGTTAAGCAAACTATCAAACTCTGATAGAGCAGAGATATAATCTATAATGCTTTTGATTCATTTTCCGTTTCGTATCCTGTGTCGTAAAGCTTTTTTTGAGAGAAGAGTGGGTACATGTGCATCATAAATCTCATCGGCCGTTAATAATCTTGTATGCTGCGTTTATAAATTCATATGGTAAGATGGTGGTTAGCGTTGAGAGGAATGCAGAGTTTATGTGGAGAAGCAGCTGCAGGAATTATCTACATAAAATATCATCAGGATTATTTAACTGCCAGCCACAAAGGAATGGTAAAAAGTAAAGTGTGTGTGTTTGTGTTTGGGTTAAAACCACATACACCAACTATATCTCTCGCATATGGTTCTCTTATGTGAGTTTTAATGGAAGTCTTAGCTGCTGCAACCGCAACTCGACTGTGGGGCTGCTTAACAAAGAACTGGGTGTGTGTGCGCGTGTGCTTGCATGTATGTATTTGTATGTGTACGCTGAAAGCAGAATTGTTTTTTTCATTCACCTCATGCTATTTTGTGGAGTAATGGCTGCGAGATCTGTGTGTGTGAAGCACGAAGACTGTGGTTTTGGATTTGTGCCTTTCAATGTGGTAATGCCGAACCTGTGTGCCTTTTCTCTGACCTCGCTCTTAACTCTTAATGTCAGTGTTTTTCCTTATGTTGTTGTTGTTGTATATTGGCTGTATTGTTGGGTCTGTCCTCTACAATAGTGATCGATCAGGATCATGGAAAATCATAGGTTCGTGGGTTGTCTCCAGTTACTGGAAAGTTACTTTTAAAAGTAATGCATTACAATATTGTGTTACTCCATAAAAACGTAACTGACTGTGTTACTTTTTGTCACCTGAGCTGGGCTTGCTTATTTATTTTTGAAGAACCAACTAAATAAAAAGCAATTTATTTTGGCAACTGTAAAGGCCCTTTCACGCCAAATGTGAAATTAATAAGCCTCAGGCTGAATGAAGTGTCTCTGCCTCTGAACTTACTCCCAGTTTCTCTCAACACGGTAACAGGAGAGGTGTCAGTGAATAAATGGGAAAACAAAGTAACTTGCATTACTTATTTGAAAAAAGTAACTCCGATATTGTCTTGTTAATTTAAAAGTAATGCGTTACCCCCAACACTGGTGATCTCTAACTATATTTATTGCATCTGCAAAAAGTGGGAATCTGCAATTGTTACCTATTTAACCCATAAAAATGTTTTGTTGGCATACATTGATATGGTTCAGCACTGTTAAATAATATTTTTAACCTGAACAAGTTAATTTAGATGTTACCATTTTTTTCAGTCTATTAAAATGCAGTTTCTTGTAAATTATGGAAAATATAAAAACTGGTTACCTAACACTCCATGGTCTGTTTTCCCAGATTAAGCTTTTTGCTGGATTAAACCTGTAGTCCTGGATTAAATTGTGCCATATTGGTAAATGTCCTTTGTGGTGTTGTCTTAAGTGGTCTATGAGAAAGCAGTCCTAATAAAAGAGCAGGCTAATCTGCCTCTTAAAGTTTGACAGCAGTGGCACAGCAGAGTTTCACGGCTGGAGAAGGTGCAAGATAAGCATAGTTGAGCATGCCGCTAGGCAGCCTGGGCACTGTGGTTTGCCACAAAACAGATGTGGATTTAGGAGACCACCCTGCAATACTGTGATGCAGGACTGGGGCCTATAGATGAGTCATAGAATAAGAGAGAGGGGGAGAGAGGGCTTACTTACCTTCCATTAACTGATTGAAATACAGATTGCAGTAATGTTGTATGGGGAAAAAAGTATTGCAAACCGAATGCTGACAAAGAATGCAGTCAGTCCTGCTGCCATGGAACAACCCTTGCATATTTGCTTGGATTTGCACTGATTCCCAAGGCTTAATGACTTTAATGATTGTTAACCCATATTTACTAAACTTCCCTCTATAACATACTGAACCATGTATATATTAAGTGCCATTTACAAGACTGTCGCGTTTTTGGAGTTTGAAATAAGGGGGGGAAATACATTGAACTGACTTGGAAATATTGATCTGTAATTCATTTTAACATGTGCCAAAAGTAAATGGATTTTATTGCATGCTTTGTGTGCAGTTATGGCAATGCTTTATCCGAGTAGTTCCAAAAAACGGTGGTCTTAAATGCTATGGATGGAGGTTATAAACCCAAGTTTTGTGCATTTCACCTTTTCTGTCACTAGATGATGTCGGGCTTTTGCAAGATTTGTAAGGAAGAAACTCCCAACTTTTGTTTATTAAATAGGGAAAAGGGTGAAGGGAGAACAATAGGAGAGAGTTTTTTTTCTTCCTAGAGTCTGAGCGTTCACTTCTTACTCACTTTCTGCCGTTCGAGGCGGGGTTATCGGCGGAGGCGACATGGGCGTAGGCGCCAGAGGGACTGCGAGCAAATATCACGCAGGGGAACTTCCCAACGCCCCTCAAACCGCGATTCTTTCTCGCGTCCTCTCTCTGAGATAACTTGACTACTCTCCATTACTGCCGGCGTAGCCACAGGTCAAGATACCTTCATCTTAAATTAATTATCAGGTCGTGTCTTGTTTCCGTGCTGCATTGTAAAAGAAAACGCGTTTAGGCCGTTCTTGTCTGCCCTCATTCTCTAGGGAGATCTAGTAAATTCCCCCCTTGTGTCGTCTCCTTCTACTGTCCGTCTCTCTATCTCCCTCTCTGTTGCTTGCTTAATATGCACGCACGTTATTGCTTGGCACTTTTTAGGCAGATTCATTACTGTTCGGTTTTCGATTTATTTTTTTAATTCTCATTTTTTCGGGCCTGAGACGCGGTGGCAGGCCGCTTTTTCTTTTTATATTCGGTTGTTTTTCTTTCGGGGTTAAACAAAATTTTTTCCGTTCGGTTCGTTCCGGAATTTTATTTTATTTCGGTTTCAGGAATGTTGGTTCGGCCCGCGCGTTAGATTTCCTTTTCCAGCTTTCCAGCTCGCGCGCCGGTAATTCCGGTTCGGGAACTGACTTGACAACTCTCTTCCTTTCTCTGTGCTTTTCCTTTCATTGCACAGGGATCGAATAGAAAATGGCATGCTTCTTGATAATGAGCGTCTCTCTCTCCCAAACTCTATTTTATATAAAAAGCGATTTTGTTTTGTCCGGATAGGACGCGTCCTCGCCTATAAGAGCGTGGCGGCAGCGCGGCTTGCCGAATTATTTCCGATGTCAGGCCTAATAAAACTTTAGGTTGTAAAAAAAATTCATTTAGGTTGTTTTTCCCCTTCGCCTCCTCCCGAAGAGGCTGTGATGTTTCAGGAGATGACCCTACGGGTATGTGTCCAAAAAAACAGCTTCTTGCTCGGTGAATGGTCTCGCAAACCCGCAACCGAAGTTTTTCATAGAAGTGCCTGAGTGAGAAATGTGTCCAAATCGTTTACATGACAAGCATGTTCAATTCAAGGGAATTTCGGATCTTGATTTTGGTTCTCCCTGTAGTAGTTTAGAGGGGCATGCTTATTTTATTGTAGATAAATGGACGGAGGAGAATACAAATGTGTTAAAACGCGTTTATTTCTAATATGAGAGAAATTTAGTTTTGACGTTATTCAATGGGCTATTATATGCACATACAACTTAAGATGTGCTATTAAAAAATATGTTATCTATCCATATTCATTCATCATATCATCAGTTCCTGCAACCTTTTTTTTTTGTTTTTTTGTTTTTTCTTTTATTTTTTTTTTTCTTTTTTTTTGGTTTTTTTTTGTTTTGTTTCATAATTCTTAGGCATGTTGAGCTTGATTAGCCTCATATTGTGGCCACTCCTAGACTCCAGGTGTAGTGGGGGCCTATGTTAATAATAGGAATATTTTTTAAGCATAAAGACCTGTTTGTGAACACTCCACAAATACACAACCCCAAAATTCAACACAGGAGTAATAAAAAGTAGGGCACTACTAAACTTTCAGTTCAGGATTGCAATTCAATTAATTCTCTATATTTTTTTTTTGTTTATTATTTTTTTTTTTCCCCCACGTAACAAAAATTTCATGGCAGACAGGCCTGGGGTGGGTTTGCAGGCTGAGAGGTTCACTCCGAGCAATTTCACGAGACTTGAACCGCCACCTCACCCGCACAATACCCCAACGCAAGACCCACACGACGATCCCGTACAACGGCGGGCAGCGCACAAATTTTGTGGAACGAAACTTCAAACCACCCCAGGCGGCTAGAACTTTAAAATTATTATGTTCTAACAAACTAAACATCCTTTATTAGAATTTAAGAAAAACCAACCCCAATCGACCCCACCAATCCTTTGAAAAGCATATTTTATTTTTTGTTTTCTCTCTCCTTTATTCGACTCGGTCCCTATAAAAACCAAACCACAGACCCAACAACCCCCAGCTCGCATCATAAATATGATTTCCCATCCCCACCCCCCCCCCACATCACCCATCCCACCTGTGTGGTTGGCCACGTATTAAAAAAGGCCACTACTGCTTAAAAAAAAACAATAAAATTATCACATGTTTTAAAAAAAAAAAAATAATAATCTGGTTTAGTAGTTCAGTGGTATTCGGTCCTAAGGATAGAGCCTTATAAAAACGTTTTTTGAATTGTATTTACTACTCATTAATATTTTATACTTCTATTTAATTTAGAAGCCAATATATTATGTATATAATTAAAAGTTTAAATATAGCGCCCCAACCTCCAGGCCCTTGCCCTCCTTTATTAAACATACCCCTTTTTGGTAATTCAAATCTAAACATTTTAAAATCAAATACATATCAACATAATTTATAAACAAACCTTTAAATTTAAAAAAATAAAAAAAAATAAATGATACAAAACACAAAAATTATTTTAAAAAAAAATATATTCTCTGACACCTCATAAAATCCATTCTAAAAAATCAATACAAAAATTCTTCCTCTCTACTCCTGAACTGGGTCTAACAACAAACAAGCGATCCTACAACCTTGAAGGCCTTTAGGGTTTTTATTTTTTTTATTTTTCTTTTTTTTTTTTTTTTTTTGGTTTTGGTGTTTTATGTTTGCAAAACAAAAGGGTTGAGTAAGGGCCCTATTATTTAATATTTATTTTATTAAAATAAGCAAAAAACTAACTTGGTGTGTTTCCTCTCTTCAAAACAAAGAAAATAGCGTTGGTTTTAAAAACAAAAAAAAAATAAACCTAAAAAAATATTCAGCAAATAATTAAAAAAAAAAATTTGAAAAAAAAAAAATTTAGTGCCCCACCCAACAAGCCCCACGAGCAAATACAACCATTATATAGTTTTTGTGGCCGTTCCATCGTGCACCATAATTAAGATTTCTGTCGCATATGAAAACGTGACTGGCTTGTTTGTGCTTCACGCCGCTTGAAGGAGTCGAGCTGCGGCGGCTGGAATCTCGTCCGTCTCGGAGAGCCTCCCTCGCGCAGTTTGGCCCGGGTTTGTGGCAGTCGCTCTTTCTGACTGTTAAATATTCCTGTAGCAGACATTCATGACAGGTCTTTAAAATAACTTTCCTTTGGGGTAAGTCATAAGTAGCTTAATTGAATTCTCTAAGATAATGTCCTATAGGCGTATAAACTTACGCGGCCTCTTTTTTTTATAATTTCTTTCTTTATTAATTTTTAGACGATTTTGGTCTTGGCTTCAATTTCTTGGCTGCAAATAGGCCTTTCTTTCTCCTTTTCCCCACACGGCAGACTGGGTCACGCCAAACTGTCGCTGAATCCAGTCTACTGGTGTGTCTAAAATAAATCTCCTCTTCTCTCATTTTGCATAAAACAAATAATTGTTTTCTTATTTATTACGTTTTTGTTTTTAAAGCTAATACAAGCTCTAGGTTCCCAATGTACAATGTAAAGTAGGCCCGAACGGCAAGCATTTGTAAAGTGCATGCAAGCAGTATGCCTATAGGCTATCATTTTTAAAGAGGCACGTGTTCTTCAAAGGATAGGCCTATGTGTGTATTTTTATTTAATAATACTAAAGAAAATTATAAGTATATTTGCAGTGCTTTGCCAGGGCTGCATCGCGCGGCCTAGTCAGCGCACTCGTTCAATCGTGCGCATTCAAGTCTAATTCTAATTAGGCTATATTCCTGTTTTACTATATTTATCCTAGTTTTATGCTGTCATGTTTTTCCTTAAAGGTTTTGTAGTGCTTCTGCAGCCGTCAATTTAGTAGTTTGAATATTTCAATATTTGCTTTGAGTCGGCGAAAAGGGCAATTTGTGGTGATCCTGTTAAGTGTGAAGAGTAAAAGTAGGGTCAGTGGTGAATAATGTCCTAGATAAAAAGGATAAATCTTTTATAAATGCAGTTTTAAACACATTGCACGTTCTTGAAAATATTTGTATTGTTATTATTATTCATGCTGGTACAACCATTTTGAAATAAACCTTTCAAATATATTTCAAGGTAAAAAAGTATTTAATGTAGGCCTACACTATATAGGCTACAAATGCAAATATTTAAAGGTAACACTGCTTGACCTGAACTGCTGCCCATTCATCAAAAGGTCAAATTATGTGGTTTTTCTAGATATGTTCTTTGTTTTATGGCTTTGTTGTCAAAAAAAGCTTACACCACACTGACTTTGATTAGGCAGACAAGAGTTTTTAAATATTAATAATATGTTAAAACAAAATTGCATAGTTGCAAAATTTTTACAACACATTTTTTTCTACTTTTAACCTCAGAAAAAAAGGCCTCAAATGACTTTCGGAAATGTATTCATCATATATTTGGTAGGCCTATATTTAAGTAGGCTGCTTTTTTGGTATAATTTGCATATGTGGACATGCATGCATTTTTTCATAGTGAAGTATTTTGTCTCAGGAGTTGATAAATGATCAATTTGTATTAATCGTAATTATTACGTGTAGATATTTTTTTTTCATTTTTTAATTGTATAAAGGTGTCTCAGACGCAGGCTTACGAGTGAAGCCCCAAACCTTTATCACACTGATTTACTGCGTCCTTGTCTTAAATCTTTCAGCCCGTGTTGGCATTAGCTCGACTGTGATTTTGATCGCAGCGATAAAAGATTCTTCAAACCTGCGCTCGCGCCACGTAGTGCGTGTGTTAAAAGGAATCCCTGCTTTGTCTCTTGAGGCTTTAAATGCGATTCAGATTGCAGGCTGGATAAATCCTGCGGCAGGCCACGTTTACGTGGAGTCAAAACTTGGGTGAGGTTTGGTGGTTTATGGGACGTTTATGTGCCTTCAGGGAAGATGGAGACAAGAGGAGAGGAGGATGTGTCCGCGCAGTCGATGGAATGCTTTCCACCAGCGCGGATGTTCTCGATCCCCCGAGATCCCCCAATAACTCTTGTCCGGAGGTTTGTTTAGTCGTCTTTCTTATTTAATTACGGTTAATTATTTAAATAAACGAGGAGTCATAAGCCGCGGCAACAAATGTAAACAATAACTAATGAATTATTAACGTTGATAAAAGGTTTTCTGGAATGGACCGAACAGGTGGGGGATCTCAAGCTTCCTAAGTAATGGAAGTTAAGCACGAGTTGCCAAATGTACCGCGGTGCAAAATGTCGTTTGGGGAATCTAAAGGCCTTGCACGTATCTCAGGACAAGTGGTTAGCATTAATAATGTATTTTGATTTGTTTTTTCCAGCAAGGGTGGATCTCAGATTTAAGGACATTGCGGGGTTTAGCCATGGGTAATGGCATTTCCTAAAGTTTAGCAAGTGCACTTTAATATGTGTATTCATATTTAGGCTTATGTGTATTTATTTTCAGATATAACAGGAGGCTTTGTGGCTGAAGACAGATATTGATTATTATGGGGATCCAGGGGCATTATCATCTGAATAAACAATAGTGATGTTTTGAACCTTTCCATTGTACAAAAGGCTCTTTATAATGGAAAAAGGTTCTTTGGATTATTAAAATGTTCTTCATGCTAAGAAAAAAATGGTTCTTTTAAAAACAATTCACTGGAAGGTTCTTTGAGGAACCCAAAATGGTTCTTCCATGGCATCAATGTGAAAACCCCCTTTTGAAACCTTTATTTTTAAGAGTGCCGGTTCAGGCATATATGTATTGTCAAGCAATAGAAATATTTGTGCATATTACTGACAGAGCAAATGATAACTAGGCTTCATACATTTAGAAAGAAGTGTCAAAACCAGTCAGTCTGCAATAGTGTCATTGCATGTTAAGTTGCACAATCACAAACTTTTATTTTGCTTTGAATTAGGGCTGTGCATCGGCAAGAATCTTGCGATGCAATACGTATCACGATACAGGGGTTGCGATACAATATGTTGCGATATATTGCGATACTGTAAGCAAGACGATATATTGGGATATTTCTTATTTTAGGAATAGGATATATTTTTAGGAAAACTGTCATTAAAAACACACCACCATATGCAAACCTTAGCAAAAAATCAACTAATGCATACATGATATATTATCTTATATATACCTATATATCTCCATCACAGAGTGCCCGTGATCGTGAAAGTGAACAGCGCGAGCGCTCATTCAAAAGAGATTTAAATACTCCCCATTGATAGTGGATCCCTGATACGCGAAAATTATTATGCAATATTATGTATGCGGGAGCGGGCGGGACTGGACAAACCTTGCAGGAGCGGAACACACACTTTGTCACTGTTTAAGTTCAGAGGTAAGAAGACTGCTATCTAGCGGTCGGGATATAAACTCAAAACGAAACCGGCCATGAATCTTGTATAGATTTTTAAAAATTTTTTATCGATATTGCGTTTTTGAGAATCGATACAGTTTCGTCTAACAAAATATCGCGATACTCACGTGTATGATATTTTCTTACACCCCTACTTTGAATGCACCCCTGTTCAAAATAACATGCAACAGTTACTCGTTTTAACACTAATGTTGGGTTAAATGGAGCAATTTTTATTGGACTGTTAACAGACTGTTAACTAACCTAAATTTCTAATGTATCTTTCTTTCTTTGTTTCTTTTAATTATTTGCTCTTATTTGCTGGGCTCAGATTAGCAATGAGAACCCACTGCTTGAGCGATTTGAATTTGACCAAACAGAGAATTATTCTTATATTTGGTTTCAGATAAGCCTTATTTGGTTCACCTGGACTGAAGTGCTGCTTTTGGCAGGCCTCACTTTTCACTCTTGATAGATATTGCAGCTTTCCTAAACGTAACAGAGCTATTTTAACGATAATGACAAATGCTGTTTTCCTGCCTTGTCTACCTATTGAATTTCTCCTTCCCATAAGGGTCTTTTTGGGACATTGCTCTGAGGAAGACATTGCATCAGGCATGCACATTATCTACTCTTTCCTCCAGTTGTCTTGCTCAGCCTGGCAGGGAAATGGGTGAAACGGGTGGCTTTAACTGGGAGAGAGTGTGTGGGAAATGCAGAATATACTTTCAGAAAGCAGGAGAGAACAGGTTGGGACCGAGGCAGCAGCCCTGGGGAATACCATTCGATTTCCATCATAGGTAATTTCTGTATGCAAAAAAACTGGTTTAAATATGTTTAAAAAAAACAACGTCTAGCTATCGTCAGTTGTATCGTCACATCAAGAAACCAGAGCATCTGTGTCTTTGGCACTGTTCAGGTGTCTAGTTTCTATAAGAGGACAGTGCAAATTGTTAATAGCTTCAGATTCCTCATGTATGAATCATTTTAAAATGACCCTGCTGCAGTACTGCTGGCATAACTGTTTGGTGTGGTAAACAATATGCAAAGTTACATTATATTTATGTTCCTGGCAGACAATACCTTACCAAAGCGTCTTAGAAAATACATGTGCTGTATTTTAGCTGGCAGCTAAAGATGCAGCTCAAGTACTACAATGAAACCTCAGGTTCTAGAAAGAACAAACGTGTCAACTGTTATAAAAGAATAAGTGTTACACTCTTAAAAATGGTTCTGTATTGGCATCTATGGTTCCATGAAGAACCTTTAACACCCATGGAACCACTAAAGGTTCTTTAGATTATTAAAAAGTTTTACACACTAAGAAAAAATGGTTCTTTTAAGAACTGTTCTATGAAATGTTCTGTGGGGAACCAAAAATGGATTCTACTAGATTTTCTCTTTCATGGACACCAAGATAATAGTTACCCATATTCTTTCTCCTTCTTTTGTCTCTATCATCGTCTCTTATTAACGTGCACATTTGTTCTGTAGTCATCGTGGAGACCGTACACATACTGTATGCTTCTTCTTCTTAGCTGTCCATCGTGTTCGATGATGACGCTTGCTCCAGAGATGGGAGTGGGAAGGGGATGGGTTTAGCGATGTTGGTCATATTGAGGCAAGCACAAGCATATGGTTTTTTGCTTTTATGCTAGGTCAAGCCTTTTCTTTACTGTTCATAATTTAACTTTAGGGTGAAGACCTCAGGGTGAGTAAACAAGCCTTGAATCCAGGTTATAAAAAAATTGTTTGACTGGCTCAAACATAGAATGAATAAAGGCACTAATTTTTATTTTATTTTTTAGTATTCCTTTTTATTTTTATTCATTTATTATAATATTTGTATTAATTTTTATTCATTATTCTTTTATTTTAGTTTATTTCTTTAAAAAAATATTTTATTTCTTTAATTGAATTTGTTTATTTTTGTTTACCTGTAATTTTATTTTATAGTTTCACATTTTTAAACTTTAATTTAAATTTTTATAACGTTTTATTCTTTTTGTTTTATTCGTTTTTAATATTATATAATTTAATTGCTTTTATTTGATTTGTTTTCTACTCTTTTCTGCTCTAGTCTGCTCTGCTCTATTCTATTCTATTCTTCCGAAGCTTTCAGGAAGCTCCTCAGTAATATTTGTATCACAGTGTGAGTCTTGCAACTAACCACGAAATGAGAAAGAAAAGCCTAAGAGCTACAAAAGGGGTTTGTAAAGGGCTTTCAGACGACGGCGTGTGTGAGTGGGTTTGATGAGCCCGTGGCTCTCAGTGTAGGTGATAAATGGAGGGTTTAGAGCAAGTGTTTATAGTAGGACAGTAGCTGAAGAGGCCTGCTGCACTGATGGGCCTAAGACACTCAAGGTCGATTATTTTTGTCCTACAAGCTGTCTGTGTCTGTGTGTTGGTTTGAGACGGGTGTATTCAGTAGGCTTGCAGTCAGTTGGCATCTATGATACAGCTCTGCCACTCTTGTTATATTTTGAGTATAGCGGTCTGTGCTGTAAACTGTATTGAGTATGCAGATGCTAATAAAGAAGCTTTCTTGTTTTTAATATTGTGTGCATCTACAAAACTTGCATGGACGCGAATTCCTTGCACTGTTGCTGTGGCTTTCGGTTGCTCCCCATATTGTTGTTTAGCGTTTGGAATGGTTCATGTGGAGCGGCACACTGGTGCTGCACCACAGGCAGGGGAAAACCTGACAACAAACCTTAACATTGCATTACGTTAAACTGCCGAGAAAGATATACTGAGAAAAAGAGTAAGAAAAGTGAAAATGTTTGCTTCAAATGTTTTTTTAGTAACTATGCAGCATAACACTCAATGCACAGATCTTCCCAAAGTCGTGCAGAATTTTGCATTACTTTGCTATGACCGCGGAGCTGCGATTCCCATGAGCGCTGTGATCTTGGGAAAAATAGAGCAATTAGTCTTTTCTGTCATTTATGCAAACATTCCACTGGAGCGACTGTTGAATGTACACACATGCTCCGGGCTCTTGCCATTTGTAGGCACCCGATGTGGTATCGCAAGATTTATGAATTGATTACAGTCTGTCAATCCATCGACAAACAAAAAATATTATTTTACACCACGGTTGTTTTATTTCCACAGATGTTTACTTTTGTTCACGTCTACAGGTCATTTGAAATGTCTAATAAAATACCTGGCTCTGTTCCAAAAATAGAGCTCCCTTGCTAC
The DNA here is from genome assembly GCA_018155175.1 of Sinocyclocheilus anophthalmus. Taxonomy (NCBI): domain Eukaryota; kingdom Metazoa; phylum Chordata; class Actinopteri; order Cypriniformes; family Cyprinidae; genus Sinocyclocheilus; species Sinocyclocheilus anophthalmus. The sequence goes on from JADLZN010000928.1 coordinate 287,102, forward strand.
CTACATAGGCAGCTGCCTTCTAAGACAGCATGCTATTGCTAACTCAAATGTAATCTCATGAGTGAGTGATTTGGGATTCGCTACATGTGAAATAGATAAAGTAATTTATTCCTTCTTTCAATCGTGCGCATTCAAGTCTAATTCTAATTAGGCTATATTCCTGTTTTACTGTATTTATCCTAGTTTTATGCTGTCATGAACTATAAGTTCATGTTTTTCCTTAAAGGTTTTGTAGTTCTTTAATGAATAGACATTTCAAAAGAACTTGACATAGAAATCTTTTGTAACATTATAAATAAATCCCTTTTGATCAATTTAATGCACCCTTAATTTTCTTTAAAAAAAAACTTTGGAATGGTAAAAGCCCCAAATCTAAAATCCTGTCATAGGTCTCTTGCTAGGGTTTGTAACAGAGCCTCTATCACCTTAGGCTTTCATGCATGGACTCAGTTAACATTCACAACTTCATACAGTGGCTCATTAATAGCGAATATTTCATTGTCATCTTGTCAACTCAATTTTAGAGCGGTCACCGTGTGAGAAATGTGGCGCTGCGAGCATATGTTGTCTGACCAAGGTGTGTCCTGTAATCCTGTGTAATCTGGCTCTGGTCTATTAGCGATTAATTGATTGCGATATCTAATCTGAACGGACTATTATTTATGATGGTTATCATCGAAATTGCCCGTAATGGCAGATAATTATGGCCAGATGTGGTCAATCTGAGATTAGTTTTTAAAGTCAACACACATTACAGTAAACCATTGCAGATGTGTAATATACACACACACCCTCCCCCTTAATCTAAGCATCATGTTTGTGGAATGCAAGAACATGTGCAACTCCACTTTCTCCTAACCTCAAATAAAAGACATTACCCCTTCTAAACACAAACAAACAAACACACACACACACGGCTCTCTCCATTACTAATTAATTCTCATCGTCAGTATTTTATGCAGTACTTCTTAAATTATTATTACCTCTTCAATTTAATAATTTTTGTTTAAATTCACTACTTTCTTCTACGTTTTCTCTTATTTTTCACTTATTATTGCATTATAGTCATGCTTTCCAAGGCTAGCATTGCTTTTATATTTTTCTGAGCTATTAGATTTTTTGATGGCATGATTGATAGATGATATTTACTTACTAGAAACAGTTTTCTTTCCAAAATTGTTATCACAAATAATTACCAAAAATGGCAAGTGACACATTCAATTAAATGGGAAATTTTGAAGTAGAAATACTGAAGTTTATTCAAGATGTACTCTTATTTAAACCTCTAAAAATATTTTTTTATAGTGTATAGGTGATATTTGATTTTGGCTAAGGCATTCAATTAAGTTTTGAAAGGCTGGTCACAGATCAGCGTCAGTGTCACCGTCACTCTGTGGATTTAGGGAGGAATGCGGTGAAACGGGAGGGATGGTGGCTTTCAAATGATTTGAGAGAGCGATGGCGGTTTTTAAATGAGTTCAGGGAGGGATGGTGGTTTTTAAAGGCATGGAGGAGGTGATGTTTATTGACTTGCGGACCACTGAAGAAGAATGGATGGCAGCGGTCCAGGGATGGAGAGAAACGCAGCACATTCGTACAGTATGTGCACATGTGTGTATCAACACACAAATCTAATCAAGCTTTGTAATTTAAACAGGCATGAGACCAGGGTGAACGTTAAATAAGAGCAAAGTAGAGAAAAAAACAGTCTCCTGTAATCCCCCTGTGTTAAACAGATGTTTATTTTGTTGTAGGGTGTTATAAATGGGTGCAGGAGAAGTGGTGCCTGTTTCCTTATTGGGAACATTTACATGGTTTAACTGTTTCTGTCTCTCACACACTTGTCCTGTTCCAAAGCCTAAGCAGCCGTCTATGTAGCCAGTCATTTCAGGCATTCCAAAAAGTTTCCAAAGTCACCTTCTTTTGGTGAAATTAAGGCAACAGTCACCACATCCACCCAATATTTGTTTTCTGTGCATTTTTATCAGTGTTGCACCATTAGCTTAGTGACATGCTAATGCCAAACTCTGTTGAAATCATTTGTGAGTTACATTTGCGAGTTCTTGCATATGTAGAGCATTCCAAATCAGTGAATGAGGATGGTGCCTTAGAAGGGAGCTCCCTATGTAGACAGCAAGGCTGTTTTTTTCTCTCACTGTGTGCATATTCATAAATCTCATTTGCTGTGAAGCTCTCAGACATACTGAGATGTGTGGAGACGCCTCTTGGCAACTGAACAAAATTTCTGTCAAAGTTTCTAAATTTATGCCAAAATGTGCAGACACAAAGTACAATTGCATTTGATTTCCACAGTTTGCAAATAATGCGCAGCTGTTTATTTTCTTCTTTCTTGTTCCCTTTGGAGGTATAGGATTCATGATTCCTCAAAGCACAGCAGGCAAATCTCTGCAGGCAACTCGAACCAGATTTGTTGGTAAACTACTACACGTTGTGCCAATTAAAATGATGAATTGTGATATCCGTTTATGTAAGTGAGCTAATCAAAGCACATATATAAACAGATGACTGCTGTCAGTGTTATTGCCCATCTAAACTCATAAAACAAAAGAGCAATTGACAAAATTGGAAAGATTTACAACTGAACTGCAATTCTTTCAAATCTTGTAGGTAGTGCAATTCAAATGTTAAAATGTTAGCATATAGCATTTTAAAGGTGCAGTGTACAATTTCTGTGCCACAAGCATTTTGTTTGTTTAAGTGGCCTGACTGAGACTGACATGACATCCATCGATCAATAATTTTATATTTCTCCATTGTTTTTTATTTGATTATGGATTGTAGTTCCTTCCCTCATTAATACCATTAAGTATACAGTCCTGGGGCCTGATGTATAAACGTTGGTGTGCCACCAAATGGGCAACGGACATGTGCATACGCAATGGTCCACGCACATATCGGGATTTATATAAAAAAAAAAACTAGGCGTAAATATGTGCGCACCATACGAACACTCTAGACCATGCGTACGCACTCTTTTACTGGAGGGAGCGAAATAAGGAAGCAAACAGAATTATTTTAAAGCCCATTTTACATTTGACATACACATTTAGATTAAATATGACACTCTGAATAATGAAGTTAAGCACTGAAATTTCATGAAATTATTATAATTTTTATATGAATTTAAACAGAAATATTTGCAGTGGATGTGCTGCTTTCGAACAATTTTCCTGTGGTATGCGTTTTAATGTTTTAATCACAGCGAAGATTGCATTGGCGCATGACAATTCCGCTTTAAATTGTGTAAATAGCAAAACATGTTCTGAGTAAAAAATACTTTTGCGCGAATAATAATGATAATTTTTGTGAACTTGACTTTGTTTGATGGCTTTAGAACATAGACGATAATGACCGATATAAGGATGTGCTCGTTGATCAAACATTCCATTGGCTGGTTTGAACAGGATTGAACAGTACTCTAGAACCTCTGTTCACAGGTGTCATGCACAGACAGTAGCCAAATGATAACCCCTTTCGTGCTCTTCCCAATATTGTGACAAACACCATATTTAAAACAGAATTTGAAGGAAACCGTAAGATATGCACGTTTTATTTTAAAAATGTTTTGTTATTGACACGGTGAGTCAGACAGCTATTTACACGTAGGAGTTTAGTTCACCAGCTAGTTAGTCATCTCCAAACACAGGATGTTTTAAAATATCTTTGAAAAAAATGAATAGGGAAATGCTCCGTAACCATGGCATAGTTGTCAGACAATATCGTCAAAAATGAATAGATACTTCGCATAAAGTTGGTTTGGCGCGTATGTTTTTTTTCTGTTCTGGGCAAAAAAATCTCCCTGCCCATCCATGCAGCCTGTCCTGAATGAGCAGGGAGAGCAGCAATAAACCCCCAAGGGTAAACAGAACAGAACAAAACTGATATCATTAATGTACTTAAGATTTTAAGTGTAACACTGATATCAGATAAAAGAATTATGTTAGCAAGGATATCAAGAAAGCAAGTGCCTGACTTGGCAGAAAGGAGGAGCTGGGATGGAGGGGGCATTTGCTTCCAAGCAAGCCTATTAAAGATTGAATAAGACTGAAGAGTGCTTATATAGGAATGCTGCCGAAATAATTGCTAAGCTTAATTGTGGGCGGGGACTACTTGTTGTTTGTATGTGACCAATGGCACACAGAGGTGAGACGTTACAGGAAACTGTTTGAAAACAGCCATTATTGTGCAGTTCTGTTGCGCTTCTGAATGAAAGGGTTATAGGCAAAATACTAAGACACGCTTCTGCAGCAATCACAGCCCTCAGGTTCCCAGTGTCTTATTAATTCACAACGGGTATAGAACTAGCTCATGTGTGCAATCACGGTGCACGTACAGCAAGATGTGAGTGGTGTGATTTGGGCCGCGTGGCCCGCTGCCAGCTTCCAGCCTCACTCCTGTGAAATGTGTGTTTAGACTGGCTTTCACTGAGGTGGTAAAATCCAGACCTTAACCTGAAGGCATAGCACAGTCAGTCCTCTGAGTTATGCCAGCCTTTCACCAATGACGCCCACCACAGAAAAGAGAGAGGGGCAGTATTTAAAGGCTCGCTCGAAATGTTTTGGCAGGGATGTAATCGTGATCTTGGCATTGAATGCAGGCTCAGTCTAAGGAACTGGGTTATGTTCGGGTTAGCACTTTTGCAGCGTCTGCTTGCATGCTCTCAGAGAATTACTAAATGAGCTCAATATCTGGCAGCGCTTGACAACGCGTATCGTTACTCTTGAGCCGGCCGTCAAGGAGCAGAGTTTTATGTGCGTTTTATAATTCGCAGAGGAGTTCGTGATGATGTCATCAGCTCATTACAGCTGGCGTCGGATCAGTTGATTCATGAGCTTTTCGTAATAGAAAGAGATCACAGGATATTGGTGGAGGGATGTTCTGGGATCACTAAAAGATGTTACAGAGTAATTCTACAAGCGAGGTCACATACTGAACCTGAGCATTAGCATGAGCACAGTGCTAGTTTACCTGTACGATAAGGAGCTTTTGGAGGCCAGCTTTTTTTCTTTTATTATGTTAACATGTTGTCCTTATCTCGTCCATTAGAATCACTCGTTATTCTCTGTGTACAGACTCTGTGCTCAGGTTACACAGTTCAGGGGCCACTTTTAGAAAATGCACAGTGCACAATAAAATTACCTGATAATTCATTTGGGTTTAAAATACGTAGTAACCAACAACTGAGATGGTGACCGGACGCTTTTTCAGCCACTTTGTTTTCAGAAGTATTTGTCAGCATGGGGATCAAATCCTTTAGCCGTGAACCGAACCAATCCAACAAGCTCTGAGGTGATTGTGATGATTTGAAGTAAAATAAATTATGTTTGAAATACAGACTTGCCTTTATATTTTTATCATCATCAAAACAAAATGTTATTGTCACTTGCCATTTTATTATCATTAAAACAGTATACTCTTAAAAGTCAAGGTTCTTTATTTGCATCTATGGTTCCATGAAAAACCCTTAACATCCATGGAAACTTTCCATTCCACAAAAGGTTCTTTACAGTGGAAAAGGTTCTTCAGATGATTAAAAAGGGTTCTTTTAAGAACTGTTCACTGAAAGGTTCTTTGAGGAACCCAAAATTGTCCTCCTGTGGCATTACTGCAAAAAAAAAACCAAAAAACCTTCTGAAACCTTTATTTTTAACAGTGTAGGTCAGTTTTTGAAAGATGCTTTTTTTTTTTTTCAGAACAATGTCAATGAATTGATTTTAAACATGTAAATATTTTGGATACTTGATATTTAGAAAAGCAGATTGACTATAATTGATGTGTATTGTGTACATTGCAAAACCTACACCCTGTCTGCCATGCAAAGAAATGGCATAGCATGCAATCAGTGAGGACGTTGCAGTAAAATACTTGTCTACTTATTGTGTTTATATTGTTTTGCATGATACAACTCAGACTGTGACTGCTCACAAAGCAAACAAAACATAATTTGTTTTTAGAGTTGTGCTGTAGATTCAGGCTACGTTTACACTAGTGCATTTTAGTTTTCAAACGCATAACTTTTGCTACGGTTACACCTGTCGTTTACATTAACCCGGCGTTTTCGACCCTCGAAAATGGAGACTTTCGAAAATGCTGCAGACCCCATTTTGTTTTGATGTGTGTCGGTTGTGAGAAAACTCCAGGGTTGTCTTTCAGTGTAAAAGGACCAAAACAGAGACTTTCGCTCTGCGTATCCTTGACAGCTGTGTAAACAATAACATCATGCTCATTATTGTACCTACATGAATGGTCATGTGACATGCATTTTCATTTTTTGTAGTGTGGACGGAGAACGTTTCTGAAACACAGTGAAAACACAAGTATAGACGAGGATCGTTTTCATTTTAAAACACCATTTTAAAACAAAAACGCACTAGTGTAAACAGGACCTCAGTAGCAGTATTTCAATCATGAGAACTCTATGAAGATTTTAGCATGGTGATGGATATGACAAAGTTAATGTATTTGGTCTTGGCAGACTAGATCTGCTACGCGGCTGCTGCTGAATTGTGCTGCGATTGCTGCTGCTGTTGTGATTGCTGTAGTTTAGATTATTGCTTGCTGCCTGCTAGCAAGTACAGGAACTGCTACTGCCAAGGATATGAACGATACCGTGCCGTGCAGTATTAGAAGACATACTGCTTGCACAAAAGCATATAAATAACCGAGCAGATCTATACTGGTGGAGCTAGGGAAGGTGGAGGGTTTCAGAGAAAATATGAAAGTGCACTGCAGGAATCTCTAGTGAATGCTAGACAGTGAATCAATCATCTTGGCAGAGCATGAACCATCATCTTGTGCAAAGGTCATTTACACTCTTGCATACCTCAGTTACGGTGAAACAAACCGCAGCCTGCGCCGTCTAGGAGTTCATGACTGAATATATTGTAGTCCAGTGTGCGTGCAATCCGCAGACATAATCATTCGGGTCCAGATTTTTAGTTTTGAAATCTTGATTTCTGACCCTAATTACACTAGTGGCTAGTGGAGTGTTTCTTTCATTGTATCTGAGAGGTAAGGCTTCGAGAAGAAGCATTGATATGCACATATTGGATTTCTTAAGGGGATGCAAAGGAATGTTAACCATATTATCCCACTTAGAGGCTCATCAGGTTGCCAAGTTCTATCTTGGGATCTCAGAAACTTTGTGCATTGTGCTTGCCGTCCCTCACTAGTCTTCTCTGTGGTGGCAGTCCTTTGGAATGCATCTGAATTGTACGTTTGCCAGATATTATTGGTTTGATCAATGTCTCATGAAATGCACCTTGCAGGATTTAGGTATTTTATTCATTTTATCTTAGCTAGTCAGGAACTCAGAAGCACAACACTGTGCTTTCCGTACAGCCTATTAAGGGGCCAGGACAGGGCGTTGTGTAATTTTAATCCCAAATTTTGTCTTCTGGCATGCGTCCATTGCCACACCCCATCAGCATTTAAAGAAGTCGTTGTACAGTTGTTGATTTTCAGCACTGGAACTCAAAGTGCTGTGAATGTACTGGGTAAAATCCCAGCCAACCGAGCTAGTGCCTGGCGGTAGAGAAATGAACCGGAATTCAGGCCCATGGGCGCAAGTGATCTCTCCTGTCTTCGACCGAACAGTCGGAAACAATTGGGCATTGAGTTCTAGAGAAGACCTTTAAGGAAAAGTTCACCTAAAAAGTACAATATTCTTCATACACTTTACTTGTCTGAATGTATTACAAAGAAAAGTAGAATAACATGTTTCGTATCAAAACAAATAAATCTAAAATACGAAAAGTCTGACGACATCATCGAATTAGCCATTAGCGCTTATGACCGAAGGGCCTTCCACTAAAGAAGTGTTCTGGTGTAGGAATGACATTGAATGGGCTATGCGCCGTATGGACAGTTTAAAATTTTTATAGGTGAAGCACCTTTAAGTTATTCTAAGCCGAAGGAGAGTTGGTGACATATCTGGTTAACACCAAGGAAGGTAGCAGTGCGAGCGGTCTCAAGCCAAGCTGATGCCATGTGAGTATATAAGTAGGTCCTAACGGCGGGAGGCGAGTGGAAGGTTCGCTCCACTTTGCACAACGGATTAACCTTTTTCTCTCATATTCGTCCATCACTGTTTTAGTATGCAGTCCCTGTTTGAAGTCTTGACACCCACCCTACAAACATTGTGTTTTTTGGACGGGTGTGTCACAGACATGATACAGCCGTCCTCGCCTGTAACAAGTTGTTGACAAGAACAAAATCACTATATCCACACCCACCCCCCCCCCCCCCCCCCCCCCCGCACCCCCGCCATCCCCCCCCCACCCCCCCCCCCCCCACCCCCCCCCCCGCTCCCCCGCGCTGTTCGAGTTTTTTTACTTCAAAATGGCATGTTTGTAATTGAGTATTGTAAACTTGCTGTTTCTTATGTAATTATGAAATTTGCTAGCAGTTTCTAAAAGAAAAACATTTCTAAAACAAATTTTCTTTCCGTGCATTTCAGACCAGCTTTAAATCTGCTGTATGTGTGTATGCAGTATCAATGCTAAACCTCCTGGCAGTATGAAAAATCAAGAAGCAGCATAATTAATCCTGAGCGGGCCAACTCTTTTTATTTATGTTTTTGTGAGTGTACCATCCCACAGGTGTCAGGACCATGAGACCTGAGCAAACACGCAGGCCAGTGCAGCCAAATGGAGTCCAGGTTCTAGCGTGTGCACTGGATTTATATCTCTGTGCTCTGGAGAGAAACTCTGGTTCTAAAGACAAGATGGAAGAAAAAGCAGTGCTGTAAAATAGCTTTTAAAATGCTTGAGGTTCCTCTATTATGGGTTATGAAAGGTTCATAATTTGGTTTTGGGAGTCCACAACAACAAGTTGACATGCATGCAAGGTCAAAAAAAAAACAAAGCGACTTTCCTAAAATGTCTCTAAATCTCACCGATTATCGCTCAGACCTTCACAGCGATTCATATGTTAGATCCCAAACCTCTCCTTTGCGTGACGCTAATCTGCGGAAATTGGACCAATTGGTTGATTTAATTTTCATTTCATCATGCCTGTAATGCCTGATAAAGCAGCGTTTGTGAGCACAGTGCTGCTTTGTGTACAGCGTTAACGGAGAAACCGCTATTTTTACAACTCCAAAAGCGGCACCTAGTGGCAAAGAAAGAATTTGCATTTTCATTCAGACCAACGCGAAAAAGACAAAAAGGGGCGGGCAATATGCCTAATGTTTCATGTGGTAAACATGAAACGCTTGGGATCGTTTTAAAGGGGTTCATATGATGCGATTTCAAGTTTTCCTATTTCTTTGGAGTGTTACAAGCTGTCGTGAATAGATAAATAATCCCTAAAGTTGCAAGACGAGAAAGTTCCAACATCCACAGAGATCCTTTATGTAAAAGTTCAAGACGTCTAGTCACACCTAACCGTAACCGGCTTGTTCTAACACGACCCCCCCATATTTTTGATTATTCCTACTCCTATGTGAGAAGATTTGCATAACGCCGCCCAAATGTCAAAGAAAGAAGGTGTAACTTTTAGTCTCACTGTAGTTTTTGTTGACGCTGCAGCCATGTCGTGCAGGCGCTGTGTGTTTTGTTGTGTAAGTGAAACTACTTTGTTTGGTCTTCAAAAGAGGACGATATCCGCTTCGTCATGCATGTAGAGCTGATCTGTGCTGGTCGCTGAGTGAATACATCAACTTTCACCGTGGACGAAGCGGAGTCCAGCCAGGGGTCATCACGTGTGGTTGCCGCTCATTTGTCGGATCTGCCGGGCGCGCCGTTCTCGACCCCGCTGCCTCAGCTCACTCTAGCCTGGCCTCAGTGCACGCTAAGCTGGGGCTTCACCTCACGCTAGCCCGGCCTCAGCTCACTCTATCTCGGCCTCAGCGCACGCTAAGCCGGGGCTTCCCCTCAAGCTAGGCCGCTGTGTTTTTTTGTTGTGAAAGCGAAAATACTTTGTTTGGGCTTCCAAAAGAGGACATGACTATTAAATCAGTGGTTAAGTTGTATTTACAAAAATGTTCCAGAACAGTTCAACCCAAATAACCAGATGTGTGCAGCACATTTTATGGAGGAATGTTTACTGATCCTGGGAGAGTAACGTTAGACTGCAATGCCGGCTGTTCTGACTCACGTACGTAAGTACGTTTATATATAAAGAATTTGCCACTGACGACTTCAAACGCGAGTTTTGAGCAGTGTAGAGTAGACTTGTTGTTTGTAAATTTCTCCGATCACAAATGCAGACAAGTTTATGTTTACGCCCCCCCGGCGTGGCGCGATGCAATGCAACGCAACACGTAAAAAGACAATACAAGTCATTATAATCAGTAATTATATCCCCACTGGATGCAACAAATGCCTCGTTCGTAATGGGTTTATTGTTTTTGTCTCGTCGCTCCGGCCGGGAGACGGCATTACAGTATGGTAGGGGCGTTACATTTCCGTCTCACACTTGAGGTATTCAGCCAATCACAACAAACTGGATAGCTGGCCAATCACAGCACAAACCTCGCTTTTTCAGACCGATGAGCTTTGGAAAAAATCGACACGTTTCAAAAAGGAGGGCATAGAGGAGAAACAATAATGTACAAGATGTGGAAAATAATGTGTTTTTTTAACTTTAAATTGCCTAAACACATTTCATTACACCAAATAAAAAAAAATGTTATTTTTAGCAACGTCACATGACCCCTTTAATGATTAAGAGTCGAAGTTCTTGTGAGAGACAATAAATTTTACACGGGACACTTTCAAGATTTAAACTTTGCAGGATGTTTTCATTTAGTGTTACACACTGCATGAGGGGTAATTTTCAAAAATCCATAATAAGGGGCACTTTAAATTGTATCTGTGTTTCTGTGTATTCCTAGTTACCTAATTTGTGCTGCTGCTGATTACCCTTCCTCATACATAGGTTTTTCAACATGCCTATGTTCAATTTCATTGTCTAACTCATTTGTACTACACACATACCAAGAGATACCATCATGCTACTTTTTCTTAATGATTGGATTTTTAACCAGTGAATGATAAAATAAATGTTTAAAACAATATCAGATTTGAATTAAGTGGATGAACCTGAGCCATATCCATGGAGTACAGTACAATATTACAGAAACAGGCTTATTTGGCTTGATCCAGTAAAAAAAACGCCTAGAAATCATCCAGATGTGTTTAGCAACCACCCACAATGGCATAGTACAGACATTGGCAAGTTTTGCATGGGTTAGCAGCACCACACTTTTTCCTTAACTATTTATTTATTTAGCCTAATAGTTTATGATTTTCTTTGTACAGCATTTACTCTATATCTCTCTTGCTTCTGTCCATCCAGGGCCCTGTAGGTTTAAGTTTGAGAGACCACAGATGAGGTGGTAATATCTTGATGTGTATGGAGAGGCTGTTTCTGGCTCTGGTTGTGTCTTTAGGGCTCTCAAAAGAGCTCCAGCTGTTTCAGATTTTGTTTCCAAACTCTAGGAAGCTGATGATGCTTGTGGTTGTCTTGAGAATAAGAAGAACTGTAAATATATATATATATTTATATATACTACCCACCCACCCCAAACACACACACACACATTTTTTTGTTCCCATGCAGGCAGTGTTAGACACACAAGGAAGAAAATATCATTAACTTGAAGTTGTGGGTAGAAAGTTAATGCACTTGCAAAGATACTGCCACACAAACAACACTTTCTCCCTCTCCCTTATAAACACACAAATTCTTACCCCAGCTGCAGTATGTGCACACACACACACACACATTCCCTCCCTCTGGATTAAGCTTACTATAATGGGAAAGCCCTCAGTGCATGCAGTGTTACCCTCTCATTACCACTGCACCTGTCCTGAACTGACAGAACTAATGCTGGACAGCACTTAATGAGAGAAAGCAACTGACAGATGAGACGAATACTGACAGAGAGAGAGAGTTTACTGTCAGAAATGAAAGGGAAATTATTTCTGAACTTGTAATGTCATGCAGCAATCAAAGTGTCAGTTTTTTATACATTAATGTTAAAAGGTTTCAGGTCTGTTTAAGTCTCTTATGTTCACCAGGCTGCATTTATTTGATCAAAAATACAGTAAAACTAGAAATATTGTTCAATTTTATTACATTTTAAAATAACTGTTTTTCTATTGGAATATATTTAAAAATGTCATTTATTTCTGTGATGCAAAGCTGAATTTTCAGCATCATAAACATATGATTGCACAGCCAGCCTTGTACTCGTCTAGGTTAAAAAAACTGTCGTCCATAAAATGCGTTGCACAAATTCGAACATCTGGGTTGTGCTGTTCTGTTGTAAATAAATCTTAACCAATGATTCCTAATTGCATCTACTTCTGGAAGGCCAAATAAAGTGCTTTTGCTTTCGCACTGAAATACACAGCGTCTCCCTGACATGGCTGCATCAACACGACTGCTGTTCCTGAAACCACGCCTTCTTTCTTCCTTCTTTCTTCCTTCTTTCTTCACATTTGGGCGGCATTATGCTACTATTTCCACATAGTGACGTAGACATGTGGGGGCGTGTAGAACGAGCCGTTTTAAAGGTCCGGCGTGTTGACAGTTCTTAACTTTTAAAAAGAATATTTCTTTGGATTTGAGACTTTAGTCTTTGCAACTTTACAGATATTCTTTATGCACCAAGAGCTTGTAACACTCCAAAGAGAAAGGAAAACTTGAAATCGCATCATATGAAGGGGTTAAGTGATTTAGCCAAAACTCTTTTATCAAAACCTCTAATTTTCTATTATACACACTCCTCCATCAGCTCTATTTTCTCTTTAACAATGGATTTCCTCATAGGCATTATACCTCATTGTGCATGTGTGAGTGTCATGCAGATAGTGCCCATTCACTCTCACCTTTGCCATTGTAGTGTAATTATATCCAGTCATCACAGAGTGTGCGTGAGTGTGACCGGTGAGGCATTTGTGTTTTGTGTTCGTGTTGTTGATCTAGGGCTTGCACGGCTACTCGTTTTCTCTAGTCATCCTGAAAAGTAGTGGACTAGTCAGCAAGCCAATGTTTACCTTATGTAAATGTGCTGCCGTGCCACTGCAGAGTGTGTCTGTGCAGCTGAGATGTGAAAATAAAGCTTAATCTACACAGGCCCAAAGCATTGTTGTAGAAATAATCACCTTGTTAGTATAACAGATTGTAATACACAAAATGCACTTAGTCTTAAGACAGGGTCAATCCAAAGGCTGCAATTTACATAAGTATGTAGTCTATTTGCAATGTGAACTTCAAGAGCGAAGAGTGGCACTGTGTTCATTTACACACATGCAGCTTATAATACAGGGTTTTCAGAGCAGCTCGGTTCACAGTAAGTGCTGCTTCTCACAAACTTGCATAATTGCAGATATTTTTGTGGACAGTTTACACCTTTTCAAGAAATATTACACCAAAGTAAAAGCTTGAGGATCTGGCTAGGATGTTAGTAGCTTCAGAGTTTGAACGTATGAAAGGGGTGATATTAAGACAAAAATATTTGTGTTGTACCTTTCAGTATTAGTTGTTTTTTTTTAACCTAAGACCCTTAAAGGAATAGTTTACCCTAAAATGAAAATGTACTCAACCTCAGGCCATCCAAGATATACAGTGGGTATAGAAAAGAATCACCCCCCTTTAAAATAATCACATTTTGTTGATTTGCAGCCTGAAATGAAGATGGACACAGTTTTTGTTTTATCCGGCTGTATTTACTCCGTGCAACTTATAACATCCAAGTGAAAGATATAACACCAACATGTCAGAAAAAAAAACAAACAGAATCACTGAGTTGGAAATGCAGTGAATGGGTGCCATCAGAATGAGCGTCCAAACAGCTGATAAAAACATCACAATAATCCACAAGTAATTCACACTGCTCCAGTCCATCAGTTAACATCTTGTGAAGTGAAAAGCTGCATGTTTGTAAGAAACAAATCCATCATTAAGGCATTTTAACCATTGCTTCTGGCCAAAATACCAGTTCATCATCCATAACCATGCTTCCTCCAATGTAAAAGTTAATCACCTGTTGTTCTCTCACATCAAATGCACCAACGTATTTGTTTAGACAATTTTGGACTTTTTTCGCTTGTAAACAGTGCTTAATATGTTCATATTTCTCTCCTGATTCAGACGAGATGACTATTTCACTGGAGAAAGCATGCAATATTATTAGGTCGAGGACTTGTATTTTAGCTGGAACAACTGTGTTGGTTGTTAAATTATTGAAATTTTAACTTAAAATCTTAGGGGTACGTCAATTAAAGATTTTATATCTAAGCGGTTTGGCTGACATAAAGGTTTGGGAATCCCTGCCTTAAGATATTGCAAGATGGATGTGCATGAGAGAGAAGTGTGTGTGTGTTTTGTGTTTACACTTGAACTGTCAGTGGAGTGTTTGTGGGTATTTAGTGCATGTTTGTCAGTTTGATCTTTGCACAATTACTGTAAATACCCTTAACGCAAATGCAAATGAAATGGCCCTGTAGCGTGCGATAATGAAGAAGTGCTTGGTGTGGTGTAATAGTGACATAACAATACAGGCTGGTCAGGAAATAGGGTTTATATCATCTGTGAATACACTGAAGCATGAAGATTTCCCATAGAATGATGTGAGACAGACGAGTTTGTTTGATAGAATAATTAAAAGTTGAGTGACAGAAATGTAGGGAATTAGAGTCAACACTAGGAAAAAATGGGAGAAGAGAGAATTTAGGAGAAAGATGGAAAGCGAGATGGAGTGGCAGAAAGACAGGAGGTGGTGGGTGCCTCATTTACATAAAGGGTAGGGCACGATGCCCAGTTTAGGAGAAGGGTTGGCACCTCGCCTCGCCGAGTGGCGGAGGTAAAGAAAAGAATGAGAATGAAAGCGAGGGTGGAGGGGTGTGCGTTGGAGAGCTCAGAACATCTCTAGTTTAAACCTGGCACTTGGCACTGGAGCTGCTGAAATATCAACCATAATTACATGCAGTTGTTTACAGGTTGTGATTGGATGTATATGCGGTAACCCGACTTCCTAGTGACTGAGGAAGGATATCAGTCTTACATTATGTGGGAATAAGACAACGACAAATGATAAAGCTCTGCCATGCAAAAATAATTTTCTGTCGTGGGCAACTGACCGTGATAGAACTTTATGTTAGTCACTTGAATGCGGCGTTTTGATGCATAGCCCCGTCCACAGTTGCATCTTATTTACATTGATGCATTTTATTTTAGTTGCATTTTATGTCGTGATTTTAGTAGGATGGAGAGCCGACGGTCTTGCTTAAGAACCGATGCCTTGGTCCATCACTGAACAGAGGGAAGGACAATACTTAATTGTTTTTTTAATGATTGTTAAGGTGAGTAAAATGAAGCGTATGTAGCTTTCAGCAGTCTTGCTAACTTCTGATAGAGCCACTGAATTAAATCATCCCATCCGTGTTAGGAAACGTACCAATTTTTACAGTCTAGGGCTGTCACAGAAACAGGTGCGATTTCTGAAGACAACTATTTTTCTGATGTCTTTTTAGTATAATTGCTTGTAACATCTATTATTATAATCGCTTATGGCGTTTTTCACAAATAGGGCTCAATATGGCCTGAAACTCTGAAACATGTTTTCTTTTTAATCAAATTGTCAGTGAAAATGTTGATAATGTAAATACCGTTTTTGTTTACATTTTTACAGCTAAAAAAAATAAAAAAAATAATGATATTAAAAAAATAATAATGAGTGACAGCTGCTAATTTAGCCTAATAATTAAGCTGTGGTTATTACCATAGAATTGAATAGATGATGTCAAAGTGATGACAATTTTATTTGATACAGTTGTGAAGGTCAAGACCTTTGTGATGGGACAGGCCAAAACTGACACTTTATGTGGTGGAATGATAGAGATATTTGTTTAAAACTACATTTTAATGCTAGGTTAATTTTATGTATAACAATAGTTTATAATAAAGGTATCATACGGCTCACAAAAAAAATGCTTTAGGCTACTGTGAATTATTATTATTTTTAATAGAAATGTACTTTTACACACTATCGCTGCCTCTATCAAAACTCTTTGCATTTTAATATTAAAAACAATATCTGCTGTCTTTATGAATCATTTACCTTTAAGGTCGTCCACAAATGGAGATCTTGTCTCTCTCTCTCTCCTCTCTCTCTCTCACACACACACACACACACACACACACACACACACACGCATGTCTGGTTTGCTATCCTTGTGTGCACTCTCCATAGGCGTAATGGTTTTTCTACTGTACAGATCATATTTTCTATTGCCCTACACCAACCCTACCCCTAAACCTACCCCTCACAGGTAACTTTCTGCATTTTTAGATTTTCAAAAAACTTCATTCTGTACAATTTATAAGCTTTTGTACCCGTGGGGAACACAATTTAGGTCCCCACCGTGACACAAGTCCACATGAGTCTGTGTGTATTCAGGTTTAAGTCCCCACCAGAATAGAAAAACAGGTACACACACACACACACACACACACACACACAGACAGAGGGGAGAGTGCATTGCTCCCACAGTAGGCAGTATCAGTATTTAGTGTGGTTGGACAGTCGGATCGGTTGTATTTAGTCGCTGCGTAAGCGGCTCAATGCTGTGGTGTCACGCCGTGCTAGTCTCGGCATTTTTTCCAGTTTACACTTCATCAGTCTGCTGAATGATCTCACCCATCCAGTCCAGTTCTCTGATCTAGACACATGTTCCCGCGGACGGAAACACCCTCATTCATATGATGAATGTTTTACTTTCGTAACGGTATTTAACAGGCGTCTCTAAATAGAAATCAGTGTTGTTCTTACAGCTGTGCTCCTGTAGCTAATAGACAGACTGACACCTGAACAAACGGTAATAGGCTACTGTGAAATTATGGTATCCAAATCACATCTAAATGTTTATATTCATAATAATATCAAATTTAGTGTGTGGTAGCTATTGAATAACTTTCAGGGGATAGACTAACGTTAGTCTGAAGGAAATATGTTGTGATTCGCCTTGTGCAGGTTGTCTTTTGTGCTCGTAGTCAAATGTCAACTAACTTTTTTTTTAAAGAAAAACACAATTTCTGTGTGAATTAGGAATATTTACCCGTGGAGCTGAAATCACATAAATTACACCCAGATGCATCTTGGAAACGCGTCTGTTTATAAAACTGAATTAATTCCACATTAATTCCTCCGTCTCTGATTTGTAAGTACAATTTGTTTGAATTAATTTGATCCTCAGGTTACATGCTTTGGTTAAAAGTCTTAGCTTGGTTGCTTGGTCTCTACGTGCATAGACATAGAATCGCGTGATGAAATATTTTCCTATTTTACAGCTACAGCACTATATTTATGCATGTTATTTAGTCTATACGAGACACACATTATCTGTCACAGTTTAGATCGTAGATTAATGACTCGTGATTTCTGTTTTAAAACATAGCCTATGTTTGAATTGGTTGTCAGGTTTATAGAAGATTTTGAAAGATGAAAGATGAAATAATAGTAATAGCCTATATTCTACAAAGATATTCTTCGAAGAAATATTAAAAAATGACGGTGTAAAAAAGCCCTCAGTGTCAACCCGATTGTAATTGCTTCATAAATTCGGGTTATAGCTAGATAAAATATGGCAGGATGCGCAAGGGGCACGTAAATATTGTTTTTTAAATATTTTACTTGCTGATTTTTCAGTTATTAAATGTCCCAAAATGGTAGCATACGCTATTCGGCTGGTTCCCAGTTCCTGGAAATATTTCTTTGATGATATATTCGATTTCGTTTTTTCCATTTTTGTACTTTAGAACTAGAAATTTTTTTAATATTATTCAGGACATGTGCAAATTATGGTGATGTTCTCTAGTGATCTGAATAGATTTGGCCTTTTCATATGAAGAAATGCTCTTTTTTTCCCGCCTGTTGTGAATCTATTTTCATACAAGTTTCATTATATTTTGAGGGAAACATTTCTTGCAAAAATTCCCCAGTTCATGTCAGATTTCTCGGCTCTCTCGCATCAGCCGCGCGAGTGTCTGCTTCACTCTATCCGCAGCCTTTTTTTCTGTCTCGCGCCAGTGAAGGAGCTCGAACTCCCGCCAACGCGATTTAAAAATAAAAAAAAACCGTTAGAAGTTTACAGGTCAGTCGTTTTAGGCGATTAAGAATATCATATAGGCTATTGTTTCTAAAAAAGTAAAGAAAAGAAAGCAATGGAAAAGACTAAAACACAATCATCTTAAAAGAATAGAGGCCAGAGGTATGGTATCTTTTTTTTTTGTCGTTATTGTCACTGAATTTGTTTCGTTACCTTACGTTTCGGTGTTACGTAAAATAAAAAAGGTTACTTTCGAGTATTAATTAAGACTGTGTTGTTCAGTGAGGGTGGGTCAAACATTTCTTGGCATTGGCTAGAATAAAGGGCAACCATACAAACTAAAATCTTTAAAAATGTCAGATATTACTGTAGCTAACGTTAGACATTTGATGAGCCCCCACAAAAAAACAAACAAAAAAAGACCAGAGTGGAAATTTGATCAAATTGATCAATGTTAGGCTATAGGACACTTAACTTTGGTGGGATTCGCGTATCGTGTGGTGTAATATTAATATATAGAGTAACAGGACATTTCAGCACGGATTCTGGATATAGTCTGAATGTGTGCGCTGCCGAATTTTCTTTTCACAATCTCAGCCTTTCTCTCTCTCTTTCGCGAAGAAGTAGGCCTTGCTATAGCTACAGACAAAACACACAAGCAGTACGCAGCAGAGTGAGACAGCCTTTCGCAGAAATCTCGCCTTTTTTGTCTGTCTCTCTCTTTCTCAAACTTTTTTTTAACTTCCTCTAGCGCTCTCCTTTTTTCTTGGGTAAAACAAAGGTCGCTGGCTGTTTAGAGAGGAGAGTGTCATACACAGATAAGATAGGCTGTGGTATAAAAGAGTTTCAATAAGGGCATTCGGCAGTGAAATAATCCAGCAAGCTTGCTGGGGAACATGCGCAAACGCTGTTTTATAGGCCGTTTATGCTTGCATACTAATTTATTCTCATGACAACAACACAAAGTTCATGCTGTCATAAAGTTTGCTTCATCCAAAATCATGTCAGATTTGCTGCAATCATTCAACCAATAATTCAAGCAAGAACAATGAATTTGTTACTGACACTTTTCCCCCCTCAGGTCAGACACTTTCAAACTCTTTGTTTGCAGACATTGAAATTGCTTCATGTAAATAAATGTATCAGACACAAAATCCACGTAGTCTTGTCAAACCAAATTAGAACTGTAGCAACATAGGCAAAAACGAAATACCAAGACACCTTGATCTGTACAAAGTCAACTGATATGAATTGTGAAGAACTTTCCTTTCATTTGGATTGGAATTATGCAAAGTGAATTGCAAGCCAATGGAACATTTAAAAACAAAATGACACACCAACCTGATGGTCGGCTTTGTTTGTTAGGAAACGCTGCATTTACATAGCAGGCGCCTACTGGCAACAGCATAGTCTGCAGTGAGTTGCTTTGAAAATGAGGCTGCTTCACCCGGTGGTCTCAGATGGGCCTGCTGGTCGCCCTAAGGTGTCGCGTAGCCCTGAGAGAGTGGCATATGTTGCGTAAACTCATTGTAGGGATTAAACCAGATTAAATCACTTGATACAAATCTGCTCAAGATAGCGATTCCCTGGCTCTGTCTATGGATCATAACAGATCATTGCGAACAGGGATTGCCTGCATTCCTTTAATACGTTGTACATATAGTTTGGAGCAGGATTTAATCATTGAATGTTTTGTGTGCTACGGCTCAGGGCCAGTGTGAGAGAGTTTCAGGCCAGACTGTGTTGTCATTACATCTAGTGTTCGTTGATAATGTAGCCTACATGTGCCTTTGCAAACTAAAACTTTTGGCTTTTCAGTGATGTGTTGACTGTTGTTATTGCAAATCTTTCTGATTTAAATATATGAACATGGTAGCTGGCTAACTTATGTGAGGACTTTGAAATTGCGAGACTGATTTGCGCTAGTCTTGGATGCATCAGTTAGAATGGGTTCAAAAGAATAAATCACAGTATGTCACTGTTTTCCTGTAAAAGGGTGTTTATAAAATTAAATCCATCATGTTTCATTATTAATTTCATTATAGCATTTTAATTCTATTATTGCAAATTAATCTATTATTTTTATTATTATAATTTTTGTAAAGAATACTTAATATTTTATAAAAAAAAAAATTGTGACTTTTTTGAGGTTGGGCTATTATTTGGCAAAAACATTTTGGTTACTTACTGTTGAAAATACTGGCAAGACAAGTAAAAATTAATAGTTGTAAGTTAGTTGTTGAATCCTGCTATAGAGTTGCAGTTTTGTAAAAAGCATTATAAGGAGAATAGGGATTTTAGTTTGTTTTTTAAAGGAAACAACTATTAATACACTTTCTTATAGAAGCATTTTAATGTGAAATACTTTTTTGTTGTTCTTAAAAAAAAAAAACCCTAACAAATGTTTTTAATGTGGCCAAACGTTCATATCTGACGTGGTCACATTCTCAGATAGAGTTCAGAGAGAGAATGTTCTTCTGCTGTAGACCATGTCTCTGTCTTTGCTCTTTGTTTGTGTGCCGAATCTAAAGGCAGCTGCTGGTCTGTAGCGTCTGCTGGGAGTTCTGGCCCGCGTGTTCACACGCCGCTCAATGGAGGGAGGGGACGGGGCAAACGGGGACACTGCTGTGTGCTCGCGCGATGGAAGTGATGGCAAGTGTATTGGTGAAAATGGCAAAAGTGCGTGTGTGCATCTGAGCTCGGTTCTTGAAGACAAGAGGAGGAAAATGGAGGTAAATTGGGGTGGGAATGGACTACGTGCAGCGCCGCTGATTGGCACATGTAAAATTAATGTGCTCTGGACTTTGCAGTTGCACAAGATAGGAACTTGTTAATTTGGCAAAGTAAGGAGCCAACCTACTGACCGAACCCTACACTATCTCCCCCCGCGCTCTCTCGCTCCATCTCTTTCACCCTCCCTCCCATTCAGCCCTTCAAGCGTGCGTATTGGCTGAGCGATCGGGCACCCGGTGCCAAATAGGTGGGCTCAGCTTCGCGCTGGCACACTCTGAGGCAATGGCTAGGAAAAGAGCATGGAGAGGAAGAGAGAGATAGAGTTGGAGAGGAAAAAGGGGAAAAAAGGAAGCTTCTATCGGGTTTGCCAGCGGTCGTACGCGCTCTTCCAACATTGATTTGGTTCTCTCGGTTTTTTTTTGCGCTCACCATTCACTCCTCTCTACCCCCTCTCTGTCTCTCTCTCTTTCTCTCTGTCTATCTCCCATTCTCTGTCTATCTATCGCTCTCTGTGAGTCGAATGCAGAGCACGCATATCTGAACAAACACCACTTACTGCTTTGCCAAACGTTTTTTTCCTCTTTGTTGCGGTATTTGTGTATTTGTGTACGTTTTTTTCTCTAACAGTGAGTACAATACTTTTTGATTACGAGCGATTTCATTGTCCGCTTTCTTGTGTTCATATGTAATATTTAATTTTTGGTTTTAGTGGCTGGCAAAATCCCCCCCCTTTTTTTTTTGCTAACTTTTTTTCCCCTCTCATTTCCCCCTGTCTGTTTTGTGTATTAAATATTCCTCTCGTGCATTTCTTGTTTTTGTACCTCCAGAGCTGTCACTGTTTGGCTTCCTCCAAGATTTTCTGAATTTTTTTTTCCGTCTTCGACTGGACATTTTGACAATTTTAACTTGTTCTTTTTTTTTCTTCAGTTTTTTTACCTTTTGCAACAACATAAAAAAAAACCTCTGATATTGTGCTCTAATAATTGGGGCATGTAGTGTCGAGTTAAGTGCGGAGAAGACATTTCACTTGTTTTTCCACTCCATTTCGGCCAGCAGGGTTTATGATGAAAGTGCAGAATGGTAACTACAGACATTTTTAGTTGTTTTGCTGCATGGCTTGTGCGTTTTGTCTGTGGCGTGCTGCTTCTGTGTCTGTGCCGTGTGGCGATATAGTTTGGATCAGGATGTGCGGTAGCAGGGGTTGGTTGTGCGGTTTGGCACAAGCGACAGTGAGCAGCTGTTGTGGACTCTTTACGTCTGTCCCTCAAAAACATCATTGTCTGTTTTGAACTGAGAAAGGATCTTTTGAAATGCAAAAATGTCTTTGTAAAAGAATGCAGAAGAAAAAAGTGAGGTTACTTATAATTTAGTATGTTTTAGTTTTTTTTCTTAATAGCATGTCGGTAGTTTTATTATATATTTTGGATAGGAATTCTTGTTCTAAATTAGCATAACATTGTCTGTATTTATGCGATGCTTATGACGAATGTTTGTGTGTGTGTGTGTTTGTCATCCTGGCAAACAAGCACTCACATGTTTCCCGTACCTTCCTTCACAAAGCGCCGCCGAATAATGCTCCGAGATTATAACGTCTTCTCCCCTTCCCTCCTCTCCTCTCCCCTGCTTCCCGTCTCTCCCTCCATCTCTCCATCCCTCCAGGATGAATTCCATCCCTTCATCGAGGCTCTCCTCCCGCACGTGCGGGCGTTCTCCTACACCTGGTTCAACCTGCAGGCCCGCAAGCGCAAGTACTTCAAAAAGCACGAGAAGCGCATGTCCAAGGACGAGGAGCGCGCCGTCAAAGATGAACTCCTGGGCGAGAAGCCCGAGATCAAGCAGAAGTGGGCGTCGCGACTGCTGGCCAAATTGCGCAAGGACATCCGGCCGGAGTTCCGTGAAGACTTCGTGCTCACCATCACAGGGAAGAAGCCGCCTTGCTGCGTGCTGTCCAACCCCGACCAGAAAGGCAAGGTCCGCCGCATCGACTGCCTGCGGCAGGCCGACAAGGTCTGGCGCCTAGACCTGGTGATGGTGATCCTGTTCAAGGGGAGCCCACTGGAGAGCACGGACGGAGAGAGACTGATCAAGTCCCCGCAGTGCTCGAACCACACCCTGTGCGTGCAGCCGCACCACATCGGAGTGTCCGTCAAGGAGCTGGACCTGTACTTGGCCTACTTCATCCACATGCCAGGTCAGTGGGTTACGCTCTCTTTCTCTGGCCTTACGGCTACTGATACTTGAATGTGTTTATTTAAGAGGGGTCAGAATTCAGGGTAAGATGACACCCACATAATCACCATCACATCCAGCACACTTATAAACACTTGCTTTGAGTGTCTGTGTTCTGCAGCCAGAGACGAAATTACACTTCAAACAGGGTTCCCACGGTCATGGAAAAATCTAGGAATTTTAAAGTTGTGATTTGTAGGCATGAAAAAAATTACAGTAATTTTAAAAAGCATGCAAATGTATGTATTTAATATATAATCTGTTTGGCTATGCTCTATAGGGAAGAAATCCTGTGTTGAACTGCATTCAGATCTCAGGGTGATTTTGTGCTTTGTGGAAACGTTTGTACACTAATAAGAGCTATTTTTAAAGTAGTGATTTATAGGCACAAAAAAAAGTCTTAAAAATTTAGAGAAATTCATGTAAATGTATGTATTTAATTTATAATCTCTCTGGTTATGCTCTTTATAGAATAAATCATGTCCAGCTGCATTCAAATCCGAATTATTTTGTGCCTTATGGAGACATTTGTACACTAAAACATTGTTTAAATCTATTAATTCTACAGATTAATACCTGCCATGTAAACATAAATCCTTCCAAGAAATTAAAAAATACAAATTAAATGGAAACCCTGCTGAAATGTGAATAACTCATATTTGTGCCATTTTTATACTTTTTGTGATGTTTTATTGTTTATAATAGGATGCTTTGTTTTGTTGTGTGACTGTTTAATATAAATAGTATGTTGGTTGTATTCACAAGAAAACACAATACGGGTGGCCTTTTCAATTCTTCAGTGCCATCTTGTTTTCTCATTGGCAGTGTGTTTTAGAGTCGTATCCTTTTGGAGTGAGTATATGTGTGTGTGTATTCATGGATAAGTTACTAGGACGGTCTCATACGCTCACTGCCAAACACTTTTTCTGACACGGCTAACACTCTCTCTGATGCACACAAGATCTGACTGGCCAAACACACTCAGGCCAACTGATCCATAATCCTGTGATTACAAATCTGAAATTGCTTTCTTGCTTTCTTTGTGTTTTGCTGTTGTTGCTAATTCATTTTCATTTTATAGTACTGCAAACAAACCACAATTATGGAAAAAAAAGTGCATATTTGTCCCATTTTTTTCATGGTATAATAGTTCAAACCATTCATTAAAAGAGCCGTTAACAAACTATAAGCAGCTGAATTTTAAACCAGCTTAACAGTTTCATGTCTGTCTTTCAGTGTCTTGGTCAGCGCACGCACTGGTTCACTGTGTCCCCAGCAGGGTTGGCCATTGCGCTGCCCGCTCAAAATGTTTGCTGCTGTACTGCGGTCTTATCTTATCAGGCTAATTCCAGTGTGCACTGCTGCTTTTATCAGGCTCCAAATAGCCTCGCCGGAGACTGGCACCCTGCAGGGCAGCTGCGCACAATACCCAGGCCCTTGGCATCCTGTGCCAGAGCTCAGGGGGCCTTTCTCAACCCAGACGCACCCAGTCCCCATGTGCTGCTCTGGTTGAGGGCATTCAGTATTTTTTTTAGCTGTTATTTTATTCTTGATTTCAGTTGTGCATTCCTAACTAACACCACAATTATCCTAATTTGAAATAGACTGACAGTTCAAATCAGGTATTTGTTGTGTGTGCCAAAAAATATCTCTGCATTCTTTGTCATAAATGCAATGGCTCAGCTGTTTATTTCATTTATTGGTTTGCCTTGTGTTTATTTTGTCCTTGTGATTGTTTATTCACACAAACTCTGTTTATCACTATTAAATGTGGCCTTCGTTGTCACACTCTCAAATCGAATATTCCTCTTTTGTGTCCATAAGAAAGCAAGAGAGAACAAGAAAAAGGACGGCTATGGGAGTCGCTACAGTAATTGCTCTAGTTGGCACTATTGCAACGCCATTGGTGCGGGAAGATGTGTGTGTGTGTGTGTGTATATGAGCTCAGGGCACTCATTTTCAGCTCTCTTTCTTGCCGTTTTAAAACACAGAAAAGTAACTGTTCACTTAAAAAAAAAACTGTGTACTTCACTAACCTAAACCAATTTTTTCTTGTTAGTGCAGTAATAGGTAGCTGGAGAGTTTGGCTTTTTTCTTATTAAATGCTTTCCATTTTAAATGCATAAAAAATGGATCGCCAGAGTTTGGATTCAGAGCCTGAATCTTAAACCACTATCCTGTGCTTAACAGGGTTTTTGGGATTTGACTCGAAAATGTTCCATATTTTGCTAAATTTAGACATATTTTTCAATCTTAAAATGAAATGTGAAATTAATCGTTTCTTTATACAAGACTCTAAGTAGTAATCCAGGTGTATTGAAGGTAAATGCGTGTTAAATGTGTTTCCATTAAGAATGGTGATTATGGGGAAAGTCGTCCTAATAGAGGGATGTGGCTTTTGGGTAAAGAGAATATAAATTTTATATCCAGGGCTGTATTGTTAGTGCTGCTATTATATCATTATTATGAGAACATAATATAAACCTTTTTCCTACTTTAACACTCCACACAGGAAATTTCATATTTAGCCATTGAAGAGGTGTGAAAAATGTTTTATGTTTAACGGCAGCTTTTAGAAGTAAA
The DNA here is from genome assembly GCA_018155175.1 of Sinocyclocheilus anophthalmus. Lineage (NCBI taxonomy): Eukaryota > Metazoa > Chordata > Actinopteri > Cypriniformes > Cyprinidae > Sinocyclocheilus > Sinocyclocheilus anophthalmus. Next base: position 312,727 of record JADLZN010000928.1, read on the forward strand.
AATGCCTGTTAAATTTAGAAGAAAAATCTTAATTGATTCTACTATATATTGTAATTTGTATTTATTTTATAACTTATTACACATCAGATTATTAGTAATAAATGAATGTATTGTTTTTTTTGTAAATTATGTTTTATTTGAGTAATTACTACTATATTTTTTAATTGTTTAATTTATTATTATGAAAAAAATTTTGCTTTTTTGCTTGGACTTTAAGGCTTGACCTGTTTCTGAAATGAGCACATGCATAAGAGCATGCAGTAGTGAGTTCTCTCTGTCTGGATGTGGCATTGTGGGAGTGTTTTGTTTCAAAATGAAATGTTTGGAATAGCTGTTAAACAGATTATTTCAGCAGTCGTCATTCACTTCGAGCCAGTGTACATAACGCATCTCTTTTTCTTTCATCACTCTTCTTCATCCTCCTCTCTCCTTCTTTGTCTCCGTCACTCATCCTGTCTTCCTGGCTCTTTCTGAAAGTCTGATAGACTGTTGAAATGGAAGGAAAATCCACCTCCTTAGGTCATAGTTCTTTTTTTTTGTAGAGAATCTCCTCTCATTATTTTCCGTAATCCTACATTTGTCCTATATTTAGGACTGTGCACTTCTCTGACTCACCTGGGCGTTGGGTTTATTGCTTAAATATGCCACCGCGGCGCTAAGCTTCTGGCATTTTTTCACTATTTTTGTGATCTTTAAGTCTTCATTTTTTATTTATTCCAATGGATTTGTTCAAGAAAGATGTGAAGTATAACTGTAGACCTGCATGTTACTCTGGGTTTTACTTTCTCAGCATTTCTCAGCTCCCCACAGACATGTATGGGCTTTTTAAGAGCACAAAGGAAGGACTGTAAAAGTGAAACATGTTAACACAAACATACCAGCATCAGCTCTACTGAATGAGCACCTGCTTTTAAACTCGCACGAGGGACAGACAGAAAAGGAAATGTAAAAACCTGAAACGTGGTGAACGTTTTCTCTTCTCAGTAGCTGCTCTTTCTGTAGTTTTTTTTGTGTTTAACATGAAATCTGTGTGTCTACATTGTGCTATTTACAATTTATCTGTAATATACGATTATAGGATTTTGCTTATGATATTCAACATTCTAAATATCAATCCTTTCATATCACTCTATTATAGATCATTTCGGATCTATAATAAAGATTGTTTTTGAACGGCATTTTAAAATGTATTAATTTCTATGAATCATTTCAAATTTTTATTTATTTATTTATGCAGTCCTTGCATTAATTTTTCATTCATTAAAATGTTTTAATACAAATGTAAAAAGGTAAATGCTGTTTAACACATTGAATCATTGTATTGCATAATACATATAAATGTTTTTCTTGTTAATACTTGTTAATTTAGTGAAACATCATTGTTAAAACATGCATTGAATTATTGTTATAATGTTATTGTTTATAATGTTTACAGATGTATTTTCATTATTTAATTCACATTTTTCAATTTAAATATTATTTTCAGATCAAATTTTAGATAATGATTATTCACACATTTTTTGAGAAATGGGTAAGAGTGTGTAGATATATATATATATATATAAATATAGATATATGTATATACACACACTCACATACACACATTTGCAAAAAAAAAAAAAAACATTGTTAAACTTAATATATATATATATAGATATATAGATAGATAGATAATAGATTATAGATATATGCCACTGTCTCCTGAACAACATATTTTCTATATATCTTTTATTCTAAATATCTGTAAGTTGCATGATTCTTATTTAACAGTAGAAAAATTAAATGGGAAAATAGCATTTTCCTCATTATTTTCAGAAGGCTGAAAGATTGAAAACAAAAAAGAAAAAGTGTTTGTGGTATGCCTGGACGTCAGTAAGAGATAGATAGACCACAGTTTAATAGGGTGTGGGTCCCCACGGCACAACGGTTTACAAGTCACATGAGAAACACACTGCGAGTCAGTAACACCGCGCGAGGCCTATCTCATTACCCACCCACACACACCGCAAATACAACGCAAGAGCCGGGGAAAGTTGACGTCCATAACTCAGTCTATAGAATTTGAAGTTTCGGCATTAGTGCAGTTTAGATTGACTTCTCATGGAGCTCATAGATAAACCTCTTTAGAAATGGGAACAAAGGGACTGATTCAAGACTTGGCCAGATTTGCTAGAGAGAGTAGGAGATTTGAGAAAAGGCGAGGGAATTGGGCAGCTCTCTTGTGCCATTTTTGCAGATGTACTGTTGAGCTCTCGTAGAGGTGCCAGGAAGCTCATCGTGCTGCTCAACCTCTCTCCCATCTGACCTTTGCTTCCTCTCCCTCTCCTCTCCTCTTTTCACCCATTCTCTGCTGCTCATCTTCCGGGGTGGGTGGGGTCAACCCCACGCGTCGGCCCCTCACCGTCTCGGTATATATGTCCTTCTATTCTCTCAGCTCAACAGTTTCGTCAATTAATTTTTTTATACAATTTTGATATTTGGGGTTTTTGTCATAGTTGTTTGGACTGTTGTGGGGAGTGTGGCCCTTGTATGCTGGGCCTTTGTTTTTTTTTTATCTCTCTCATCTCTGACTTTGTATGGACATCTGTGCACATGTTTTTTTTTTATAAAGTACAGTGCTTTTTCATCCATCTTTGTAATAGGAACTGGATTCTGGTTTCCACTTAGCAATTCTGTCTGAACGATTCCTTCAACATCTTAATACTTCTGACGTAATTACTCTTTCATAAGAGTATAACGTATTATTATAATGTTGTATGAAGCGTAAGGGTGAGGGGTGGGAATTGGAGTATGGGTGGTGCTGCATAGGTGATATTATTACTATTATTTATATACATAAAACAAAAAACATTGTAAAGTGTGGGTTAGGAGTATAAGTACTGGGATGGGACTGGCTTGTTTCAGGTGAGTCATCTTACCTCATTTTGATCCGATTCACTTAATTGAAGGATCATCTAGAGGTTGGACTCGAACCTGCAGTCAGCTCAATTTCTGGGTGCGAACATGGTGGTGGGGGGTTTCTTTGGGCGGTGGGTTATGTGCGTCAGAAAATCTGTGGTGGTGTCCTTCTGTTGCTCCAGTGCTATAAGGCGCACTATATCACAGTACTTGCATTAGTAATTTAAGCAGAAACAAGTGTCCTGATGCGCTGGACCAACGTTATATTACAAAAATAATAAAATAATTCAAGTATGGTCAGAGTGACATCAATAAGATCAAGGAGGTTTTGTGGCATAGGATATCGTGGAACTGTTGTTTGGCGGTTTTGTAGGTAGCAGTCAATACTGTTGGTGTGGTGGAAAAGATTAGAATAAACGGTGGGCTCGGAGACACTGATAAGGTGTCCAAAGTCGAATTTTCACTGTTTCATCGTTCTGCTATGCTCTGGAATTTCTTTTGGGTGCACTTAGAGTCACCGTGCTCAAGATTTCACATACTAAACACAAAACATTTTCCCACAGGGGTTGCAGAAGAAACGGAGCCGATCCGAAGGCAGGGGGGGCTCCTCCCTATTGGGCGGCAACTGCCCTCCAAGGTTCCTCCTCATCAGCAGAGTGAGCGATAGTGTGTCCAAACTCAGGCCGTGTCTTGTCTCGCAGGGAACAGCGGCAGAGCAGACAACCGAAGCAGGTCTCGAGATCTGGGGGGTACTGTAAAAGGTAGGTCGAAGTTGTGAAGGGGTGGTGGTGATTTCTGGGGGTAAGCGCTTTCTACGTTCAGGAAACCACCTGCTTGACCAAGCACAACAGAAAACACATCTCAAAGCCAATTCTGCATGACATTGGTGTGTAAGTGGAATAGGCCTGGAAAAGCGGCAGTTGGAATCACAGTATCTAGGTCCGTCTCTTGCTGAGCGCGGAAAGAACGCCACGACCCCAAGGGCTGAACTACCGCGAGAAAAACGCATATAGGAACCCAGTGGATGGGCATCACACGGTAAAGTTGCAAAGGCTGTGTCGTTGCTGTTGTGTCTTGCTTTCTCCTAATCCACTTAGGTGTGAAAAACAGGCCTGTAAATGAGAGTGTGTATAGCTTCATGGCTCTCCGCTCCAGAAGCCCCAGCCATCACGTGAGGTCTCTTCCCTTCTTCTTCAAGACACTATGACAAGGCATATCCCCCCCGGCTCTTGTCGTGAGTTATAGTAGGAGGTCCTCTTGTTGTTTTTGCTTTACAGAGAGTAACAGGATAAACCTTTGCGATCGACACACGAGTTATGTAGTGTGGCAGAAATAAGTTGTGTTAGTTGCTTGTTTGCGTGCTCGAGACATGAGGGCCTCCTGCTTCTATCCACCGAGGAGTGATGGGGTGATATGCGCATGATTAGGAGGTTCCTCCGTGCAAATATAAAGTGTGTGTGTCTGTGTGTGTGTGTGTTTGCATTAGATCACTGCAGGCCTTATACATATGCATCAACATACAGAAGCGTTTTTGTTTGTGCATACGGGTGTGTTGAGCTCTGTGTGTGCTTAATTATGAGTTCCCATAGAAGAATCGGTGTGTATTTGCATACGTACATGTTTCGGCATACATTTGAGAGTGTATATATGTGTGTGAGTGAGTGTGTGTTCAGTCCTTTGGCACCTGTTTTTCTCTTTTTGCAAACTTTTTGACAAAGGCTATGCTACTTTTATCTATTAAAAAAACATAAAATGGCTAGACAATACATTTAGTGTTCTGTGTTGACACATTGTTGAAAAAGACTTTAGTTACGTCACAGCCATTAAATGGTATTGAGACGTGCTGATGGTTAGCAGGCGGGAAGGGCAGTCGCAGCTAGCTCGATCAAGATACTCATCAATGGGGGGTCTGGTTCGTGTCCCGAGAAGGGAAAAGGATATCGGTGGGAACGGGGCATGGAGTGGGAGAACACAGTGTTGTGGCACCATATGCGCAGGCACAGCGATAGTGATAGGCCTCAACAGACTGGTCGAGTTCTGAGCAAGGGGCTCTTTTCTCAACAGAATGGGAAAGAAGGTGTATTTGGGAAAGATGTGATGGGGAAGGGCGCAGGCCGGGCGGTAGGGTGCAGGCGAGGAGGCATGCAGGTGAAAACGGAGGAAGTAAGGGGGAGGACCGGCCGGGCGATACACGTCGTAAATAGGGGGGGGGGGAAGATTGAACAAAGGGGCGATTTTCGCACCAAGGAAAAAGAAAAAACAGGTAATGGAGCAAAAGACAGGCAAAGAGAGTACGTGTAGCAATAGTTGCACAAGGTGGAAAGACTCGCTGGGTAGGGTGAATGAGATGGTAAAAGGGGTAGGTGATGACGGCGGGAGAGGGCAAAGGCTGAAAGCGAGGAGGGGCAGGGGCAGCAGTACGCCAGTCAGCCGGTCACAGGATCCGGGCAGATAATCAGTCGAATAGACGGAGTACGGCGCAGGAACATGTAGGGGGAGCAGGGGGAAAACGTGGGGGGCTGCTGCGAGGGCTGGAGCGGGGGGTAGCAGCGATTTTGGAGGCGAGGCACGAGTGCAGAGTTTGCGAGGCGAGGCCAAGAACGATGTTTGCAAATTCAGAAGGATTCGCTGCGAGTTGGAGTCACAATTAAAGTCGAAGCGGCATCAGTTTAAATTCGAGTACTGTCCAAAGTCGACGATTCACGATGCAAAAATCCATGTTCAAGAGCGGAGGCATGGCAGCGGCAGGGTGGAGAATCGATCAGCGAAAAACAGTGAGTCGTTACCCCCGAGCTGCTCCCAATATGCATGGTGCATTGTTTCAGCGTTCTTGGGATGAGCAGAACAGTAAATAACAGCATTATTTAAATGGAATCTTTTGTAACTATGTTGGGTACTGTCACCTTTTAAGCGTACGGTAGACCGGTATTGGTAGCCTGAATTTCGATGCCGGTACCCAACGTACCTTTTTTTTTCAGTATACTTTACTCTCTGTGTAATTACACAAAACATTTATTTCATTTGAATACAAATAAGGGTTCCAAAGTCGCAATTTCAACATTTTGAACGTCATAGGCCCTACGCTAAACCTTTTCTTTCTCTTTCTCCCCCCAGAAATTTCTTGGTTTTATCTTTGTCTGAAAATCAAAGAACGGCTTACACATTCATTTAAATAAATTCAAATTAAACCCTTTAATTTTTTTGGGGGGCAGGGTTTACGGTTGAAATTAATACATGGAAAAAGATTGTGTGAATATTCTTTTAAAACATCTTTGTTAATATTCTAATAATTGTATTATTCTTTCTACCAATTAAGGGATTATCTGGTTGTATATTATTTTTTATCATTTAATTTTTTTATTTAAATTTGATAGACAAATGGCTACTATGTACCCAGAATGTCAGTATACTGGACAAAAGTAATTACACGAGTAATATATGTCGTTACTTGTTCACCCGTACTTTTGATTTGGTGACAGGTTGCCAGGAAGCTACTGTCTGTATACTTATGGATGCTGCTATTAATTCTCAAATACACACGTACAATGCCTTTCGGGCGAAGTGACTCTCTACAGCATCTCTTGTGGGATATAAGTTTTTGTGTTCATGCCGTCGTAGAGTGAGACGCCAGAGGCCTGAAAATTTACCTATTGACGAAGCCGTCATGCGTGCTTACAGTATCTGTGTGGTTAACATAACCGCGTGTCCGCCATCATACTACCTACAATGATGCAGCGGAACGGTGCCCGTGATTGGGGGCATTCTGTAAACCGTCTTTTTGCCTTTTAATATTCACAGACACTAGTTCAAATCGCGATTCGATTAAGTGGCAGTGGCTACTTTTGATATATTCGTCCAAAATTTGATGATTCGTTGCAGGCTGCCGCCTTGTTATGAATGTTGACTCCCATCATCCGTCGTCGCATTTGTCCGCAGTAACCATATTGGCCCTATGAAATGTTAAACACACTTCATAACTTGGTACGGCGTGTGGGCCCTGTGTGGTGTTGAACGAGTGGCAGTGTGACATAACGCCACGAGTCTCTCGTTCTCTCTCTGGAGCATATGCGCCCAGATGTGTTCTCAGGTACTGGAATTTGGCACCGATTGATTTAACGTGAATCGGTACTCAGTAGTATCGACGCTTTTCGGTCGGTACCCTTAAAGACCGATTACCGCAACCCTATTTGTAACATTATATAAATTCTTTACTGGCGACCTTAATCATTATGCCATGCGGAATAGAAAATCTTACCAACCCCAAACTTTAATATATAATCAGTCTATTAAAACTAAAACAATTAAAAACACTATTCTTTTGCTGCCTTGCAAACACTGTGTTTTATACACTGGAAATACAAATCTCTCTTTTTTTTTTTAAGTTAACAACTTTTCTGGATATATTTGATTTTCACCACAAAGTCTGTAACAGAGTTTTCTAACAGAAAAACTCTGTGGCAAAATGACAGCGGTCCCACACAAACACATGCTCCGCCTCCACAGTCCGTTGGCAGTGGTGGGATTGGCTCTGATTTAGGCTGTGCAAGGGGGGGGGGGGGGGGGGGGGGGGGGGGGGGGGGGGGGGGGGGGGGGTGGGGGGGGGGGGGTGGCAACCAAATGACCCAACATACCTTGTCTGGGCTCCATTCAGGGTTCTATAAGGGCAACGACAGTTCACATGGAGTCTATTGCCTAATGTTGGGATAGACATCAGTTCTCTCAGATGGGTTTTTAAGGGTAATATCTTAAGTACCACATTAGTAAGAAAGAGAGGGAGAGAGAAATACATTTACAAATATAGTGAGGATTTTCAGCGTCACACATATTTATGTCGCATGGCTAGTTGCCCGGAGCTCCCTCCTCCTACACATAAGAACGAAAGAGAGCGTGTCCATAATAAATGACTGTACAGTACTCTATTTTGAACCGCACCATTCGTTTCGCATGAATATTCAGCTGCATGCATATGATTTGCAATCTTTCTGTCACATTAAACCCTGCAGCTATGAAGCAAATATCCATCTGTAGGCCTCGTTTAGTCTCAGAGCCAAACTAATACAAACTTACGGTATTCACACAAGCTCTCTGAATTTCATCAGAGCTCAGAAACATGTATTTATTTGACTTCTGCAGTCTTTCACCCTTTTGCAACAGGCACTGGGACATTTACACTTGCGCACACACACATATTGTGCAAACAAAGATAGTGGTTTTGCATGGCACAGTTCAAGGATTTTGTTTGGTTTTCTGTAACTGCAAACAAATTTGAATATCTGCTCCATCCGTTGAAAGCCAAATATTCACACTGACTAGAAAGCTCTCAAATGATTTGTTCAAATAACAGTTGAGTTGTCTGTGAATATTTCTTATTTTGTGCAATATTGAATGTACTGTATGTGAGGAGAATGCAGTAATATTTATTCAGAGATATTTAGCATAAACACTTCTATGTGTCTGTATACATATAGACCGTTGGGTGGTCCCCAAAAATTTAGGTTATTTTAGGGTTTACTATCCTTATGGAGGCATTTCATAAGGAACACTTGACACACACTTCCACATACAAAGCCTTTATGTTTGTGTATGTGTGCAGGAGATCTGGTCAGGAAATTTTAGCATTACAGTATAAGCGTTTAAATGATGCTGAGCAATGTTTAAGCATCACAGAATATTTCACATCTGGCATGGAATATGTGCTAGTCTTATTTGCAGAATACACACAAATAGTCTGGCTGACTCCTTATGCGAGCATGTCACAAGCCTCACTTGTGTGTTTAGAAGGAACAGAAGATAAATGTTATACATTTTATTGTACATATGCTCTTTATATTTCCCTAGCTGGCCTGTAGCCTGTGATGTCTATAAATACAACTGGGCAAAATAGCAAAAATAACTATTTGAAAGTTTGGGCTACAGTAAAAACTTTTCTGTTTTCTATTTGAATATATTTTAAAATATAATGTATTTCTGTGATGCAAAGCTGAATTTCCATCATCATTACCCCAGTCTTCAGTGTCACATGATCCTTCAGAAATTATTCTAATATACGGATTTGCTGCTCATTGCTTAATAATTTTATGGAAACTGTGATACATTTTTTTTTCAGGATGTGATAAATTGAAAGTTCAAAAGAACAGCATTTGTTTGCCTTTACTGTCACTTTTGATCAGTTTAATGTGTCCTTGCCGAATAAAAGTATTCATTTCTAAAAAAAAAATACCCCCAATTTTTCAACTGTAGTGTATTCTCAGCCTTCAGTGTGTGTTTGTATGTGTATAAAATATGTTTTGTATTTTATTTATTTGCAAAAGTGTTAGGTTTTGGAGTAGGGTTAGTCTGAACAATTTATAATTAGCTTGGTCGAAAAACAAAAGAAGTCTTTTAGACAGCTAAGTAAATGTGTGTGTGTGTGTGTATAATCCCATATTTCACCTTTGGTCTTGGAGTGGATCCCTTGATTAAAGGAAGTGAAAGTGTTTAAACACATACAGGCAAACACAAGAGTGATATCTGGATCATGTGCTCACATGCTGTGTGGGTGTCTGTGTTTTTGACCACTCAAGTGTGTTTGTGTCTGTGTGCTGATTAGGATAAACTGCCTTTTTATGTTCAAAACTCTTAATCTCTCTGTCACATTCTCTCTAAAAAAATTTTCTCTCTTTGACACGCATTCAGGCATTTGATGTTGTCACACAGGTGCGCATGCAGGGTTTTATTTGTGCAAAGAGCTCATTGCAGCGCCTGAAGGTGTTCTGTGCAAGTCGACTTGGGTCATTTAAGGTTAACATAGTTTATAAGGAGGGTGTGACTTTATTTAGCAAGCTAATAGTGAACTTTTGAGCATCTATCTAATGCAAAACAAATACAGTATGCAAAATCCTTTTAATGGATATATTGATATACTGTATTGATAACCTCAATTTTAAAATATGACAAGTCCATTCAGTAAGTATAAACTTTTAAGTGCTTAGTTATAGTAAGTTTTATTTTGAATTGTAGAACAGTGAAAGTTCTAGCACACTATACTGAGTTGAGTTGTTACAACATTGTTACAATGTCACAACGTTGTTGTTGTGAGATCTAGCACATTACCTTGATAGTTCTAGAATATTATTATCATGAGGATTCTAGAAGATTACTTTGAGAGTTCTGGAACATTCATCTGAGGGTTCTAGAATATTGAGTGCTATACAGTAGCACATTTCGTTACTCTGAATGTTCTAGCAAATTACTCTCAGGGGTTCTGGAAAATTACTCTGAGAGTTCTAGTAGTAAGGGTTCTAGAACATTATAATGAGTGCTATAGTGTGTTACTTTGAGGATTCTAGAACACTGAGTGCTGTACAGTGGCATGTAACATTGCTCTGAGGGTTCTAAAACATTATTCTGAGAGTTCTAACAGTACTCTTGAGATTCCTAGCACATTACTCTGAGTTCTAGAACATAATTCTGAGAGTTCTACAATACTCCAAGGGTTCTAGAATACTTGAGAACATAATAGTTCTAGAGATCAAGTTGATGGTAGAATTCTTAGATGGGGTGAGTGTAAGCGTTCAGTGTGTGTGTAACTGCATGTAGCATTTGGACCAATCAGACACACAACTTTTTGTTATATTTAACAAATAATATCAAACTCCCCGTCACCTAACCAAATGGCCAATTACGAGGGTCTATAGACCCTTCACCCGAAATGCATCTAACACCTCAGAAAAGCAGAACAAGCCTCTGGTTCCATGGCAACCAATGCTGATATCACTGGTTTTATTGCCTAAAGTAGCGGCAGAGAAAGCTCACTACATTTTCCATAAGAAAGACACATAATGCACAGCAAAATGGACTCTTCTGTTATTAATTCATAGGAAAACCTTTCTGTTAATGAACACACATCTCCTCAGGACATTTGTGTATACCATTACTGTTCTTGTATCTTGTCTGTTGTAGTGTATGCTGTTTTATGCATGTTATGATAGACCACTAGTTAATTTAACCTCACCTATTTCATGTCTAGTATTTATGAATTCGCCTTCTTATGATCGAAATAAGTGTGTATATTATATGCTGATACCTATGCAACATATTGATGTTCTAAGAATCTTTACTAATTTGTGCATCAACACCCAAGCGAATTACATATGCGAAATACCATGCTTAGAAACAAAGGGCCAAATAAAACGCAGAACTCCCACTTGAGATTACGGACTTCCTCATTGGACAAGCCCATCTTGAGAGGCGGGGATCTTCTCCGACCTTGAAGGCCCGGCTCCAGGGACCCGCCCCATTCGGTGGTTCGGTCAGATCTAAGATGAAGATGTGAGAAAACTCTTCAGGATACCAAAGCTTTGTGCCAGGCCTTTTCGGCCTTGACTTTTCCATTCACCAAAGATTCTTTGACTCAAACTGGTTCTTTTCATCAACTAATTTCAGCAAGATCTTGGGCTTTAAGATTGCATCAGGAATCTCTTTCCGACAGCCGAGACTCGCAAGTATCAAACTTAGTCTTATTAATTGATACATTAAGTTCAGTTGCACCTTTTTACAAAGGTGTATTTGAACTAAGAAACTGATGTTTCCTACAGGCTGTGGATCTGCTGAATATCCAATGATACCATAGCTTCATATTTTTATTTCTCTTCTCTTTACTGCGTTAAACTTTAACCCTTTCCTATACAACTGTAATGTGTGTGTGTTTGTGTGTGTGTGTTTTTGTTTGTGTGTTTGTGTGTGTGTGTTAGACCAGTTTATGTTTTTATGTAGTATGTTGGACTAGTTTAAGTTTTTATGTAGTTAATAAAACCTTACTTGTAACACACTTGAGGTGGCTCATTGTTTGCTCATAACCGGAGTCACTAATCATGCAGATTTACGCTACAAGCTTTTGTAGAATTGTACAGTAAGAAGTTATTTCCCTTAACCATGAAATTAACATTCTTAGAATTGACAAGACGGTTGACCCTTAGTGGTCAGCTAAATATCTACAGTGGTTCTAAAATATGAATAGTTAATTATAACTAGTTATGGTTAATTATTCATATTTCCTGTTGTGAGCTAAATTCACTACAGCAGCTGTCACCAGAACATGCTTGTGTGTGTGTGTGTGTGTCCTACTTTTGTGCCTGTAGGACTCAGGCACATGAGAACCTCAATATTCTTTAGTAACTATCAGAGCTAAACAGGAGGTGATGGATTTTAATCCAGTGTTTGATCACACACAGATCTGAGTGAGGAATTCTGAGAGCAAAACACACACCACCCCTCTGAATATTTACAAGTCATGGCTTGACATGGAAGGAAGTAAGACAAAGAAATAGAGAATTGTAAGGTTAAAGGCTATGGTTAAAGATCGGATGAGAGAAATCAGAGACTAAATTAAGAGATGTAGAGAATGTGACCAGCACTGGTGTCAAAGGAAAGCACTTTGTGTGTGTGTGGTGGGTTTTCTAAGGTCACCATGCAGAATATCACACTGGAATGTGGAATGCTGAAACACTGCCAACACAAGCACATCAACTACACACACTGTACTCTCTATCCACTCCCCCCTCTTGACTCAGTCATTTGCATTATGAAAAGAGCTTTAGTACGTGCATTATGTCCAGTCTGAGAGCTCTGTATACGTTATACATTAGACACAGTGTATCATACACACATACTGGATCAGACCGTGTGTCAGCCACATGCTCGAACTGCAAGAGTCCAGGACTGCTCTTCATTTTCAATATTTCTCTCTCTGCTGTTTGTTTACTTTGCAGGTAAATCAGATGGTGTGTGCACACACACACATTTGTTTGATGTTCTCCAATGGCTCCTGAGACTTGCTGTATTTTTTTCTTCCCATTGGCACAAGCCAAAATTTTGTGGTAGAAAAAACAGCAGAGAGCGCCTTTAAAAAATAAGGAGAGATGAAGGAAACTGTAAAAAAGTGGCATCTCCTGCCAAGAAAATGTTCCATGCGCCCTTAATGTTATAGCCAAGGAGGAATACAAGTCAGAAGGCACATTTGCAATCGATTTAGTATTCACAGAGCGAGCTGTGAAGCAGAACGTTTCTGGACAGGTAGGAAAGGTACGAAGGATTGACGAAGGAGACTGAAATTATCCAAAAAGCGGATATTGTCCTCTTTTAGAAGGCCAAACAAAGTAGTTTCGCTTTCTCAATGAAGCACACAGCGCCTTCACGACATGACGGCGGCGGTGGCAACAATACTACAGCGAGAATAAAACTTTACACCTTCTTTTCTTGCGGAGAGTGTGGGAAGAGTTGCATAACGCCGCCCAAATAGTGACGTAGTATGTGGGGGCGTGTTAGAACGATCGTTTTAGGTGGCGTTGGTGAATCTTAACTTTTATAAGAAATATCTCTTTGGATTTGGAGACTTTATTCTTTGAACTTTACTATCTTCTTTATGCAGCCAATCTTGTAACACTCCAAAGAAGAAGGAAAATGTAAAATCGCATCATTGACCCCTTTAATGTATCAAGTACTAGTCAATGGGTTTGTACGGTGAGGAAATTTTTCCCACTAGGTTAATCGCCGTGTAACAACACTGTGTAATACCTGTATCACCGTGGGGCGTAGGTGGTGCGGGGTCTAATTCCCTCTTTTCCTCGCTTTCCTGTGCTTTTAAAATAGCTTGTAACGGGTGCCATGTTTAACTTTCACTTTCAGAACAGCGGCAATTTCGGCGTACAATCAATTGTCGTTTAATTTTCCCTCTTTTCCTCGCTTCCTTCACTTTTAATAGCTTAAAAGCGCCGTTCGCACATTTACTTTCACTTTCGAATTTAAGGTCAGTTCGTCATCAATTGCTTTAATGCAACAGCAAAATCCAACGTCAAACTCATTGAGCCTAGATCTAAAACATAGAACTTTATATTAACAACTTTTGTTTTTAAATACACCATGTCTAGGCAGTCTATCCTAATATAAATAACAACTTAACTTACAAAAGGTTAAATAGCCTATTTTCAGTTTTGTATACCTAAGTAAACATGTAAAATATATAACCAAATAAATTAGAAACGTAGAATGTTTATTAGCAAAACGAGTAAGAAAGCTTTGGAGGCACGGCATACACTAATGCAAATTAAATAAATGAAATACACAAAGTTTAAATAAAGTAAAAATCAGCAAACAATGTGGAACCAATTAAATAAGAAACGAATGTTTAAAAAAACTTCCAAAATCCCCTTAGATAAACGGCAAAAGTCAACAGGCTTTTCAAAATCCAAAATATTGCCAAACAGGCGCTTTTGCATCTTGTTTCGAAACTAAATCATCCGCCATCGTTTTGTCTGTCTCACCCCACTCTTCTCGTCAGTCAGCTCGACTCACTCTCCTCACTGGATAAATTAAATCTGATCTGTGATGCGACTGTTGTTCGGCACGTTGCATTGAGCAGCCGCGTTCAGTTTTAATTGTAGTGTCTGTTCTTTTACTGAGCTAAATTATTTTTATTACTATAAAAAATAAAAACGACGGTGGGGGTCGGTGCCACGGTGGGCAAGTGACGTAACTGGTGTTGCAGCTTAACACCGGTATCACCGTCAGCACCGTCTATCGCGGCAAGCCTACTTGTCGAAGATTGTGACACGTATACTCATTTTGTTACTCATTTTATATACTTTGTTATATACTTTTTAAAAATAATAATAAAATATTCAAAGCTACAAAATAACAGAAATGAATGTAAGGTAATTATAGAGATACCATATAAGTTTTTATTTAGTAAAGTTTATTTAGTAAAGTTGCATTAAATAAAGGCATTTGTTATAAAAGATTCCTATTTCCTATTTATAACAATTTTATAAAAGGTTCCAATTTCAAAATTGTGATGTCCTTTTCAACTCTCTATTCATCAAAGAATGAAAATAAGGAATATGTTACATTTTAAAATATATTTAAATAGAAAACAGTCATTTTAAATGGTAATAATATTTCACAAAATTACTGATTTGACAGTATTTTTGGTCAAATAAATTCAGCCTTGGTGAGCAGAAGAGACTTTCTTTCAACCCCACATTTTCCGTAGTTTGTGTTTTGTTAAGCAAGCAAAATTTTATTTTTCTACAATAGATGTCAAATCTGAAACATTTAAGCAAAGGCTTTTATAACAAAAAATATTTTGAAAATCATTGAAACATTAATTCAGTCAAATGCGTAATAACTTTTGACTGGTGGTGCACGTGTACTGTAGGTATATGTGTGTATTTGAGTGTGTGGTGGTGACGTGTTTTCTCCGTAGGTTCTGCATGATGAAGATTTTCCATACCGGAGCGTCAGATAGCTCCACATCTGAGAAAACTATTCTTTCTTTGTGCTTTTTCACTCTTTCGCTCGCTCTCCTCATGTTTTCTTACCTGTGTGTGCGCATATGTGTCTTTGTGGGCGTACTCACTGTCGGCGGCTCTTAACCAGCAGGGGACCTCTGGCACCACAGGGGCTCCTTGTTTGGACTATGATTGATTCTTGCAGTTCATATATACTGTATGTTTATGTGTGTGTGTGTGTAAGAGTGCGAGAGTATGGTAGTGCTGCAGAAGATAGTGATTGTACTTCGGCCGTCCCAGATGAGAGTAATTTATACCTGCTCAGAGGCTTTGCAGGGTCTAATGAAATCATCGGAGGGGGAGACATCTGAGAGGAAATATAGCAAAGTAAAACCTACAGCTGGGTTGTTTCTATGTAACACACCGCTTTCATTTTTTCTGTTTGGACTAAGAGCTTGGAAAAAATGACTGGAAGGTCGGAAAAAAAGAGTTATAATGTACAGCGAAAGAAAAAACAATATGCAGCAACTCCATAACGGATACAAATAAATAATTCCTCTCTTGTGAAGCACATGTGAGACACAATCCTAAACATTTTTTTTATGTAGAAACCATTTTCACTCAGAAACTGCTAGTAAATTTCACAAATAATTACAAAGAGTTGGCAAGTAATATGCTGAACTAAACATTAAATTTTGAAGTAGAACAAACATATTTTAGGTTAAAGAGGTTTGCCTGACAAAAAAAGTTTGGGAATCGCTGTCATAAAGCATAAAGCGTGATGTCTACGATACTTTAAATAAACAACAAACAGGACAAGAACAACATTCCCGAGTGTGAGTGTTGATGGTCTGCCGGCTTTAATCAGAACAAGTGTGAGCATGTCTCAGTGTCACTGATGACTGGCAGTGTCATCCTTCCCAACACAAGATGTCTTTCTCTGGACTGTGCCGTCCACCAATCACACATTTGTGTCGTTTGTTTTCTTTGCAACACATTTCTCACTGTACCCGTCCTCGTCTGCAGTCTCTCGCAGGAGTGACATCATACGCACAGAAGCAGGAGGGTCCTCATTACTTTAACTGTTTGTCTCGCAGTTTAACTCTTTCATGCTTCTTTTAGCTTTGGTAAAGACTAGGGCTGTTAAATGGTCAGAAGATTGTGGGGGGGGGGGGGGTAATACATTTATTCAACTTGGATGCATTAAATCGATCAACAGTGACAGTAAAAACATTTATAATGCAACAAAAGATTTCTATATCAAATAAATGTTGTTATTTTGAACTTTATATAAAAAAAAAAATTTTTGTCATGATTTCCACGCAGGATCATGTGACACTCTTTTTTCATGTGACACTCTTTTTTCAAAAAAAAAAAAACTTAGCGAGTGGTAAATTGAGTGGTAGTGTGTGCAATATTATGTTAAACATCCCATCTGGATTTGATCAAATAAATTAGCTTTTAATATGGTATTTATCTGTCATTTACTTATAAACGAAACCTTTCAAAGTAAATGAATGATTTTGCTTTGACATTTAAACCATTTTAAGAGTTTTAAAAGTATCTAATTAATTGCCTGTTAACATAATTCACAGCAAAACCATTTTTGAGTTGGTATGCACACGTTGGATGCTTCTGCTAACAGTTTAAATAAACCACATGATAATTACTTCTAATGTTCTGAGGGGAAAGACGTCTTGCCCTCTGGAGGGTGATATAATTATACAGAGCTGTGTGCAATTAAATATTATGGATCGGTTTATTTTGTAAACAAACCCACAGAAGTGTTGATCTCTACGGACTATTAGAGTACTGCAGGAGTTCGTTTTTAAATTATGTTACAATAATTCAACTATCCTTGGACATTGTGATTGAAATCTGTCTCTCAGAGCTGCAGGAATTCTCAGGGGTGAAACTGAGGGCAGTTCGGAGGCACTGTTAGATGTCAACATTCCCTTAACAATTAATATAAACAAGATGCAAATATGGCTGACGTCACACAGCTGTCCACTCACCCTCACAGCTGCCCGATTTATAGACTCGTTCCAGATTCAATGTTGGATTCCTGCACTTTCTTTCCTTTGTGTTCTTTTAACAGACTTCAGGCCACAACTGTTTATTATCATATTGATGCATATGATATTTTTCCCATTTAGCCTCCACAATGCAGTCCCAGTACCGATCTTAACTGGAAGTCAAGTCATTTTGGTTTTCTCACTGAAAGCGTAATGCTCAGAGCAAGTAGAAAGCGAGAGGTTGTGTATTTTTTGGGATCTGTGTGTTATGTAATATGGTGCTGTGTTAGTGTGAAAGTAATCCCCCGCTCTTGTTAGAAGAGTGTTTCCCTGGAGGCTACTGAGGCATGTCGTGGGGTCAGAGGTTAATACAACAGCACGTGTGCAGGTCATGTGTGTTAACAATAACAAGCTGAAGGTCAAAGGTTAAAATAGCTGTTAGGCATGGCAGCTCTGTGTGTTTGTGGGATAATTACTACATGTCAGATTTTTACAAGCTTTTACTAGATTTATACGTTTTCTGAAGAAAGGTGGTGCTTGTCAGTGTAAATCTCACCACTATCATGCTAAAGTGTTGCTATGTGATATAGTCTAGGGTGGTCTGGATTGTTGCTAGGTGGTTAGGATATTCTGGTACTTATAAATGGCTTGGGTACCTCCATCATTGTGAGTCTTTTGTTTTCTCATCTGCCAGGTGAAAATTCAAAAAAAAAAAAAGAACAAGATTGCTTAGAACAGGTGTTCTTAAACATTTTGATACTATTTCGAAGGACTCCCTTCCTAAAATATATAGGCAGCTACTGTGTGTATTTTCAACCATAAAGAAACATTTATTTTTTGAAAAAAATCTTCAAAAAGTATTAAAGACAATTTGTGTTAAATGTTATTGGGAAAATTACTTTCTATCATGCTGATATGATGTTTTCTTTCTACCCAGTTAAAGTTATAAACCAGAAGAGAAATGTCAAACTACTGTTGTCAATAGAAGTAATATACATTTCTGACCGGTTTTTGGATGTAGTAATGTGAATTTAGTTTATTAGTCATTTTATTTAATCATTTATTTATTTATTATGTTTTATTTTTAATTCCAATTTGTTTTTGCACTAATATATTTATTTTAATTATTATTTTTATTTACAATTAATTTATTGTTTTTTACACCAAACAGAATAGAGTCTAATTATTTTATATTTATATAAAAATACACCAAGTCACCAAATAGAATAGAATACTATCATTTTTCCAATTGGTCTTTAGAAAGCAGCATGAATGTAGTGAAGTTATTATTTGTATTTTTAGCTTACGTTGGGTCCCGGATATAAGACAATGTTTTTTTCTGAAATATCTGAAAAAACTCGGTTGTCTTATATTCAGGGTCTAGACTTTGACATGTCAATAATACACACACAACAATAGGTGGCGCCAAATACGCATAAAACGAGTGTGCCATGAAATACGTAATGTAATGCGTGTTGTAAAGATTGCGAGTAAAAACAAAAGAGAAAGAAAAGCTTACAGCTGCATGAGTCGTGACTGTCACGTTAGCCTGATGGCACCAAACTCCCTTCGTGATTTTAAAACGTAAGACAGTACCCAGATTTGAAGACTACAGTAAGATTTAACTTCTACTGTTAATATGATTTTGGTAGGCTACTTTATATTAGATGGATAGCCTAAATGTCCTAATTTAGATGGGCTACCTGTTTTTTTGGTTTTTTAATGGTATATCAAAAAGTGTATATTTTTTAAATGTGATTGTTGGTACATTTTACCAGTTTTTAACATACTTTCAAAACAAAAATTAAAATAAGAAAAAACTATGAAACTATGAAAATAATTGAATACAAAATGTGTTTTACTGAGAAAAAAACAGATTTGGTTTTTAAAAAACCTTTTTCCAAAAGGTACATCTGGAAAAAGGGGGGTCGTCTTATAATCAGGGTCGTCTTATATTCGGGCCAATACGGTATTTATAAACTTTTTCTGCTGACCCTTTAGCACTGACTTTCTGCTTGCTTGGGTTCCCTGGAGCCCTGCTTGAAAACCCCCAGACTTAGGAAACAATTTGAGGTAGAATTCATGTTCATAGCACAAACTGTAAAGGAGTATATTTTATTAATATAAATATTTCAAAATATCCCTCCTCTCTCTTTCTCTTTGTCTCGCACACACCCTTTTTAAAGTTCTGTCTCTGTTCATTTATCTTTGTGAGAAATATTTATTTGTTTCATTTCTTCAGGGACTGTTCTACAATCTGGCTTGATGTAGAACATTCGTATCTCTATCTAGTCTCTCAGTTCTCTCTCTTTTTATGTGTGTTTGTAATATGTTGTGGCTTAGATTGAAAACAGATTTCTCAAGGGCCTTCACTAGACAAGATTCCCCTCACACAGAACAAAACACACACACACACACACACACACACACTCCAGTAATTGCAGTGGTTTGGCACTAGATTTAAGCTGTGTGTGATTTAAAAGTGCCAACATGCCCAGTGTTATTTTTTCTGTGTATCCTCTCAATCCTCCCAAATGATAGACTCCACCACAATCATGCAAACTGTGTGTGCGTGTGTGTGTGTGTGTGTGTGTGTGTGTTGCCATTTTGGTCTTACCTAACTGTGTTAGGATGTTATTTAGGTTGAGCTCTGATTGATTGAGATTTGACTTATGTAGCTAAATCCTCCATTAAGGGACTAAACACCCTGTAACCTTTTGACCTCACGTGGACGTACACAATCTCACAACCATTTCAGAACCAGGACTCTGCAGACCCAGATCAGCAGATCAAACATCTCAAATAACCTCAAAAATCACTGGTATGGCAGCAAACGTGCTGATTTGTTGAGTTCTGGTCATGTAATGTGTCATCAGTAGAGCTGCTTAGTGACCCGTGAGAGATCATTCAATTGTGTGTGTGTGTGTCTGTCTGTGTATTAAAGCGTCAGTCAAGAATTGATTGTGAATGGTTAAAAACAAGAAGATTTAGAGGTTTTACAGGTGTAAGGAAGGACACAAAGGTGTGAACACAAATTAAAAAAGCTTGATTGCATATGATTCCACATGTAGTGTTGTGCTGCATTCTTAAAGTTGTCACAAGGGGCGATATAACAGCAGTGTAAATTAATTAGCGCCATCTTTTATGGCTAGGTTGATCTATCAAGTTAGTCAAACTTTGAACATTTCAAAGATAGCTCACTTGAGTACTGAGATTTGTTACTACCACAACAATGCAAGAACACTTTAGGCACTTAGAGCACTTGCAATATGATTGCATACTTGCGTGCATATGTTCTATGTAAATTTGATGCATTATTTTAGTACTATTTCAGTTTAACTTTTATGTTTCAGAGGTGTATTATTTAAGTTTTATTTCATGGTCATATTTCTATTTTATTTTCATGTATTTGATTATTATTTTAATTTTATATTTAATATTTAATAGTAGGAATCAACAGAATATTTAAAGAGTTATTTATATAAAAAGTAAAAATACAAAAGCAAGTAGAAACAAGTGAATACTGGCACAATTTCTTTAGACTCTGTAGTAGTCAGACTTTTATTTTGTTCAATTTTTGTACCAAAACATTCATATTTTCAGTGCAGTGTCTGAATTAATCTGCGTCACATGCTATATTGCCATCTGCAGGTGGGATCTGACCTGAAGTCATGTAATTATGGTGATTACAGAAAATTAGTTTCTAGTTGTTCGTCTATGTATGCACTAGTATGCCTAATGTGTATGAGTGAGCGATAAAGGGTGTGTTGCAGTGTGAGAAACGTGTGTGTGTGTGTGTATGTGATGGGGGGGATCATGAGACGTCTGTTTGCTGCATTGTAAGTGTGTGTTCGTCAAAGATGAAACATGAAAGGAAATGAAGGAGTGTGAGATTTGGACATGTTGAGAGACTTCTGTGGTCTTGCTATTGGCAGACAAATGTTTTCATTTGTCTACTCGCACTGCAATAATATAACCATAACTAGAAACAGAGAGAGTTGCCTGAAGAAGACATTAGATATGCGAGTGCCAGAGAACTGTCTATTCTCATCCTCCTGTATTTCTTTACGTGCTACTACAAATTACTATTTAAAAGCAGATAACTACATTGAAGCTATATGTTGGAGGAGTGAAGTTTATTTTTTCAGTTTGTAAAGTTGAGTGTGCAACATAATGTGACAAAAACAGTTATTACACGGTTACTTTTTTGGAAAAGTAACTTGTACTATTCTGAGTAAAAATTCTGAATTGAAAGAAAAAAGTTAGAAGTTTGAGATGTAAACTCAGAATTTGAGAAAAATGTCTGTATTGTGAGATAAAAAAGTTGCATTGACCTTTTTTAATGTATTATCGCGTGGTAGTTAAATAGTTAAGTTGGTAGTGTCATTACTTTGAGGAATGTATTTACTCCCCAATACCACATTGTTCTCAAAGAAAGACAGATTGTAATGTTTTGATTTGCTTCTCTACTCTTGTGTCGCTTTCAGTGAATGTTTTATTGAAGAGAAAGTATTATTAAAGCATGTCAGCCACAAGACTATGAGGCAGAACCCACATTAAAGTTCTTCTCTCGCAGTGGTAAGCAAGCGTGACCGGCCTATTAAGACAAGACACTCAAACACGGCTACAGGATCAGGGCACTGACATATAGACTGAAATATTTCTGTTTGTGTGTGTGAAGGAGCATCAAAGAGTCTGGAGGAAGTGCATTATGGGGAACTGTCAGCACAGACACATTCTCTTGCTCTCATTCTTACACACACACACACGTCACATTCAGGTCAGTGAGGATACGGTTCCTGCTTCCTCTTGTCTCGAACAATGGAAGCTCTATTACGGCCCAGAAATATTTGTAGAGAGAGAGAGTTTATTCAAAAACTTGTGTGCTTTCAATATACACAGAGATCATACAAATAAACTTCTACAACACTTTCTTCCTTGTTTCTTACTCTTTTTTTTTTTTTCCCCCTCAATATATTTCATCAGGCAAGATAAACTACTATTCAAAAGTTCAGATTTGGGAGGTTTTTAATGTTTTTGAAAGAAGTCTCTTCTGCTCACCAAGGCTTCATTTATACAGTAAAACAGTGATACTGCAAAATATTATTACAATTTAAAATAACTGTTTTCCATTTCAGTATATTTTAAGATAGGATTTAATAATTTTATTCAAATTATCTAATTTATTTCTGTGATTGCAAAGCCGAATTTTCAGCAGCCATTATTCCAGTCTTCATTGTCACATGATCCTTTAGAAATCATTTTATCTTTAATTTTAGTATGCTAAACATTTTTGTGGAAACCATGATACATTTCTTCAGGATTCTTTTATTAATAAAAAGGAAAAAACAAAAACAAAAAAAAAACTTAGATTTGAAATACAAATCTATTTCTATTGACATTATGAATGTCTTGACTGTCAACTACATTTGGTCAATTTAATATATCCTTGAAGAAAAGAAGTAATTATTTATTTAAAAAAATAATGTTACTGACCCCAAACTCCTGAATTATTGATTTATTTGTTTATTTCAAAATCTGTTAAAAAGTTGCACAATATCAGTCTGTAGATCTCTAATATGTCTAGATGTTGCTTTTTTAAATTTACTATCCCAGTTGCAACAGTTTCTAGATAAAATCAAAAAAAAGAAAAAAGAAAATGCAAGCACTTTATTTAAAATAAATGCCTCTTAGTTACGTGTTGCATAAATGCCCTTATTTTTTTATTTATTTTTTTTGTGGTCATTTGTACGTACCATATTTCAGCAAAGGCGATTTGCACCCTAAAGCGATTTTCCTAAAGAGATTAGGAGGCTTGCCGTGTTCTATTGTAGATAGTTTTATCTGCGAACAAAACAATCGCACTATTCATCCTAGAATCTGATTTGATGCTGCTATGTGCAATAACAGTACTGGATGCAACACACACATTTAGTTCTTGCTTTCTCTGATTGCTTTGCAAGTCTAAGATGATTTCTGTCTACATGTGCATGAGTTTGTAGTATTTAAGGCATATTTGTGTAATTTTATCCATATATTTATCCCTTCCAGAGCTATAAGGCTCTTACACGCTGGCAGACAAGCATTTGGGGATGAGTTCAGTAATCTCATGCACCTCCCCTCAAAGTGTGTTTTGTAGGCCTGGATTTAGCAGTGTGTTTGTGACTGCAGGGTATTATGATATTTTATAGCTAAACCTACAGCAGATCAACGGCTACAAGCCATAAAGTATTAGAATGAGCGACTGACTGTCTGCAGAGGTAAAGCCTAAATACACTCACATAGATTCAGCCAGATATGCAGTGTGTCTGAGCAAAATGAAAGTAATGGTGATAATGGTGTAAAAGAAGTGGATATCTGTGAGTTTTTGCCTGTCCCAGCCATCTTAGGGTCCCCAGGTGGTCTTGAAACATTAGTGAGGTAAAGAGAAAGACGTGTAGGAGAAATTGAGTGCAATTCAGTACTAAATGTGTTAATGGGTCCCAGCTGCTCTGATCGGAAAACCAGAGAAGGTTTAGAGATTCCAGAACTCAGTCACTTTTGTTCTAGAGATTGCTGTCCTGTTATTCAGCAGAGATGCCGGACGGAGTAATTAGCTTGTAGAATGTAACTACCTCAACTCAAAGCTAATGAGAAAATGATGTATCCTTGCCGGCCAGCTAAACACGTGCCAGAGCACATTTTCTAAGAGTCTCGTGCCTAAATCTAAAGTGACTTTACACTCTCAGACTCCTCAAAATTTCAGCTTCTCCAAAATGATGCAGTTTTATTCGGAATTCATTCTTCATTCAATGTTATATTCCAGAAGTCTGAATAGTACTGCAATGAGACTGGCTGTGTTTAACAGGACCAAAAGTTACCACATTTTTTAATGCATTTTGCGAGAAGACATAGTTCATCTACAAAAATTAACAAGCATCACAACAACTTTTTTGCAACATTGATAATAATAAATGTTTCTTGAGCAGTAAATCAGCATATTAGAATTGACTTCACTGCGAAGGCTCACTGTACACCACATTGAAGACTGGGAAATATGATATTGCTAAATCAATTCTTTACATCTATTCAATATAAAGCGTTATTTAAATGGTAATAATATTTCACAATATTACTGGTTTCACATATTTTTTGATCAAATAAATCCAGTCTTGTTGAGCATGAGATTTCTTTCAAAAACATTTAAAATTCTTACAGACCCCAAACTTTTGAATGTTGGTGTGGCAACAAATGGATAAGGATCAACACCCAACAGTACAACAATGATGAGCTAATAAATAAGCTGGACACTTGACCATCATCACAACCTCTCAGACAAGACCCTGTGTCGCTCTCTCTGTCTTTCCATCTGATTTCACGTATCTGGCAGTTTCAGTCTGAAAGGATACTTATGGCCTAATAATCCCACTTTCCTGCAATTATCTCTTTTTTTCTCTGATTCCATCTTAAATCCCTCCACCTCTCTTTCTGTCGACACCCCTGATGAAAAGGGGGAAGCGAATGGGGCGCTAATCTGTAACAGAGAGTGTGTGACAGAATTCCTGTGCTCTCTGTGAGAATCTGCAGATGTCGGTGTGGCCGACAAAAATACTAGTCCGTAAAAAGAACAGCGGATGGAAAAGGAGAGGAAGAAAATGAGGGAAAACCTAGCGTCTCGGCCGCAGGGTATGTCTGCTTGCTGCCAGTGAGGTGAACGCCACCCAACTAAAACAGAAAACTAAATCACTAAGCAAATGTTTAGATGTTTGAGCTGCATCTGGTGTTGCGAGCCGAGAGGTTGGACTGCTGCTACTAGTAGCTGAAAAGTAATCAAATCACATAGATCACATCAAATTAAGGAATACGACTGAAATCTGGCAGCATTAAAGGTGTGAATTTTTAAACATTCACCGCCAAAACAAGGAAGTGTTGGTCAGTATCTGGCACCCTCGTAAAGCGACCTCTCTGTATTGTTACAAAATCTGGCACTATCTTTTAGTCAAGACTCAATCTGTCCAAAGGCTATTCATTCACGCATTCAAAAGTTTTGGGATCAGTAACAATTTTTTCTACTATGCTTTTACAAAGAATCGCTGTCTGCTTACCAAGTTACTGCGATTGACATTTGACTAAAAATACAGTAAAAACAGTAATACTGTGAATTTATGTACAATCTAGAAAAATAGCTGTTTACTCTCTATATGGCGAATATCTTGTAAAGATGTATGCATTCTTGTGAACAAAGCTTATTTTCAGCAGCTATTACTCCTGTCTTTAGTGTCACACGATCCTTCTAATCTTCTCCTACGCCATGCTGATTTTGCTGCTCAAGAAACATTTCTTAGCATTATAGATGTTGAAAATGGTTGTGTTGCTTCATATTTTTTTTGTAAATCATGATGCTTTTTTCAGGATTCTTTGATTAATAGAACGTTCAAAAGAACAGCATTAATTTGAAAAATAAATCTTTTGAATCATTATAAATGTCTTTGCTGTCACTTTTGACTAATATAATATGTCCTTGCTGAATTAGAATATTAATTGCTTTACCCCCCCAAAAAATGTCTTACTTACCCCAGACTTTTCCATAATAGTGTATGTACATTTGCTCTGGTGGTCATTCAGTCAAAAGAAGATGTTTTGGATAATATTTTACCTGCTTTTGTCCATACAGTTAAAGTCACAACAGCTTTGAACCCAATTCTGATTTACTGTATGGACAGAAAAACACTGAGACCTTTTTTTCCCAAAAGAGCTTTTCTAGTGTTGCACAGAAAGAGATTTAAACAGAGAGGTTTGGAATGACAGTCCTTTTGAAACACTATGAAAAACATACAAATCTAAGTACAAAACATAGTAAACTACACATTGCCTGCGCTCTGTTTCTGACAAGATGTTTTTTAGAAGTCGTCATGCTCTGGAAAGCGATGTGTAATGATATATAGCTCCGGCAGTGCATGACATCTGGGCTTGTAGGTGTTTCTGAGAGGCGGTCTGTCCCGCTTAACCCCGAGGGCTGCTGAGGACGGGAATAGAGCTGGTTCATTTGAGGTTATAGTGATTTGCTTCATGCCAGATGATAGACAGCACCTGCCTCCCAGCTGTGCTCTACTGGCCCTGAGAGTCATAGAGTTGATTCATCTGTGGCCTGTTTCAGGACAGAGCAGATGTCTCCTCCTCTATTCCTCACGTTAAACATGAACCTCACTTCCTGCTCACGTCTTGGGGAGAGAGGGAGAGGAAAATGCACAAATTATTTAAGCATTTAAAATCTGGAAAAAAGCATTAAAATACATACTGTTTTTTTATAGTATAGCCATAAGTCTAAAAGGTATAGTTCTGTCGAAAATTCTGTCACTATTTACTCACAGTAGTAGATTTTTTAAAAAATGTCCTGGTCTGTCCATACAACAAAAGTCAATATTCTTCAAAACATCAATGAAAGTTTGAAACAACATGAGGGAGAGTAAATGATAACGGAATTTGCATTTTTATGTATCCCCTTAAATACATATTTTGAATGGCTGAAATCAATGTGTTGGTTTTGACTCATTCACAAATTCTGGTGCAAATCCCACCAGATAAAACTGCTGCCATCAGTGTTCCTTCCATCAGCTATTATAGGTTCAGAAGCAACTTTTGCATCTGACACATACACGTACTGGTAACTTTAGGGATTCACTCGCGCTTTTAAATACAGTTATCACTCCAAAACTTTGCAGTGTGTATGTGGCCTTTGTTTCTAACTGCAGACTCCCTTTGATTCAACATCTCTCTCTCTTTATCCCTCTTCCAGCATTTCCCCTTTTTTCCACATAAAGCTGTTTTTCATAAACTAGCCTGGAATAGCAGTCCCTGAGGCAGAGGCCTGAAACACTAGCTCTCTCTGAGCTTTCTGTGTCTGTGTGTGCGTGTGTGTATGTATGGAGGCTGAAACACTAGACTTTTCTGAGCTGCTGCCAAACAGATGCAGTCACTTGTAGTTCCACTGGAGAAACCTTCATGGCTCTTTCTCTCTCATTCTGTTTATTTCTCTGCATCTCGAAACCCAGTTCTCACATCAGCCTTGAAGTGTCTTTGTTTGTGCCTGATTTTCAAAGAATAACAGTTTGCTGTTTTATGATCACTCTACAACTCCATAAATATTAGTTGTTTGTGCAAAATGATTTGGGCATTTTTGTGGTGTTTGCTAAGGCAATCTTCATATCTTTCATCAAAATGGAATAAATTGCTCTTAATCAGAAATGACTTTAGCTGATGTCACCAAGTCTTAACTATCAAGGTAATAGTCACGCAAAAATGAAACGCGTAGGGGGGCTGGGTTGTAGACTATGGGGGGGGAGTGTTTTACTCACCCCCCGAGGCATCCTAGGTGTATATGATGTTCTTCTTTCAGACGAATCCAGTCGGAGTTATATTAAAAATGGTCTTTGATCTTTCAAACTGTTTAATGCCACTCAGCGCAACGCTGACCTCATACGTCATGCTCCCGGAACTGCTTCTGAGTACAACTGTTGGTGCAAGCTACATTAAAGTGATTATTATGTTTTGAATATGGATATTTTTCTTACAAAAAATGCATTGATTCGCTACAGGAAGCCTTTGTTCCCCCCCCGGAGCCTTGTGAGACACTTTTTTTAATGGATGGGCGACAATTTTTGTTTAAAAAAAAAACACGAAAAGACAATTTTTAATATAACTCCGACTGGATTCGTCTTAAAGAAGAAAGTGGGATATAGGACCTAGGATGCCTCGGGGTGAGTAAAACGCATCCAATTTTCATTTTTGGGTGAACTAACCTTTACATGTTTAACCCCTTTCCCTCCCCAACCACTCTTCTGATCCAATCCATCTAGATTTGGCTGGGGTTAAATAGAGTCCCATTTCATTCCATAACCTCATATTGCCCTGGACCACAAACTCAGTCTTAAGTCTGGGTATATTTGTTGGCAACTAAGCCAAAAAAATCATTGATGGGTCCCAAATATAGCATATTTTTCTTTGTAGGTCCAAAACCCAGCATTAGGTAGTTAAGCAAAGACAGGTTCCTGAAGATATTTGTCGAAATTTCCTAATACTTGTAAATCAAAACTTAATTTTTTATTAAATTAATATGCATAGCTTAGAACTTCATTTGGACAAGTTTAAAGGTGATTTTCCCAATATTTAGATTTCTTTTTTCACCCTCAGATTCCAGATTTCAAATAATCATATCTCGTCCAAATATTGTCCGATCCTAACAACAGAAGACCTCAAAGCTTAGGGTTATTCAGCTTTTAGATGACACTGGTATAACTCTCAATTTGTCAAAATAATGGACCTCTTGACGGGTTTTTTGTGGTCCAGCTTCACGAGTATCTAGTCCTATTATGGGACGTGCAATGGATTGCCAAATGGGGTTTCAGGTGCAGTTCAGTCACCTACTTAGAAATAGACATGGATACTTTGGGGTGTAATTGTTGTTACTTTTTACCTATCAACCACCCCACAATCGTCCCTAACACACCCATAGTAACATCGTAGAAAAGATCCAGTATCAACATTCTCGAGTCGGGAGCCAGATGGTCAAGACACTCTCTTAAAATCTGGTAAATAGAATGATGTCAGTTCCTCATATGTATGGCCTAAGGTTCTGCAGACTGCTGATTTTTGCTCATCTTATTCAGCTGCAGCAGAATGCTTTGTAAAAAGAACATCAGATGAATTGTATCGAAGGACATCTCATAGTGAGAATATGTGTGTAACCCACGTGTCGGAATCAGTAAAATTTAAACAATACCCAACCCTACTCCCTACCTAGCAACCGTGTACACATGGAATAATTCTGATGAAATATAAAAAGAAATGTCTGAAATGTGAACAGTCGTTATTAATAATTGTGATTTATAGTTTTTGAGGGAAATAATTGTGATCATCAGTTTAACCATTACCGTGCAGCCCTACTGCATGGCAATGCCTTTGCCACTGCTCTAGCATTGTGGCCGCAAGTTCTACATGGGCAAACACTACACATATTTTCTTTAGAACATGTGAAAATGTACTTTAGGTGAGTTTCTGTCATTTGGAAGGGCTCTGTAGGCCTCCATTGAAGCCTGGGACCATCCTACTACACTTTCCTCATATCAGGCAGCATCTGAGAAGAGAAGGTCCCGGATCAGATGAACAGCAAGAATCGAGACGGGACAAGCTCCTTATGTCATTAAATAAGATAAAAGCCAAACCACACACACACACAACAGAGCTCAGGTTAGCACAGATCAGCTGGTCATTAGACTCTGACCTGTGTCTGCACTTCCTCGTCGAGATGTTTGTTATGTTTGTGTATGTTCATGCACTGATGTTTGCTTGTTTTTAGGACTTCAGAGGATTCTGGGAAAAACGTATTGGATCCTGTTATCATGTACTGAGGTTTATTAGTGTGGTAGCACTAAAGGATCATAGCGATAAGCGCATAAACACACGCTTGCATTTTGCCCCAATTTCTAGTGGATAAACTCATGTGAGGCCTGTGCATCCATGTGTAGAAATTTCTACCCTTTGTCCAGCTGTCACGATTGACAGTTCGCTAACCCTCTGTGACCTCAGATGACCATCCCGACCCGTTGCACAACACACACTCATGACATCATTGAGCATCTGTGTGCTCCAACTACACAATGCACAAAGAACAGGAAGGGCAGGCAGCTCAGGGGGTGGGGTTTGGATCGGAACCCCCATATGTCATTGGCCTGTGTATTCAGTTTCTAGCTCTGTGATTGGCTGAAAAAAGGAACCCCATCGTCCACATGCAAGCATGTTAGGTTTTGGCTCTGTCTGGGGGTCAAAGTGTATGTGTGTTCATGTATCAGTGTGTATCTTCTGTCTGTTATTCTGTTTGTTCTCCTCCTCTATTAGTTGTCTGTTCGCTCTGTTCTGTTCTCATACGTTTGTAAGATTTTATGTTTGTGAGGTAATCCTCTTTCCTCCTTCACTTATCTTTTTCGGCAACAGAATTCCCGGTGCTTGCCTTCCCCTTCCTAATGTCTGCTCTTCACCGGGGACTATTTTGGCAGAACTTCTGGGCCAGACCTCCTTCGGGCTCTTTCTCTTTGTATCACTTTCTTTCTCTTTCTGTGGCACAAAGTGGCATTTTTACATTACATGATCTTTTTGGTGGATCTCTGTGGCACTGTCCAAGATCTGCACATTTTTCTGAAGATCAAGAGTGCTGGTCTGTGCAAAACTCACTGCTTTGATGCCAGGGTGTTGTTAGCCTGTGGGGGGAAAGTGGGGGTTACAGTAAGATTTTTTATTATTAATTAGTTTTATTAATTTATTAAATTAACGGATATCATTAAGAATTATTAGAGATCTGCACCGATACCGACGGTTTCCAGTACTCCCCTGTCTAACTTAATGCTCCGATACCAATAGCGTTTTTTTTTGGACTTGAACTTCCGACATCCCGAGACTTATCGTAATAGCGGCCTGATCATTTTTTCCTTTTTATTGCATTTGTAATTTTTTTAAATATTGGGTACATAAACAAAAAATGTATTTATAATGTTAGTTGGTTAACTTTATTTTATCAAATAGATAGTCAAACCAAATTTATTCAGACACTTCAAATTTCGCACATTATCACAGTTTATTTCACTATAGTTTAAAACTGGTAGAAAATAGACAAGACTCGAGTTACTCTGTGTCAACAAATTCATCTTGATATGTTAATAATTTTTGTATAGAAGTAGGTACTGATAATTAGATTACAATTCAAGCCCACCACCCCCTTAGAAAGGGGTGGAAGGAGTGGCGCCGTCAGAGACTACCGTACGTCTGGAGAAGGGACAGCGAGACGAGAGTAGGTGTCACAGTTACAGTTAGACAGTAGTTAGCACAACTATACATGATTACATTACTCTTGTCGGTTGACATCACATTAGCCACTCTATTGCAACAACACCAATCATGAGTGCCCCTATTTTAAAAAAAAAAAGTACTTACTCCTGGCATGCTGTCACCTCAGCTTTACATTAAACCATGAACTTTTTCAATTTTTTTTCCCAACACTCGGTCTGAATAAGTGTTGGACCCCAATTGTATCAATTGACTGGTAGTCCCACACTGTATGAGAATTTTTTGGGTATGATTTGTCCAGTTTTACTTTATTTTGCTATCCCTCACTTACCTAAATTACCTATAGTGTCCTGCACCCCTATAAAAATATCAACAATTATATCTGTCTCTGAATAATTTTTGGTATCTCACTGTATCTTCCTTTGGTTATTTTCACACTTAATATGCCCTTAAAATTGTATTTTACAAGTTTTTGTTACTTTCTCTGTTCATTTTTTGCTCTATGGTACATCATCTTTAATTTAATAGCATTAGAGCTGATCCATTGCAGCAGCTTAGTACTGTAATAACGTTCTTTGCTGTAATAATGCAGGGAACCACATCGTTATATATCTCCTACCGTTGTTGATATTTTTTCAGAAATGAAGTCGTGTTTTTTTCATCTTGAAACGTGCTGTCGATTTATATTCCAAATCCACTCATAAATGCAGATAACACTCATTGAACAGCAAACACGTATTTGTACTGATTCGATGAGAGGACAGTGTACAGCCTAGCGCATTTCACACAGGGTGCTAGATTTACTTTCGCCAGAAAGTCGTGTATGCCTAAGGTTTAAAATAAATGATGTTTATAGTGATTGCCCCTATAAATGGTCTTATTTTTACTTTTTAGTTTTAATCCAAATGATGCGTGTGCGTGTGAGTGAACATCAAATATCACACAACAGAAGTGTGCGCGCTCTTTCTCTCTCTCTCCATCCCTACCATTAAGTAACTTGTGCATTTTACTTACTTGCTTCTGAAATATCCGACCGAACTACAAACTTTCCAGTGAAGTCTGTGAGAAAGTTATATTCACTCGACAAGCTCGTGCATCTGCGCCGCCGTGCGCTCAATCCTCTCAGCGTGCTTTGTTTATCAGCTCGTGCACATCAGCTATACAGGCGTTAATACTGAATGTTTAACATTATATTCATTGCATACATATACTTCGTAGTATACATCCTTAACTCCTTTCTGCTGTCTGTTGTTCTGTTGTCCGTATTTCTTTGACTGAATATGGCGCTTATCACATGCTGCGTGGTATCGGCGTTTGGTATCGGGGGAAATTTTAGCAAGTAACAAACAGAATCAGTTAGACGGGCCCAATACCGATGCATCCTATTCATTAATTGAAATATATTATTACTGCGCATTTAATTACATTTAAGAATGTTTTTAGAACAATCTAATTTCTTTCTATTTCATATAAATGCATGTTCTTTTATACACGCTGAGTAATACCATTTACTGAATCCTGAAAAAAAGCAGTTTTTCTCAAAATTTATAGCCAGACACACGTTTGTCAATTTTTCTGATAAAAAAAAATTATTTCTTCTGAGCAGCAAATCAAACATTTTTAGAATGAGTTTCGGAAGATGCTGCTTGCAACCTGAATACATTGAGTATCCAGATCGGAAAATAAGCTTGTCACAGAAAAAAAAAATTTGTTTTGCATTTCTTATATTAAATATTTCTAAATCTTAATATTGACTCCAAAATATTTGAATGCTAAGGGTATTTTGGTATTTTGACAATATGACCAAGGTCCATCCTTCAGTTTTAAAGTGTAATACTGAGGGTTAGACGTTTGTTCAAATCACTAACTTTGAGTTGTGTGCAAACGACGACAATGATTGCTCAGAGAGCCACCATCTAACAACACACAAGACACAGCTAAGATCGTTTAATGTCCAAACTTGGAGGTTTATGATGCAACCTGTTAACATGCACTACAAAAGTTGATAAATATGCTTAATATGTTTGTAATTAAAGTTAAAAGGCCCAAGTGTCTTGTGTGTGTGTGTGTGTGTGAGAGAGAGAGAGAGAGAGAGAGAGTGTGTTTTATACCTGGTATCCTGTGCAGCCCTTTACACATTGAACTATTGTGAAGCCTGTTTAACAGTCACATCCTGTCTGGGTCACGGGGTGTTCTGAGGACACACACATACACACAAATGAATGCACATCCTGCTCTATCTCGCCAGATTTAGCACTAGATAATAAATATGAGGAGCATTATCAGTGTATTTCTCTGTTTGCATTGCATAAGAGTATGTTTATGATATCATTTATTGGGCTTGTGCTTGTACTGTGTGGGGAAAGAGAACCACAGCGATCAAACCACAAGTGTCAACAAACTGTGTTTATTTTTATTGACACTGAAAGGTGATGTTTGTTGATGTAAAATTGCACACCTGTGACTTCCCTGAAATGGCCCAAATCTCATCAATTGCTGTCTCCAAAGCTCTAGGGCTTTTCGCTCTGCTGTTATCATGTCTGACTTCCTCACTGCCCTGAGGAGCCCCCTACTGGGAAGAAGGAGAATAGACTTAAAAAGCCTGTGATTGGTAAACCTAGCAAAATCAAGTTTAGGTCGCAATGGAGTGCAAAAACAAAAGAAAACAATACAAAATTACATTTAGCATAAGGACTTTTTTTTTTTTACATAATTTCATGGAAATTAAGAATTTTTCTGTATGTATTGTTACTATTGATAAAGTTAAGAAAATATGATTTTGTTTGTGTTTATTTTGTATCTCAGTGTTCTAAAATGGTTTATGGATCGTAATAGTTCAAATGTTATCCTATTTTGTCAATGAACCTCCTGTCCAATTTATTTGCCAGAGACATGTAATATCAGATTATAATGCAAATATTATTACAATTTAAAATAACTGTAAAATAAATGTAATTTATTCCTGTGATCAAAGCTGAATTTTCAGCATCATTACTCCAGTCTTCAGTGTCACATGATCTTTCAGAAATCATTCTAATATGCTGATTTGATGATCAGGAAACATTTCTGATTATTATCAATGCTGAAAACACTTGTGGAAACCTTTTTCAGGATTCTTATATGAATATAACGTTCAAAATAACAGCATGATTCTTTTGTAAAATTATAAATGTATTTACTGTCACTTTTTATCAATTAAATGTGTTACTTTTTATAAATTTAATGTATCATTGATGAATAAAAGTATTAATTTCTTTCTGGGAAAACAAAATTACCTACCCTAACAGTTTGAACAGCAAAGTATATAATTTACTTTATAGAAATGTGACTTTGACAGTTTAAAAAAACCTGTCAAATATGAAAGAAAATAATAAAATAGAACAAAACAGTGCATAATATAACTGTATCTTTATTTCCATTCAACAAATTATGATCTGTCTTTAGGTGATTATTTTCACTTCTGTAGGGATTTGAGTTACACAGTGTGATTATTATTCCACTTTTTATTTCTTTCTGTCCATCCTTCTCTCATTCTGTCTTTGTGGACGAGGGTCCTTCTAGGGTTCCCTTGAGATCTGATGTGCCCATCTAATCAAAAGCTTGTAAAGAGCCCAAATCACATGTCGGCTTTAGCCAGGGTGTTTGCGTGCTGGTGTGAGTGTGTATTAAAGCTATTTATGTCAACACATTGATGGAGACTCTTGGATTTATGTGTGAAAGATGCATCTTTATTTTTCTGCTCTTTTCTCTTGTCTCTCTTCATGCGTCTGTAAATGTTACATCCCTTTCACGCTCACACATTCTTTTGCTCAGAGTCTGTGTGTGTGTGTGTGTGTGTGTGTGTGTGTGTGTGTTGGCACACTATGGCTGCAGACGGGCACACAGATGGGTGACAGGCTGTGCCGAAACCACTCTCACACACCTGCTCCTTCATACACAGACTTACACATGCATACATAGAAAAATGTACACACAAATGCACGTTGAAAAACAGCTTGCTTTTAATGAAATAACCTCACAAATGTAGGAGTTTACGTTTGCTGAGCTGTTCCCTAAAGCTCTTCATGTGTAAGTGCAGACAGATGTTTCTCTCGGCTGACTCTGTAACTCCCGAACATCTGTAATCCCGAACAGCCCAGTACCGCACATATATGGATGTCCTCGAGCTATGAGATATTTCTCATTGTGACACTGAGCTCAGGATGAAAAATAAATAATTAGAGCCGAAAGAAAGCCGGAGAATGATGACTATTGGCTGATAAATGAGTGCGGAGAAGGCGGAGGGGATTAGGATGCTTTGGAACACTTTTAAGAGCATTATGGATTAAAAAAAG
The DNA here is from genome assembly GCA_018155175.1 of Sinocyclocheilus anophthalmus. Lineage (NCBI taxonomy): Eukaryota > Metazoa > Chordata > Actinopteri > Cypriniformes > Cyprinidae > Sinocyclocheilus > Sinocyclocheilus anophthalmus. The sequence goes on from JADLZN010000928.1 coordinate 348,055, forward strand.
GTCAGAATGTTTAGCAACATAATGCTAAACCTCTTAAGCGAAACCCAACTGCATGCTGATAAACTGGGACGGAGGGAGGGGGCGAAGAAAAAGAGGCTGTATGGGGTTTAACAACTGTTTGGGTCAGAGAGAGAGAGACGTGTTTAAAAGACACAGAGAGAGTTGTTTTATAGGCACAAACATACACGTACCTAAAGTTATTATAAATTATAATAAAAAGGACGTGTGGACATCTACACACTCATAATCATTGAACTTGATGGAGCGTGCAACAAACTTCATTTGACAGCTGCAGCGGATGGAAAGACTGTCAGTAAATAAAAGTATGTTAAGAATTGAATTAAGTTTTGGTTTACTCCTCACACAAAGCTGTCCATTAGAATTCGAAGTAACTGTCGCTAAATGTAGCGTTGTCCCACTTTTATCAAAATTCTAAAGCTTTTTTTTTTTTTTTTTCTAAAAAATGGAAGTGTTCCTAAAAGAATGCGCGAAAGAGGAACCTCAGGAAATTCTTAGCCTTTCCATATACCCTTTAGTGGTAAAAAGAAGAAAAGTATATACAAGACCAGAAAATCAACGAGAGACATAATTGGCTTTGCATTCCATCAGCAAAAGGGGACAATGTATTTCGTCTCCAAATAATCTGTTCTTTTGGACTTTCTATCCTTCTACAGCGAATCCTGAAAAACAACACAGTCTATTTGATTTTCAAACCTCTTGATAGTAAGTAGAAAGTTTCTAGCTTGCAGTAGCAGCCATCAGCCAATCCATTATCAAGCAAATTGTCTTGAAGGATCTTAGTGTGACGGAAATCTTGTAAGGTAGTAATGAGGGCTGAAAATTCAGCGTGGGATGACATGGAAGAAAGTACCGGTGAAAATAGGAATACAATGAAAAAAACTGATGATGGAGAAGGGGGAGATAAGCGAAGGGAACGGGGGGATTGGAAGGACCGACTCACAGGAAAAAGGACTGGGGTACAGTATGAGTGAAAACGAGGGTCAAGTGGACTAGGGGGCGCGCTTTGGTTAGGCGGGGCGCACCGACTGAGCACACACTGGGGGTGGGTCAGGTGACTGGGCCTGCTGATGTCCCTGGGGAATGCAAACAATGCAGAGCAGAAGGGCTGAAACGCGGGTCAGAGCGTACATGGACATGCAGCGGGGCGAGGAACCAGGGGGTGGGTGGGGAGGGGGAGGTGGTGCTACAGGGGCAGGGTTGCCGCGCAGCGGCACCAGGCGTGGGGGGGGGAACGGATGAGTTGGCACGCAGCAAAAAGAGCACAAAGGGTCGCAGGGGCGGGCAGGGTGGGGTGCGCATCGTGAGGGGGACACTCACAGGTAGGAATGGCGCGGGACAGAGAACACAAAAGGAGAAAGGGTGAATCAACAGCCCAGCCCGCTCGTGCGGGAGAGGGGAAAAAAGCTGTGTCGACCATCAGGGAGCCAAAGGGTGGGAGAAATAACAACCTTAGCGGGTATGTAACCCCTACCTGGGCTTCTGCTTGGAATTGGGTAGCGACATCTCAAACAGTAGAATTTCGGGCATACTCCAACACCATTGAGGCGGAATGACGGGGGGACGCCCTTGTCTGCAGGCGCGCGTGGGCTCTCAGGGGCCGAGCGTGATCTCGGTCGTGATGTCAACCAGTACGCGGAGATGCGGTGTATTGGCATCATGTGAAACACAACCACTGTATCCAATTTTGTTCAGCCTTGTTCATACTGGCGTTCTTGCGTGCTGTACGATGGGGATCCTGTGAGTTGGGGTGTGTGTGTGTGTGGGGGGCTCGGGGTGTGTTGTACTGTAACGGCTATTTTCCATCAGTCTTTAGTATGAGACCAGGATGTGGCAACTCGTGTGCCAATTATTAGCCATTGGCTGTTCAATACTAACAATAGGCTTGTGCCATGACTTCCAAATAGAGAGTAACACGCATTAACAGGGAACGCGAGATGGAGACCATCCACGTTCCTAAATGTAAGAACCAAACCATCCAGTACGTTAGTCGGCTTGTTTTCTCCCTTTCTTGTTTAGACTGCTGTTCTTTTTTGTTTGATGCGAGGCGTAGTGTCCTATCACTCTACAACCTTGCCTTATCACCCAAATCATGTCTGTTCAGGAGCCATGTGTTCCTTATCAACCATACGCCTTGTATGCCTCGCTTATAACCCACTCACCAAATCACAGCATGCACAAATGCAATTCCCTACACATCTTAATGAGCACAATCACACCTTCTGGATTACACGGCCTACCTGCTAGTACTGTGCCTGATAACACCACGTGGCAGGCAGGGATCAAACACACTCATCGCTGCTAAGTTGGCGCCTCTCGGTTCAACAAGCTGTGACAAGATACAATGCCCGCAATGTATAGGTGTGTCCAACGTCTCGCGTAAACGATCCTTGCCTATCTGCAATAATTTGAACAGTAGTATTGAATATGAGCATGTTCCTTCGCCATTTTATATGCTCGTTTCCCTGTCTCTCAATGCAAATCTGGCATTCAGACAATTCCAATCACCAAGGAGAATCGGACATTAACCCCCCCAACCACGGTTGTCAACGTACCACACTATGTTAGACACACATTTAAAGTTTGGTAGGTCTTAAGATTTTTTTTATGTTTCATAGAAATAAGACTCTCCTTATTGCATTCACACAGGGACTGCATTCTATTTGATTAAAAAAATTGATTGTGGAAACATATATTGTGAAATAGTAGTACAATTTAATGCCGTTTTCCCCTATTTCAATATATTTTAAAATGCTATAATTTCTTTCTGTGATGCAAATCTTAATTGCGCATCATTACTCAGCTTCATTGGCACATTGATTCCTAATTACAGAAATTCATTCTTCTATTAGTGAATGACTTTTGCTGTCTCAAGTAAACCATGTTCTTATTATGTGAAAACAGTTGGTGCATGCTGTCAATATTTGTTTTGTCTTGTGGAAAGCATGATGCGTTTTTTTTAAAGATACTTTAATGAATAGTAAGTTCAAAAGAACAGCATTTATTTAAATATAAATCTTTTATGGAATAAGACTGCACAGGCTTTGCCGCTTGTGTGGAGGAAGTGTGTGATATTGAACAGCTTCAAAGGCATCTCGGCAGGGAAGAATTCAAGTATAAGACGGTGGCGTATGTAAAAAAAAAAAAAAGTGGCAGCAACTCCATCTCACACATTAGGACACCCCGTGCATATTCTCACACCAAGCATAGTACAGGTTAGACTAGAGTTATTAATGTCTCTTAGCACAGAGCCCAGGTTCCAGATGGGTGAGGAATATGTTGAGTTTAGGAATGTGAATTTGTGTTGTCTCTGCAGGACATCTGAGTTTTCAGGACTGCTTTGTGACTTCAGGGGTGTGGAACGTAGCCGAGCTGGTACGAGTGTCTCAGAGTAAGTGCTGTAACACACCAGTATTTTCTTAAATGAACAGCACACTGCAAAAAATATTGTGTTGCCAAATTCATGAACGAATCACTTAATTGTTGAATTTTTATTTATGAATCAGCGGAACAGTTTGGTAAACAGACCAAATCAAACAGAGGACTCTCACCCTCTCGCTGAAGTTATGTCTGACTCAAATTGCTAATTTGATATTCTGATTTGTAAGGTTACTGCATCTTAATCAGTCTTAGAGTTTTGTTGTGTTTTTATTAAAAAGACAAGAAATCACAACCAAGTGTTGTTTTAGTGTCATTGTTACACTTTTTTAGTTTTTATTCTTATTTTTAATTTTAGTTTTATATTGTTTTATATTAATATTTTTTGTTTTTATTTTTATAATTTGTGCTTTCATTTTAAGATTTTTTTTTTTTGTAATTTGTTGTGGCTTTTGTCTTTTTTATGTCTTTTTTTAATTAAGTGCATCATTGAGATTTTTCATAATGTTTATTTAGTTTTTAGGTTTTCATAATTTATTTTACATCTTCTCAGTGACATGAAAAGAAAATGAAGGAATGCGGAACACTAAAGTAGTTCATTTTTAGACCATTTATTTTTAATTAGTTTTATTCTGTTAATGCCGTTTTCAGGTTTTTAGTTTAATGATAATAATTCCTGAACAATAGTGATGCTGTCTTTAAGACCGTGCTAATAGCCCACGATTTGGTATCTGTGTGGGATGTTGTAAATGACATCTAACTTCATTTAGCATAGATTCTGTTGTACCACTTCACACTCTCGATTAGTATGTAATGTTTTAGATTTTACATTTGAAACGTTCAAAGCATCCACCCAGCACTTGTTCCTCGTCGATTCCGCAGTATATACCCCCGTGGCAACAGCATCAGTGCCTAAGCTACGCTCTCGCGGTATCAATACTGAACAAGATACCGCTGTACACTACAAGATCAATACCACCAAGGAGACACATCGCATCCGACGGAGCGTTCGCAACTTGCCTCTCCTCCTCCACTAAGGTGACGCACCATACGCCTTGCCTGACTCTTTCGTGCCTATTCGTCTCTCATTCAGTAAAATTTGATACGGTGTTGGTCCTCTCACTTTTTCGCCTTTGCTTCGTCAGATTACTTCTCTTGGTTCTCTGTCGTTTCTTTCTGGGGGGGGGGGGGGGGGGGGCGGCTGTAGTCTAGGTGAGCTGTACGCCAGTCTTCCTCAGAGGTAGGTACTCATTCTGTCTACCGTCTTCTTCTGTATCTCTGCACTTTTTCTGTGTTTCTCTCTATCTGTCTACAGGAATCAGTCACAGGGATATTGATTAACCTCTCTCATGGTCTCTGTCTCTCTCTGTAGCTCTAATAAGCGTAAGTCTATAGATGACAGTGAGATGGAGAGTCCTGTCGATGATGTCTTCTACTCCAGTCGTTCTCCAGCCGGCACCAAAAATATCACTCCAGTACCAGCGGCTGGCCGAATGATGTTGATGCAGGTGAGCATCACGTATAGACATGAATACACCTTTTACACTGAAATGGTGCTGATACCAGAGTCTAGTCTCGGCTGTGGGATCTTCAACACAGTAGCAGTTATCTTTGAGAACCGACCTACATTTCCACTGAGTTGAGAGCCAATTGAAGATTTAAATAACTATGGGCAACATAACATAAACTGCCTATACACAAACATGGTGTTCAAAACAGGGTCCCCGCAGGTCCATAAAGAAATAGTTCAACTAAAATAAAAAAATTTGCTGAAAATTTACTAACCCTCAGGTCATCCAAGTTGTAGATGAGTTTGTTTCTTCATGGGAACAGATTTGGAAAAATGTATCATTGCATCAATTGCTCACCAATGGATGCTCTGCAATGAATGGGTGCCGTCAGAATGAGAGTCCAAACAGCTGATAAAAACATCACAATAATCCACAAGTAATCCACACCACTCCAGTCCATCAGTTAACATCTAGTGAAGTGAAAAGCTGCATGTTTGTAAGAAATAAATCCATCATTAAGATGCTTTAAAGCATTGCGTACCTGAGAGTAAATTTTCAGCAAATTAAAATTTTTGGGAGAACTATCCCTTTAAAAAGTCTTAACATCAAAATTAAGGCCATAAAAAGTCATAAATGGTATAACAAAAGTCTTATTTGTCATTTAAGAGGTTAAATTTGTGGATGGAAAAACAAGAATCGAACAGCTGGACGTAGTAAATCATAGACATTTCAAAATAAGAGTCCCCGTGTATTTAGGGCTAGTTTGTAATTAAAAGTCCTGCGTTATGGATAAAATCTTTTTTTTTAATTCAACATAACCTCATGTAGTTTCTTTCTGTACCATCCCATCACAGGAAGGAAAGACTAAGAACAGGTCTTAAAAGTCTAAAGTGTAATTTTAAAAACCATGCAAGAACTGTTATTGGAACCAAATGTCATGAAAATAATTTGATTCTAATATTAAACATTAAAAAAGGTCAAATTAATTTAAAAAAAGATGCAGTTCTAGGATCACAATTGTATTAAATATACTGTAATAGGAATGATACTGGCATGACATGCTATTGGTTTCTGATATAAAACCATCGCAAAGCCAGTCTAAGAAGGTTTTTTGAGCCTAAAATTGAGCCTAAAATCATTTTCTTCAGTGGAAATGTGTGGAATGGGGTTAGATTGGGTATTGGTACCATATCTGTGAAAAAGGGATCAATTGCATTATGTTCATGATCTCAACACAATGTTTTCCCCTTCTTCCTCTCTCCTCTTGTGTTAATAATTCCCTTCTCCAGTTGCAGTGCAGCACCATTTGACGAGTGTTCAAGAGAGGAAGATAAAACATGAGAATGATGGTGTGCAGTTTCCTTACCATGGTTAGAATACATACTACACACACTTACACATGTGCACAAGTAGTGGGAGTAGACAGGTTAGTGTCAGGACAGTAGAGCATCAGATGTCGACTGTATATGTGTGGCTTGGTTAGTCTGTTTTTTTTTACCCATGTTATTGATTCCTTTTTTTGTTTAACATCATTGAAGTTAATTTAATAATAATTCTCAGTGTTATTCACCATGAGAGGTTTAGTATCGACAAGGGGTGCTTTAGCCTTGGCGGTAGACACTAAACTAAATGATCGCTGTGGTCACAATCAGCTAGTAGTGTTGGAAGAACCCAGATGGGACAGTCAAAGTCAGAGCATCATACAAACAATCACTGAGAAAATGCACAACACAGGTGCACCTTCTGTCCACGCATTAGCCACACACACATATACACACGTACACACACTCTCAGTCTATGTTCTGGTCCCAGATGGCGCTTCCGTGTATCTACAGTATAGTGGGAGACATCTGCTCTGCGTTTGTGTGTGAATGTCATAATCAGAAAGCAATGCTTTTCATTTAAAACCTTTGCATGTTTTTAAGAAAAGAAAACTGCTTTTTAAGGAGTTTATTTTTTCCCATTATGTCCATTTATAACAATAGCAAAGGTTTCCAGCAGCAGAAGTGTTATTTAGTTTTACACAATAGTTTTTCGGCCTCTCTCTGACCCTTACACCATGTTAACCAGTGGGTCAAAGTTTGGCCTTTTTTTTTACATAGTATATATATACACAATATAATGTATAAATTAATACTTTTATTCAGCAAGGATGCACTATACTGACCAAAAGTCAGTATAGACGTAAGATTGTTTTATAATGTCGTAGCAAAGTTTCCACAAAAATATTAAGTAGCACAACTGTTTTCAACATTGATAATAAGAAATGTTTCTTGAGCAGCAAATCATCAAATTAGAATGATTTCTGAAGGATCATGTGACACTGAAGACTGGAGTAATGATGCTGAAAATTCAGCTTTGCGTCACAGAAATGAATTACATTTTACAATATATTCAAATAGAAAACTAATTCTGTTAAATTGTAATAATATTTCACAATTTTACTGTTTTTACTGTATTTTGGAGGAAAAAAATTCAGCCGTGGTCAGCATAAAAGACTTCTTTCAGAAGCATTAAAAAACCAACCCCAAACTTTGACTGGTAGTCTAAGTGAACTGTTGCATTTCCAACATGCGGTATGTTGTCAGAGGGTCCCAAATGTCTATGTAAATTAAGCTTAAAACTGAAAATTGGTTATAAAAATAAACTAGCTGGCATTCATAAAAGTTTTCGTAAATGTTTTGTTCTGAGAATGAATATAGAATTTTTATAGTACATCAAATTCTTATTTCAAAAGAACCAGGAGGCGAGAGGAGGTGTGTTGAGTGCATGTGTACACGTTTTGTGATAAATATACATATACAGACTTAACACTTTCACATGCATTTGCACACTTCCCACACACATGGGTGTTCTTTCTGGCACACACACACATACACACATGCGAGAACAAATGCACTCGAAAGTGAACTGAGAAAAAAATGGGGAAAATTAACTTGAAATGGGATTTATGCCTTTTAATTCAGAGTGGAAAACTAGCATCAAAGTGAAGTTAAAGTGTGTGTGTGTGGGTGTGTGTGTGTGGGTGTGTATTTTGAGACCACTGAGCAATGGGTGCCAGGGGGACTCTGTGTGTGTGTGTGTGTGTGTGTGTGTGTGTGTGTGTGTGTTTTGGTTATCTTCCAATTACGAGCCATCCCTGCTCTGTTATCACTTTCTCCTGCAATTTCTCACCTTTTCATTTTATTTTCATCTCTCTTTCATCTTTTTGGTGATGGATTGAACTAGTTGAGGTGTTGCTAATTTAATAGTTAAAGACTACGGCCGGGTGGTATGATGCTCTACACATTATGTGACGGTAGAAATGTGTCAACGTTTACACAGCTACAGGCTATATTTGCATGGCTATTTGTGGACATCACTACTTTACGTTATTTACACATTAAGGGCGACAAAGAATACAAAGCAGAATGTGACCTAAACAAGTCAAGATGAGGAATAACTGAGTTTAGTTGTTTACACTTGGCAAGCAATGTCGCAACTTGTTCACAGGTGTGTGAATATCAGATATTTTGCAATGTGGTTTATCCAATCAGATTTTAAAGTCAGAACTATCAGTTTTATAATATTAATTACTCTGTTTTTAGTCTTTTAATTGAAGTGTTTTGTAATGTGAAGCTGTTTTTGCACTGATAAAACATTTGTTTATGAAAAACCTATTAATTATATTAATAGGTGTCACTTTCAGTATTGAAAATATTAGAACTTGTCAATCAAGTTCCAAATATATTGGTAAAATAATCAAATATGATTAAGTATCTTTTGTTTTATTCACTAGATTATTAAAAATAGACATTACCAAATAGTTATTAAAATATAAAAAAGTAAAAATTATAGCAAAAAAAATATCATTAATTATATTTTATTACGATTTGATATTAATGTTTATATCTAAAAATTTTAAGAATTTTGAATCAAGTTCCAGAAGAAATAGAAGCCAATCAAGATTGAAGTATCCCTTTTTTTTTCCCTTTTTTTTTTTTTTTTTCATTTTAATTCACTAGATTATCCAAATATTACCAAATATAAAAATATAAACTATATAAAATATAAACATTTTTGTTGTTAAAATTCTAGCAAAAATTACCAGTATATATGGTATCCCTTTAAAAACCAGCAATGATCATTTGAGGAGTAGTTGAGTTAGTTAGTTGAGCTAGTCAGCGAGTGTTTGATTGGTGTGTGCTGTGCCCTGCTGCTGTTGTTGTTGTTGACGTGTGGTTTCTGGCAGGCCTGTCCTCTCCTGGGTCTCTAAAGAAGCCAGCGGGGAAATTCGATTTCAGCACCCTGTCAGCACAGACGAGGTCCCCCCGAATGGCCTTCACACACCACCCGCTGCCCATGCTGGCAGGCGTGAGACCAGGTGAGACAGACACACTCCAGCAGGGAGAGAGAGAGAGAGAGAGAGAGAGAATGGAGGGGGAAATGAGAGATTTTAAGTATTAGATTGCAGTGTAGGCTAATGATTGGTCCAAAAGTCCCATTATGGCACCACACTAGTCCAAAATTGCCCTCAGTGGCATTTGATTGGCTCAAAACAGTGGTGAGTTATTGATGGAGGCCTCTGATTGGCTGGGCAGAGAGACAGAGAGAGTAAGGAGCTGCCATAGTTCATGAACGGCACCATCCATCCACGTTCCCTCTTGCTCTCCATCTTTTCCTCTCTTCTCTCATCATCATCATCTCATCCACAGCTTTTACCTCCATTTCTCAAGTGCGTTTTTCTGGATGTTTTCTCATGTTTCTTCAAATGTGTGACCTACATTTTATTATTTTTTATTTCATTTGAAGCAAATTATGCGTCATTGCATGTAGATATCATATAAAAGATGTTCTGTGAAATCCTGTGCACATACAGTGGAGTTTAAAACTCTTGTTTGGGTTAAAGAATCGATTCTTATCAAATTTTAATGAATTTTGGTTCTCTTTAACAGTTGTTGAATGTGAGGTGTGGATGAAAACCATACTAAAATACTCTGGCAGTTTTTCTCACACCACTGTTTAGCTGTATTTGCTACGAAAATCTGTGTAGCCAGTGTAGTTCAGTTCTCAAACAAATTACTCTTTTGAGTCGATTCTTTTTAGTCAATCATAGTCAGTCAAAAAAAATTATTTTTCCACAAAAAATGTACGGTATAGAATTCCTAAAAAGAATAAATAATAAAACGGAATTGTCAAAATAATTAAATTGGAACCAGTAAGATTCCTACTAAAAATATTTGCTGTAATGTGACATTTTCCTCCATTCCCAGGACACTCATACTGCTCTTTGTGATGAACGTTGCTCATTTAACAATTAAACAACCGTGTGCAGAGCTCTCATTGGAATGTCGGAGAGTTGATTCGCTTTTGTTCTTATTTCAAACATTCTCATTTCAACTTACTTGTGAATTACCAGAGACTAGTTGTGGATGAAGAAAAGAGAAGGCAAGGGACGGAGACACAAACAGGGGAAACCATGAAGGAACGTTTAGAAAGCTTCCCAATGCGTAACAGATGCGTGACCAAGAGAATCGTATAAAACCTGTACGTTTCGTTCTCTCCGTTTTTAAAATTAGCCAGCGAGCATGTATACAAACATGCTGTCATTCATATTGGCACAGCACAAAATGTGAGGAGAGCATGGGGATGTGGGGGATGATGATCGGGGGTGGGGTGGGGGGGGTCCGTCAAAGCTGAAGCGTGCTCTTATCGGGCTCTTCTTGGCAGGCAAACTCAAAGCGCCATGAAAATCCAGTCAGTAAAAGCTGATATTCAGAGGCATTAAGACCGCAGTCTCGCAGGCCACTCGAAACGTCTCCATTCCCACCCAAAGGAGAGTGATTCAGAGCTCCCTCCCGTGTTCTCCCTGACGTCCCGGATGTTTAATCCCATCTGATGGCCCTGGGAAAAGCACAGAATTGCCATCCGTTTGGGTCCGGCTGCAGCCGGCGAGCCCTAATCAAGTAAAGGTCAGCGAGACAGAGAGCGGCGGCTTTAAATGGATTATACGTGCGTGTGACTATGGAAGTTTTTCTCCGGCAGATGCTTCTGGTTAGATTGTTTATGTAGAGTCGAGACAGTGGAAAAGCAAGAGTGCGTTCAACAAAGGGGGGGGGGGCGGGGGGGGGGAGACAAGGGCAGACTGCATGCACATGAGAAAGACAGTCTCGCTGCTGTTTCTAATGCGTTTGTATGAGTTATGGATGTTGGCTGCTGTTGGTTTGCTTTTGTGAGTGATGAATAACTCTTGTGGAGATTGAGAAGATACCATTTTTGTTTGTGTGTGTTAAGGGCGTTTATGCGTGCGTTGGTTGGCTGATGTGTGCTATGTGTGTGTGTGTGTGTGTGTGTGTGTGTACGTGTATGTGTGTGTGTGTGTGTGTGTGTGTGTGTTTGTAGGGTAGGTGTGTGTGTGTATACGTGTGTATGTGTGTATACGTGTATGTGTGCGTGTGTGTGTTTGTTGGCACCCCATAGCACCTGGCTCCTGCCCAGTACCTAATGAGATTAAGAAGCACAAAAAGAAAGACTGAAGAAAAAGAGGGAGTTGGATATAGACAAAAAAAGAGGGACAGGATGAGATAGATAAAGAGGAAAAAGAGGATGGTGGAAATGGCATTTAAAGAAACAGTTCAGCTAAAAATGAAAATTGTGTCATCTTATACTCATCCTCATGTCGTTCCAAAACCGTCTGACTCATGTGGATCACAAAAAGAGATGCTACGCAGAATGTCCAAGCTGCTTTTTTCCATACAGTAGAAGTGAATAAAACTATAAATACATCTCATTTTAAATATATCAATATAATAGTTAATTTAAATTGGAATAATACTTCAAAATATTACTGTTTTTACTGTATTCTTGATCAAATAAACAAAGCATTGGTGAGCATAAGAGACTTCTTTCAAAGACATTTAAAAAATCTTACTTACCTTACTTTTTGACTTTAAAGAGGTGTCTTTAAAAGTTTCCTTTCATAGGTGATTACAAGCTATTGTATGAGTTCAGAAGACTTAACATGTAGCACATCAGTCATATGGATGACTTCTCTGGCACTTTTTTGTCCTTTTTGGAGCCCCAATCCCCATTCACATTCATTATATGGAAAATACCATATAATGAATGTGAATGGGGATGAATAAATGTCAAAATGTTACTTTTTTTGGTGAGCTATTCCATTAAGGTTAGGACATTATTTACATGGGGGAAAATTGAAGAATTTAGGTTTATATGAGCACACACACAAATGCTAATATCCATAATAGTATGTCTCTTTCACACTTTGCTCACTTTCTTTCTCTCTTTCTCAGGGAGTCCGCGTGCCTCAGCTTCTGCCCTTCATTTCCCTGCTCCCTCCATCATCCAGCAGTCCAGTCCATACTTCACCCACCCCACCATCCGCTATCACCACCATCAGGATCCGCTCAAAGAGTTCGTCCAGTTCGTCTGTGCTGACGGCTCAGGGCAGCCGGGGGCACAGGTAACACGCACACACACACACACACACACAATATCATATTTAACACAGCACCAGTGGACACACACACACACACACACACACACACAACACACACACACATCTCTGCTAAAGTCCCTCTCTTTCTCCTCTCTTCCTTTCTCTTTCTCTTCATTATCTAACACTTGACAGTCTCCGTTTATCTTGTTTTGATTTCAGTTTCATCGCCTCATTTGTTATACAAAGTGTCATGAAACACTAAAACACTCTTTTTAAACAGATATGGAAGTGCCTACAATGATTGCTGGTTATATTATTTTTCCTCTGGGTTTAAAATCAAGAATTCATCGTATGGATGTGATGAAAATTATCTGAAAAGTTGTGCGGGACACATTATAATCAGTTTATAGTCATTAATTTAGTTAAGCATTCAATTATATTATTTCCCAAAGATAAGGGGAAACTTAATTCATGAAAAAAAAAATCATAATAAATATAGTCTTCACAAGAGGAAATATTATGCACATCATATTAACTACTATTATGATGCTTTTATGTCCTTTGTGTACCTCAACAGCCCCATTCCTCATTTACTTTTATTGTGTGGATTATTGAAAATAAATATTTAATTCATAATAATAACATGATTAAATAATAATAACAATTGAATTATTATAAAAATAATGAATTAATTCAAAAAATATAAAAAATATTTACAAATATTTTTTATAAAAAGAAGTAATATAACCTTATGTTTGTGGTGGAGAAGAATTGCTAAGTCGCCTTTTTTCCAAGAAAATGCAAGTAACCGATAAACTGTGGAGACTGAAATCAGAAATTTTATAGCGAGATTAGCAAAACGTCTGTGAAATAGGTGGGGCTGGTTTGCTTTTCCCTTCGGTTTTGCATTTTTCAAAACTGATCTGAACTAAAATGGCATGTTTCATGACACTTTAGTAACTCTGTGTATGTGTTTATTAATTTTTGAATGTGTTTGTGCGTTTGTAACATTCCAGTCTCACCCTTTGTGATTGCACGCCTACACATTTCTGTATCTGTGTGTGTGTGTGTGTGTGTGTGTGTGAGTGTGGCTCTTTCACCCCCTCACCATCTGTATGTGTGTGTGTATCTGCAGCCTAACGGGAGCGGTCAGAACAAACTGCCCGGCTCCTTCTTACTGCCACCTCCTCCTCCTCCGGTAGCGCGGCCGGTACCGATGCCCCTCCCCCTGCCCGAGCACAAACCCAGCCACACACACCCCGAGAGCGGAGTCGGCTCACCGGCCTCGCCCTGTAAGTGTCCGCTCAAGCACCAGACCCACCAGAGCCCTCGAATAACGCCCCATTACCGCTGCGCTGAAAATAACTCATCATCTCTTTGAGTGATAGAACCACGATTTTTGACAGTTAGGCCTGAAACATACTCTACGCAAGTACAAAATGTTTCAGAGCGCATCGGGGGCATTTGCATAAAAATATCTTCTACGTTCAGTTTTCTCAAAGTTATTGTAGGTTAGTTAAAGGATTGACATGTTTATGATAAGCTATCGGGATAATAAAACAACAGGCTCAGCTATTTTAAGGAAACACTCGCGCCCCCTTGAGTACCAAAATTTGTTAACGTCACAATTACACACACTAATAATATGTACAAGATCACGCATTCCTGTTTGCATACTTGCGTAAAGTATATTTCTGGCTTTAGATGCCCTGCTCTTCTCCATCCGACTTTTTTCTTTGTTCATTTTTTCTCATTCTATTCCCTTTTCATTCTGGTTTTTCGTTTATTTATCCGATGGCAATCAGTCGCTGACTTTTGCAATCGAATGGAAATGGAGACACTTCGCTGCCTCTCATTGGCTGAATCAAAGCAAGAACATCAGCCAATCATTCCCATAGATCAGCCTCCCTCCTCATCACTCTCACTTTTCATTTTCCTTTCTTTCTTTCTTTTCTTCCTTCAAGAGATCAAATTCAGGGCAGCTGGCATGGACTCCAAACAAACAAACAAACAAAAAAAATGACCCCCACATTCAGCAAGAGCGCCTTTCCATTGACACTTCAAGCTAAATACAAAGGAAATGTGTGTAGACGTGCAGGTGAAGGGATTTGTAATGTGTCTGGCAGTGTGTGAGAGCGGCGGCACTGGGTTGTGGGTCTTTGCTTGGGATGTGTGTGTGTCGGGTGCTGTCAGCAGGGCGGGTGGGCAGAAGGAGGAGCCTGGTTGAGCAAACCTATGAGAAGACCATCCCTTCCTTTTTTCCCTTCTCACTCGTGAATGTTCTTTCTGTGTTTTTCTCATTCGTTCATTTCATATCTATGGAACGGTGTATCGGTCTCAACCTGTTTTTTTTATTTACCTTCCATCTTTCGGTGCTTTTACACACACAGCAGCCTTTTTCAGTCATATTAAGAAAACCACACACACACACACGAACACATTCAAACACTCCTGCAAACATATAAATGCTCCTCGTATCCCATGGAGTCCACTCCGCAAAACTGCCCTGAATTTGAAATTGAAAGTGAATTTAAAAATGCTTGATATTAAAATGTTGTCGTTTTCAACTGAAAGTCTGATTTTTTTATTTTTTTTTTCAGTTCAAATTCTCCCTCCCACCCCTGCACAACTGCCTTGAATTTTAAATTTTGAAAGTATAAATTAATTTTACATTTTGCCGTTTTTCACCTGAACATTTTTTTCATTCAAATCCTTGATCCCAAACTGCAGTTTAATCTGCATCAGCCATTTATCGAAACCCAAAAGTGTTCGCTCATACTGAGCATGCAAACATGGTTATCATAGTACTCCAATGGAAATTAATCCATTTTGATGCTGGTGTAACACTTATTACTGTTAAAGATTTCTGTGCAACCAGCAGCACAGAACTGATTTTAAAAAATGATTTTAGACATATTTCAAGCATTCATCCAGTCTGCTGTTTGTCCAAGAAGGACTATAATACCTAGAGAAATCTATCCATTAGCATTCCCATTTATCTCTGACAGTTTTTTTGGCTGGTGTGCTTGCTTATGTTTGATTATGGGTTCTTAATGCCAAGCCTTTCAGTAGTGAATATCCTAAGCTGTCATTAAAGGCAGCAGAAGACATAAAGTCCATTATATGTTTCCAACAACATAATTGGTCAACATCAAAACATCTCCTAGAATGAAATGTTTAATATTTAAAAAAAAACATTTTTAATATAATGAATATTAAATAATAATTCCAATCTGTATGTTTCATCCCTGCTGGTTATTTTTTAACTTACTGACTGGTAAACTGGAACTTTTAATGTAAAAAGAGACGGTTTGCTCTCATAATTGTGTAGTTTCATAATCGACCAGAAGGTGCTAATTGGCCAGTGCAAACCTTGACTCCTTCATTTACTCGAACTGATCGCAATCCCATTCAGTGCCGCTAATGCGCACTTCACCTTTAAGTCACTTGTTTATTTTAAATTTTAGTGCCAGTAATTAAAATATGAGCTTCTTGTTGAAATCTTTACAATACAAACACAAACATCACAGCTGTGAATGCTGACAGACGTGTGTGTGTCCCAGCAGCATACCCAGCGCCAGGCTCCACAGCTTCCAACAGGTTTGTCGGCATCGGATCACGGGACAACAACTTTCTGAACATCCCACAGCAGACTCAGGTACATGCATACATGTAGATTTGCTTTAGGGACATGTATGGCATGCTGTTGATTAGCTTACCACACAGATAATGTGTGTATACACAAATGGGAAGCATGTTTACAGTAAATACAGTTTCAATTGAAGCTTAGCAAGCAAGATGAGGAGCATTTTGTCCTTTTTGATTTCACTCAAATACAAATACGAGCGGCTGCACATTTTTGCATTTTAAGACACTCGGGCCTGCTTGTCTGGTAGGCTTCCATTGAAAGTGTATTTACTGTAAATGCATGTCCTGTTTGTTTATTCATGATAAAGATGTGGTGTGTAGACATTAAAATACCCTAGAATATTTCTTTAAATTGAAAATAGCAGCCTCTTCAGTCAATCCATCAATCATGTGTTTTTGATCAGCGAGTGTCGTGGGTCTGAGTGCTGTTAAGAGCATGTGGTTGGTAGCAGTCAGCGGCTCTCTGGGGGTTTGCTGAGGGACACGCTGCTCATTTCAAATGGATTTTGTGGCCGTGTTCCCACTCTCACCAGCCACAAGCACTAACAATAAGACCGTACACATGGAAACAGTCGTTTCCTCCTCCTCCTCCTCCTCCTCCTCACTGATTCCAAAACCAAATGTCTTATGATTCATCAGATTTATTATGTAAGCAAGTAAGTATTTTACAGTGTCCTCTTTTTTTGTCGTAAAGTCCTGCATACACATTTACACACTTGCAGGTTCCAAAATGTACTTTTTGGCTCATGTGTTAATGGCAGGTCAATTTAGAAAATCTACTGGCAATGAAAGTTATTTTGCATTACTTTTAGTACGATTGTATACAGTAAATTCTAACTTAGTTTCAAACTGTTTACGTTTGGGGTGGAAAAAGATTTTCAATGTTTTTGAAAGCCGTTTCTCAGGCTCAAAAACTGTAAAAAAAATATTAATATTGTTGAAAAAAAGTTGAACAATGTAAAAAATATTTGTTAAACATTAATAAAAGGTTGCCAAATTGAATTTATATAGATATACAGTATATCTATATATATATATATATATCTATATATCTATATAGTGTATAATCGTGCTAAAGATATAATACATTATATTTTACTTATAACTTTGAAATTATTGAATGATTGCACAGATTAATGTGCAGCTCTCTCGTATATGAGATTAGCCAGTCTTCGTCTCTTGGTTAAACAACACCTGTCACAAAAATGTAAAGACCGTTCGCGATTTTGTTCATGTTCTGGTCTTGGTGGCTTATTGCAAAGAATATTCCACATATGTGCCACCACATAGCGTTCTGGAGGGGAAAAAACTCTTAGACACATCCTAGTAAACTTCTGGTTACAACATTTCCACTGAAGGAAAAAGTTGTAAGAAGAGAAAAGTCCAGTTCATTTTTAACGTACTGTGCTGTGACGGACTGAGCATTGGCCTAGTTCACATGCGTTAAAAGTAGTTTTAACATGCAGATCTATGCAAGAGAGAAAGTCTGACATACTGAGGAGAGAGAGAGAGAGAGGGTGTCACGTCCCGACTGTCTGGTTGCCCTCAGCAACCAGACATGATGTCATAGGTAGTTGAACATGAACTTCAACAGGAGAGAACTTAAGAAAAAGGATGGACACCACTACTGAGGATTACAGTGAGAAAGACACAGATTTTAGAACTTCTAGTGAGTCAAAAAATCAGCAAACTTCTTAAGTCAAGTATTTCTCTTTAGATACCATCTAAACACTATATTTATTCAAGCTAAAAACAGCAACGGATAATGTTAGCTTTGTTTAACCATTCATTTTGCAGATGGATGCAGTGACATAAACGCAGCGAAACTGAGCTCTCTTGAGCTGGTCTGTAGAAGTAGTGTGAGTGTTTATATTGTGACCACTGTACTCTAGTGGTTATTCTGAGAACTGTCACAGCATTTCTGTTGAATTGTGTGAAATGCCAAACTGTCAGGAATAGTTCACTCAACAGTAAACATTCTTTTGAAGTGTTTGCATATACTGTCCCTGCCTTCATGTCATTCCAAATCCACATGACTTTCTGCCCAAAACCTTGAAATATCGAACAAATATTAAAATGGTAAATTCCAAGACTGGAAAAGGGGTTTTACCATTGAAAAGTTGGTTAAAAAATGTTTTTGAATGAAGTCTCTAATGCTCACCTAGGCTGCATTTATTTAATCAAAACAACAGTAAAAATGTTGAAACATTATTACAGTTTCAAATAACTGTTTTCTATTTGAATATATTTTAAAATGTAATTTATTCCTGTGATGCAAAGCTGAATTTTCAGCATCATTACTCCAGTCTTCAGTGTCACGTGATCCTTCAGAAATCATTCTGATATGATGATTTGCTGCTCAAGAAACATATCTTATTATCAATGTTGAAAAATATTTTTGTGGAAACTTTGCTTACCGACATTATAAAAGTCTTTTTACTGTCTATATTGACTTTTGGTCAGTATAGTGCATCCTTGCTGAATAAAAGTATAATGATACGGGAAAACAAATAAATAAATAAGCTTACTGATCCCTGATACTGATACTGAGTCATTATTTGCTGAAAACTCTCCCCTCAAAACCATCCACTGTATATTTCAAATCTCATGCAAGTCTGTGTATATTCACATATTGCACATTTTTAAGAGCAAATCAATTCTGCTAAATTTTTTTCCATGGAAGGGAGAAAGTTTTGGGACATGAGTACAAGTACTCAGGACATTTAAACAGGAATGTGGTTATGAAACATTAACTAAGGTTATTTTTATGAACTAAAGTTATTTTTAGAGTGACTCACATTAATTTCCTTTTCTTACAGTCATGGTTCCTTTGACGAGACTTTTCATGAACCACACAGACAGAAATCCACAATGAAAACTGGAAATGGAGTCACAAAGCTAAGTATGGAACTTTTCCACATGCCCCCTTTAAAGTCACACACACACAAAACACGTGCACAAATACACACTCGATTCCCCAAACCGCTGACACCCTCTTTGGATCGAGGGATCTGGAAGACTTCAGCCTTACCCTGCCAGTCTGGATGGCTCGGAGAACCAAACAAAGGAATGAAACACCGACATCGTCATTATGTTCCCGAGACATCCAGCATATCGACCAATCCTGTTTACCTTCCTTTAATTTGTTCATCCACCAGTCATATGCCATGTTGAGGAAAATCCATCTCTTCCCAGTCAGAACTCTATTTAGAAATTGAAATCATTGAAGAGGGACATTTGAAATGGACATGTAACTTGGATGATGTCAGACACATGTGATTGGATGGAGAGACTTGGCTGAAGCCTTCTGATTGGCTCAGGCTTAGACTTCCTAATCTGGATTTGATGATTTTGGTGATGCCCACCAGTGCAGTGTGAACTCGGCATCCTCTCACTGTTTACCAGTTGACAAGCAATAGACTGTGAGCGAAACAACAGATAACACTAACCGAGTGCAATTCACCTAAACATATGATTTCATATGATTAATGATAAGCGATAACAGAAGCTTTGGCCTTAGATTTGCGATGTGGAGTCAGGCTACATGTTTGTAAGGTAAAACACACACACAGAGGAGTTCCAGCAGAGCAATACACACACGTCGATGACATGGCTACACTGAGACAATAGACTGAGACACACATCACAGCATCATATAGACAGCTGATGACAGGAATGGGAAGGGTCAAGCACGAGTGACCTTAATGTCAAGCTTGTGACTCAACGATCATTTTTCATTTAGTAGTGTTTTAAATGATTAAAAGGCCAGTGATTTGAGTCATAAAACTGATTTGCCTGAACTAATGAGGGTTTTGGTGCATGCACCTCTGACCTCTTCGCTACCATCGATCAATCTGAATGCTTGTGCATCAATATCCTACAGTCGGCCCTGCAAACAAGGGCTTCTTCTGTTTTACTTTGCATTTCGTTTGGTTTTGCAGTACTTTTTTTTTTGTTTTTTTGATGAATGTCAAAAAAACCTTTCCAGGTCATATTTCACCCTAAAACCAAAATTCTAAAAGTATATTTTAAAAGTAAGAAAACAAATATGATTTAAAAAAAGGCTTAATAAATAATATTCAATGACTAATTAATAAATAAATTTTATTCTGTTATTGCATAATCTAAAGCCCAATGTCTATAAATGTTCGCATTACCATAATGCCAAATTATATTCTAATTACTGTGCTGTAATGCAAAACAGCATTTTATTTGATGATGATGATTATTATTATTTATTAAATAATGATTACAGATTGTTTACTAGTGAGAATTTAAATAGGAAAATGTGCTTAATTTTCATGAAAATAATGTCACAATGCAAAAATCTTAATGGTCCTAAAAATAGGCTTCATTTTCTTTATGCAAAATATATATTTTTTTCTTTTGATTCTGGGATGTGACCTGGATATGTTTTTGTGACATGCCCTTTCACTTGTGTTTTTTTTTTTGGTTTTGTGCGATTTTAGCTTGTATAATGTAGCCGCTCTTGCTCCGGCAGATTGGACTGCATGTGGAATTGTGCTATTTTGTTTTTAGAGTAACAGGTTAAGATCAACTCTCCTTCAACTAGAATGTGACTAACAAACAGACAACCTCAAGTTTTCTTCTTAGAGCTTCATTAAGTAGATGTTTTGGATCACTATTATATCGACAGTGCTCTGCCCTTCCTACCAATCATGTTTTCCATCACTTTACAGTTCGTTCGTATCTTTACCATCATTTTTTTCTCCACTCCTTTGTTTTTTGTTTCAGTTCACTGGTGCAGCCTGACTCGTACGACAATCTACTCACAGCTGCCATTTCTTTTAGCCTGTCAGCACAGTGGTCAACTAAAGTACATACATGCACACATACACAAACATTGCACTATGACACACACCCACAAAGGGAAACCTTTAAACTCAAACCCCTAAATCAAACATGATTTTACAATATGCACCCTTTAAAGTACAGCATATTTAAATTTTAGGTGAACTCAAAAAAGAAAGTCATGTTTTCAATACAAACACTCGAAACCACTGACCTCACTAAATAACTGGACTGCCTGGCTGTCAATCACATTGTCAGGGACTCTGATTGGCTGAGAGCTGACAATTTCATCATCCACTTGAAACATATCAAAGTGCCTCGGTGTCCCCTTTACATGCAATTCAGGGTCTTCACTTCATGTATAAGCTACAGAAAATATGTACAAAATGTATCATGGGCTTGGCAAACAACATATGAGCAACTGCAAACATCATATTTATAGATGGATGTTATCTAGAACATATCGTTCTCATACTGTGTGTGTGTATATATATATAATATATATATATAATATATCGACTATGTATAAGTTCTTCCGCTGTGAAATTAGCTCTATGGCAGTCTAGTTATTTTTTGAACTTTGACCCGAGTCAGTGATGTCATCGGAAAATGTCCAAACATCTTAAACCCACAAGCATCAGATCATCTCCTCAGAACCGCCAGAACTGTCGTATCAGGTCAGTGCAGATCAAAAACAGGACCTTCAGAACAGAAACTAATTTTTCAGAGAAAACAAAAATTCTCTTTGTTGAAAAGTGTTATTATTTAGAGAAAAAATAAGTTATATGTGGACTGAGCCGTGTGTGCAATGTGTTGGGTAGATATCTGTGTTTGTCTTCAGATTTTTAAGAAAGCGAAGCGAGTGAAAAAAAGTTGAAGTCTGCAAGCTCCTGGACTCTAAACACAAGGGCCACAAAAAAAATCCCAGTCTTTGTAAGTGTTAAAGCGGGGAAGTTAATTTTGACTTTTCATTTATCTTTATTTTTTATGTTTTATTTGTAAGCTTTTGTTTTTAAACTATTCTAGGGGTGGGAGCCGAAGGAACGATTTTACAAAAGTAAATGTATTATGACAAAAAAAGAAAATCCTGGTGCTTCTGATACTCATATGCGAATAATACCACACCAGAACGACTGTTTCTGACGAGACAAATTTTACGAGCCTCTGTTTCTCTCCTCTTCTCTATTGTATTTACTAAGGGGGGTTCATATTTTTATATATATATATTTTGGTTCTGACAAAAGGCATTTTACTACAACCTTTAAGAAAGCAATGCCCCTTCTTACTCCTTCAAATGTCTAGATAAATGGTGCATTCAAGTTTGTCGGAAAGATCGTATTTATGAAGCTGTGAACACACAGAACGCCACCACAAATGTCATCGCACTGAATGCAGGGTCCAAATTTGTTCAAAGGTATTAAAATTATATATTTTTTTCATTTGAAATAAAAGTGCAAATAATACTGATCGTACTCCCACAGTGAGATAGAACATAACGATTTCAGTGTCACAGCCACCCTTCATAAATTGAATAAAATATCCACAACTGATGCACATTATTATTTTCATTTTGCAGAGAAGTAGCGTAGAGGGGATTTAACCACACTTGACGGACTTTGCAACTCGGGAAATCGCCGTCACAGGAGGGGACGTAAAAAGTACCGTAATACCAGATGCATAGCAGAACAAGCGTTTAGTTGGAGGAACGGCCATAAGATAGGTCACAATTGAGGAATAAAGTAGAAGATTCTTCACAAGCCATCGGACCTTCTCTCTAACCCTCGCTTCACCTAGAAGTTGTGCGATGTTAATGGAGTAGGGTTTGTTAGTTGTAGTTTAGAGCAATGTGGTTCAAGGATGAGAGGCCTAAACGAGGTTGGATAAAAAAAAAAAAAATTCAGCGCAACATGGCAAACCCGTATCGTCCTGGAAATTACTCCTCTATGTAAATGATCCTCCCATAGTGTTCGTGCTTTAGTGTAGGTGAGCATGAAAAGGTCTGTCCAAGTCAAAGTGACTCTTTGTTCACAGACACCAATCTGGTACATCGATGAACACCCGTCTGCGTGCACTTCTCGTCTGTTCCAGTGGGCCCGTGCCGGGCTGCGTTGTCTGTCAATCCGTAAATACAGTAGCTAGTACTACAAGAACATGGATGTGAGTGTGAGAACGTTCGTTCTTTGGACTGTATCGTACTGAATGGAAATAAGGATTGGAACGTGATGCACTAAACAAATCAAACTAACTTTGGACGCCAGAGTTCCAGTATTTCTCTTACCTGTTCATTCTCGCTTGTAAGTAGCCCCGTAGTCTCTCCTCGGGTGATCTTGGCGCCGTAGTGTCTATCCTTGATCTTTCAGCCTGATCCCTACTTTTGAAAGGAAAGAGTTGGAAAAAAATGTTTGAAAATTTTCTCCTGATCAAGAGGTTGTAACTCTGTTATTCCCTGCTGTATGCTTCACATGTTTACTACCATCCACATCTCATCGTTCTTCGTCAAACGCAGTAGCTCTGGGGTTGAAAAACCACTTTGCTTTGGGGGACCAGGCGACGCTCAGCCCTTCCTACAATCTGAAACCCAAACGCAGCTATACGGTGGTGTCTGGGAATTCAGAGCTGGTCTTGCGCGGGGTCCTGGTGACCAGATCTTTTTGGTGCTGTCAGAGGAGTGGAAAAGAGGCGCTGAACCGAAGAATGCCACTAGATACAGCCGTGGTGTTTGTGGTGTATGTTGATGTTTCACGTTTTTAAGGTTCATAATTCAGAAAGTCCTCCCCATGTTTGATCTGAAAGAATAATTAAAGATCACACGTACGGTGTGAGACCAGCATGGTTTAATAGAACTTGCTGATTTGTAATTGCCCTTATCCACCCGATTAAATCAGAAGACACTCATGTGCCGACTGTAAAGAATAATGGTGCCGCCGACCCAGTTTACAAGTACTGGTCCAGATGTGGAGGCAGCTTTGTTGTCAATGGTTGGACTAGTAATAGGTTACATGTTCAATCGCAGCTGCTCCACTTAAAATATTTCAAGCCATGCATTGTTTGTAAGCACCATATTAATCATTATAGTAGATGTTTCAGCAGTGCTTCAACAGTTTTTAGTGGAAATAAAAATAGACAAGCATAAAAGTTGCATAAAGGATGATAGGATAACTATTAACGTTTTAATAATCATTCTGTTGGAATCATTTTCAGAACAATATCGTTCAGTTGCATGTGCCAGTCGAGCAACTGCCATTAAGGTGATTTGCATGCATAGTGACACTTTGGTCACCTAAATTAAAAGAATCCATTGATATTTTAATGTACATAATTTTTTTTCGCGCACACCATGCTGAAGTGATTAAGGTTACTTGTCTCCTTAAGAGTCAGTAGCAGTAAAATCATCCCTTCATCCACACTGGCTTGTGCCAGGATTATTAAACTTTAGTTGCAAACATTTATTCAGAATCTGCCCCGATTTACTCACGCATATCTACCTAGTTTGTGTTTCTACTTCAGATGTGCTTTTGATTTGCTTGCTTTGCTACAGAAGCATCTCTGTTCCAGTGCTCTCCATCCTCCACAGAGCCTTTGGCAATCTGCATGTATTATTTACAGATTCTTTTCCATTATAAAAAAAAGGAACATTGCAGATTTCGAGTGGTACGTGCCATCGAACACGCGTTGGTAAAAGGAGCGTAGCACCACGATTTGAGATAAATGATGTTCTTGACTGCTACAAAGATCTCGATACGTTTGTTTTATGGTGCGAAATCAATGTCACACATTGAGATTTTCTTGGGCATAAGATTTCATTGTATGGCAGGGCGACGTTCAAGTAAGCCCTAAACTTCAATGTGCCCTAGTATACTAAAAAAAAACAGGCCTCATGAAGTTTACATCACACCACAAAGCCTGCAGGATTTTTTAACGCATGCGCCGACGGCGGCCGTCAAGAACCAGCCTTGATGGGTTGACCAAAAATTACTTTTTATTGTTCCAAAAATCCACTAGGTCAGACTTCATGTAGGCTTGCTGATAAGTAAACAAAAGTCTACTGTATGGCAGTTTGGCCACTACGTTATAAAGGAGCATTTCATTGCTATGAGTGAAAACAATGTAAAGGTGAGCTGCTGCCGAAGGCTCTCTCCATCAGCTGAACCTGCTGTAAGAGGAGAATGTTACAAGACTTTACTCTCAATACATGAACCCATTGTCAGCTTTACACCAATATGATTCAAGAAAAGCTCTCTTTGACAGGACTTACGAATTTGGCGGCACAAAGTATCATCATGCTGTAACAGGTCTCTGCTTTTGGCTTCCGAAATTCAGTGAGCTCTAGTGTGCCTAAAACCTTTGTTGCTGTTAAACATACAGGTTGGTCCTCTCGTATTAATATAAGCAGAGCTAATGTCTAAGAAAAATGATCCTTATTAATATCTGTTCCATTTGTTTTGCTCCAACAGTTAACGGAAATCAAGAAGCTTTTAAAGTCAACATGAAATTGACTTTACGTTCTTACAGCATGTACGCATGTAATTATGCACAATTTGAAAATGTACAGGGTGTTATTTTAATTTTTTAAAAGTGCAATCTTTCATCAAAATAACTTAAAATGTCAGGGAAGAAGGAACAAATCCCTCATTTTTGAGTTCCATTTACATTTTTGTGAATTAGATTTCCTCTTAAACTTGCAAATACATCAGATTAAACAGCTTGCAATTGCCTTTTAATGTTGACTTTAAATAGGACAAATGACCTATTGTGTTTATTCCATTCAAGTACATTCAAACCAGTAATGATCATCACTCAGATTATGATATTCCACACGATATGGATTCATTTACAAAACGGCATCAATTTAGGTCATTTGTTTTGCTGAGAATGTTATAAAAATGCTAGTTTGCACTAATTGTTTCATATTTGAATGCTGTTATCACATTCATCAGAGGTGTGTGCTGGGAAAAATACAGAAATATCTCAGATTTTAGAGAAATATATCAAATCCTCCATTAGACATTATTAATCCTTTTCCCAACTAAAAACATACAAACAAAGGCGTATGCCCACATCTAACCTCCTCAGAGCCCATAATACTACTATGAGAGCGTTTGCTTTCAATTGATGCTGATTAAGTCGAATAATCCCTAAGGGAATACACATTCACACGTGCAAGCACACTTCTTCAACATGCTAGAGTGCCCCAAATGCTGTCAATTCCATTGGAATTTGTTCACCGAGTGATTGCTTCCGCCCCGTCAGTCTGCGAGTCTCCCCTTGACTTGTAAACTCAAAGAAATAATGTGGGGAAACCGGTGTCCCGAGTAGATGCAGCGCTTGTGTGGTGACGGGGGAAGGGGCACGCGGGCTCTCTGCGACTCTCATTCATCCTCGAAATTCTGATTGAGCAGGAAGTTTGCGGCCAGGTTCTCATTCTTCTCACAGGCGAAGTACGCCTGGACCACCAGTGCTTCTGAAAATCCCAGAGCTTTTAACTGAGAGAGAAAGACAGACAGGTTAGATCATTTGCTTTCCATTTGTGCGACTCAAGTTTACTTTAGATAACTAAAACCTTTTTTTTTTTTTCTTCATACTGAAATAAAATAACCCAACTACCAAAATTAAATCGTTAATTTAAGTTGGTTGGTAATGAAACACAAATATAAAGTGGAAATGAAAGTATGTAAAATCACTCATTAACAAGTCAAATCCCAGTTTGGCAGAATGTAAGATTACAACTTTTTTTAACTATTTTGACAAGAATTCTCACCAAGGCCTGCATTTAGTTTGAGCAAAAGATACAGTAAAAACGTAAGTCAATTTCAAATTTAACTTGAAAACGCAAAAAACACAAGTCTATTATAATTAAGTATAAAATGTAATTTACCTGTGGGCCAAATCTGAATCTTTGCAGCCATCATACTCGCAGTCGTCAGTGTCACATGATAGTGGTCGATTGATATTGTTTTTTTGACAGCCGATGCAATATCTTGGAAAGCAGGGTGGCCGATATAATATGTATTTTATTTACTATTTAAGAAATTTGAAATAATTTGAAAATAGATAAAAAAAATACATTTGTAAAATAAACATACTTATACTTTAGGTGACGAAGTATTTCCCACAAATAAATAAATATTTAATAAAAATATAATTAAAAAGGAAGTAAACTGTTACCAACAGAGCACTCAGTTTTATGGGAAAGCCTTTGTGTGCATTGGGGATCATATTTTTTAAATAAAGCCAAGGTAACACTCATTTTCCATACAGCACACAGTGAAAATGACATGAACATATGGCCCGTGGGCAAATGCATATCAGAGCATAACGTTTGCAATCACAATATTTTTTTTTTATTACAATTCTTAAAGCATTCACATTTGCCACGGACACGCAAAAGTCATGCACGAGAACACGCGATTCACTGCAGGTATTCCCACCATGCACACTGAACACAGATCTCACCAACCTCGGATTTGAATTAATGTTCTGCAAGGTGTTGGAAATTAAATTTTCATAACATTCAAAGTTTGTTTAAAATTATGTAAATGCGAGTATTTGCTGACATGACGACGGCAAACGAGAAAATATTGTAATGTTGGACTTTTCCCTATTGCTAATACATTTAAACGGGCAACTCGTATATAATTACCTTTTTGTACTACTCATTTTTAATTTCTGTGTTAACGTTCGATCGGAGACAGACCTACTATCCAATGAATTAGACAGACAACTGTTAACGACGCCAGAAAACCAGAGGCGAGAAGTGAGCACTAGTGGCTTGGCGCTGCCGCTCTCGCGCCCACCCAACAATAAAGTCCCTCCCTCGAACGCACCTCAGCCAAAACGGAGCAAAAAGCTAGCGGCGATGCCGATATTTGAAAATGCCGATACATCGGCGAACCACTACACATGATCCTTCAGAAATCACTCTAATATGCTGATTTACTGTTCAAGGAACATTTCTTTTCATCAGTGTTGAAAACAGTTGTGCTGCTTAGTACTTTGAAGAACCGTGACTACTCTACCATTCAAAAGTTTGGGGTAAGAAAAAAAATGTATAGTTTTATTCAGCAAGGATGCATTAAACTGATCAAAAGTGACAGTAAAGACATAACACCAACTTGGTACAAACAGGTAGCGGTTTGTTCTTTTTATCTCTGATTTCTGTAAATACATGCTGTTCTTTTGAATTGTATTAAAATATTAAGCAGAAAAACCTGTTTTCAACATTTTTAAACAGAAAATATACTGATAAAAGCCCATTCAAACTAACAATAGTACCCTAACAATATCAAAATAACACTGGTGTGAGGTTTCACAAACTAAGCCGCAGAAATGGGTGGAAGTTAATATCTAAGCTATTAAGGTTATTTGGGGGAAACTGCATTCAAACTCACCAAAAGTAAACACAAAAATGGTTCAAAATGGTACAAGGAAATCTGTCTGGTCAGACGTCCTGTTCAGTGGCGTTCACTCACCCTCTCGATGGCTTCTTTCTCCTGTTGCGTCACTGGGATGTAACTCCCAGGTGCCGCTTCGTCACCGATACCACCCAGATCTGCAAACTCTCCGCCCTCTCCACCCTCGCCTTCACCCTCACCCACTGGTGCATTCAACATCTGGATGAAGAGCTCCTGATGCTGGCTGATTTGCTGCGTTCAGCATGTCAATGAAACATGATCACACTGTGAGTAAAAGACCTAGACTGTGTTCAAACGGACTCTGTGAGGCTTTGAGCTTGAGATGTGTGATCACCTGCAGTAGTTCAGGGTTGTCCTGTCCCAGCTGCTGCAGGAGGGCCGGCAGTAAGGACGGGTTCTGCTGGATCACCTGCCTCATGCTCTGGAACTGCGGCTGAGAGCGCAGGAACTCCAGCGGATTCTCACCTAACACAACATCAAATGCTCCGTCAACTCACCAGTCTGTCTTTATGGTAGGTATGGCAGTATACTGAATACAGTCAATATATAATGACAGTAATATTCCAATGATTTGAATGCGTTTTATTTTACTAAAATCATTAAATGCCTATTAAAAGTAGATCGGCTGTAAACAAACAAGAGATTAAATTAAAATAGTAAAAATGGCATTAAAGTGTGTCAGTTTGATTCCTTTCCATCAATGAATCATTTTCAATCATTTTTATGATTTGCCCCAAAAATTGTTTAAAAGTTTCAGCATAGATTTTTTTCCTATTAGAATGTTTTAGTGAAAAACCATTGTTGCATACAAATTATTAAATATTCTTTTTGTGCTAATATGTGTAAATATGACTTTTAATTGTTTTTGATTGAAAATATACACCACGGTTCAAAAATTTGGGGTTGGTAAGATTTAAGAAATTAATATTTTTATTCAGTAAGGATGTAATAAATTGATCAAAAGTGACAGTACTGACATGTTAGAAAAAAAACTATTTCAAATGAATGCCATTTTTTTAACTTGCTATTCCATTTAGAATTACTAAGAAAAAAAAGTATTGTTTTTTTTAACAAAAATATTAAGCAGCAGAAATGTTTTCAACACTGATAATAATCAAAAATGTTTCTAGAGCAGCAAATCAGCATATCAGAATGATTTCTGAAGGATCATGTGACACTGAAAGCCTGGAGAAATGATGCTGAAAATTCAGTTTGCATCACAGGAATAAATTACACTTTAAAATATATTCAGAAAACAGTTCTTTTAAATTGTAATAATATTTTTCAATATTACTGTTTACTGTTTTTCTAATCAAATAAATGTAGCCTTGATGAACAGAAGAGACTTCTTTTCCAACTCCAACACTTTTGAAGGTAATGTGATGTTTAAAACACATTATTTTCAAGCCGCATATCACCTTCGGCGGGCTGGTGTCTGTGGGGAGCTGAGCCGAAGCAGGTCTGGTTTCCTGCACTGGGACAGTAGGGATCCCCTAGGACAAGACACAACACTACATCAATCACAGCGGGCTGCCACTAACGACTATTTCTATTTCGATTACTCTATCGACTAATTTATCGATTAATCTAAACAATTAATTTCCCACAAAAAAAAATCAAAAATTTTACTTAAGAATATTTTATTAAACCAAACAAAATCCAAATTTCTATGAAATCCTTTTTTTAAAGCAAAAGTAAAGTGCAACAGAGTGCAAGAAGCAAGTGTCCATCTCATAGTCCAAATCACTGAAATCAAAGTTCAGTATTATAGTGTAAGAATGACAACATATCCACGTGTTCTAGTCTACCAATAATACAATTATAATCAAAAAACACTTTCTAAAGGAGTATTTACCAAAAATGTTATTTACCAGAATTTATTTAGGAGAAATATGGAAATGTACCGTATTTTGAAAAAAAAAAATTTTATTGAAATATTTTTTTTTTATAAAATCAATTTATTGGAGATGCTTTTGATTATTAAAAATTTATGAAACCATTCAAATGGATCCAAATGAATCCAGAAAATAATGGAAAACAGAAATTGGTAAAGATAAAACTGTAAAACTCAATTAATTAGACAGGCTTTTTGATTAATAAAATTTAATTTAACCATTAAAACGGAGTATAGAAAAATGAAAATGGAAAAAAAAACTGCATTTGGAAATAAAACGGATTTCATAGGGCCCTATAATTATAATGATTTTTTTTGTGGTAATAAAAATAGATGTAAGTGAACAATAGCCTTCAAAATGACTTCAAATAAATATATAATAGCAATGAGGCATTAATAATTAGTTCAAATAAAGTATCAAAAGCAAGAAATCATGTTTTTATTGAACAAAACTTTTAAAAAAGATAATGTATTATAAACAATAGAGCTAATGTACATTACGCATTACAACAAAGGCCTGCAGAGGGCGCCAACGGCCTGACGATTGTTTTTACACATTGCTGTGCGATCGTATCCTTGTTTAATATTGACCAAGCACCATTTAATTCAAATGTCCACTTAATCTTTAATATTTGGCCATTTCTTTAGGACAGAAATGCTACAGCCACTGTAATTAAAAGAATATGGCTGCCCACTGCTCCGGGTGAGTGTTCACTGCTGTGTGTGCACTAAAGATGGGATGAATGCAGAGCACTAATTCCGAGTATGGGTCACCCTACTTGGCCACATGTCACGTCACTTTCACTTTTAATATGTGGACATCAAAACATGTAAACTCAGAGTGAGGGTTTGAGCTTTTATTTTGAAACCGCGATGTATTCTCCTGAGTTTGCGTAGATTTATAAATTATTTACCTTACAAATCTGATGAAATGCCGCACGTTGCGTTCCCAGATGAACGTTATAATAAACCCAAACTCACAACAACATGCAGTGATGGACTTTGAGACGCTCTACACATGTAAATAATAACAGTTCCTGTGGAACTACTGTGAACGGAGCTGCTGTGTGACGCATGTACTTAACCTACATGCATGTAAATAATTAAAGTGCATATACTGTATTAGAACTGCTTCGCATATAATTATTTAATTAAATCGTAGTGTTTTTTGAATTCACAATTATGCTTAATTATGTTTTTAAATGGGTTTAATATATCATGCAGCCTTGGGAAATGGTCTAATAATGTGTTTTATGGGTTCTCGTCCGTGAAATGCGCCACTTCCAGTGTTTTGCCGGTTAGTCGACGTGAGCAAAATTAAGTCGAGGATTTAAAAAAATTGAATTGTCGAATAAAATTGACGAATTGCGACATGCATGGAGTTCTCTTAAAAAAAAAAGAATACACAAGAATAATGATAAAAAATGAGCAAGTGTGACTGGCATTATAAATGCATTTGGAAAGAAAGAGCATGAGTTTGTACACTCACATTGAGCAGATACTCCACAGCACGGTGAGGGTTGTTATAACTGGCCTTGAGTGCAGCCACCACTTTATCTCTCTCATACCCCATAGACATGATATTGGTGAGCATGGCGTCATACTCCTGACCTGTGACTGCAAAACACATGTGCATGAACGTCTGAGAGACAAAAACCAACTCTACATTCCTTAATGAATGCCGCTTTACACATTTACTGCAAATTAACTATCAAGACTGACATAGTCAGGCTGATGATGACAATCTCTCAGCATGATTTTTTTTCATTACCTAATGTTGAAGACGCATCTTCCCCATCAGCCCCGAGACCTGTGCCACTGCAAAAACAAACATAATTAATGATTTTAATTAATGACTGTTTGTACAGTACAAAAGCTCTGTGACAAACTTTTAGTATTGAGGGTCATTTTAAATCATGTTAAGCAGTGTATATAAAAATGAAAAATATATATTTTTGTTTAAAATAATTTTTTTGCCAGATTGATTTCTGAAAGGAATGCTGCTCGAGTCTCACCCGTCTGGGCTCCTCGCAGGCGAGATGGTTGCAGGAGGGTCATCTAAACACTCGTCGATGGGGATGGCCGCAGGGAACGGAACAGGAGGAGGAGAGGAGGAAGAGGAAGAGGAAGGTGTAGCGACAGATTTGGCTGGTTCTGAGGGTGGAGCGGCCGGTCCTGCTGCTTTTGTCTGGACAGGGGGAAAAAAACCAATGAAACAATTTGGTCTAATCTTGTGATCTTCATTTTATTTCAGATGGCCAGTGGTTAAATCTCCAAACTCTGACCTTTGACACCATCACCACCACAAAGTTCTTCTCGTCGATGTTGTACTCCTTGATGGGCGTATCATCCTGCAGGATTTTCCCAGCGTAGATCAGCTTCTGTCCTGCTACCGGAAAACTTTCTCGGCCCTTCTCAGCCTCAATTTTCTCTTTCAATGCCTTCACCTGAGTCAAAACCATAACTATAATTATCAAAACCATACATTTACATCAAAGGAAAATAACACATGGATTTTTAAGCACCCAGACATGCTCTGACCGCTATTTCAAGCCTGTCTTGTTATAACAATGATGTTTCATCTTTATTTGACCCTCTAACTCTAACAATTTCTATTCTATTATAATTCTACTTTATATTTATCTTTTTTTATTCTTTATTTAAAAAAAAACAACAAAATACAAACACTAGCTTTCTATTTTTTCTATTCTATCTAATTGTTTTCTATCTAATGTTTTATATATAATAGATATTACAACATACATACATACACCTGGAAAATACTGTGTTAGGCTAACCGAGACTTGTTATTTGCACTTATATATTGTTGCTCTTTTGTTAGTTTTGACTGCTTTTATTGTTTTCATTTGTAAGTCGCTTTGGATAAAAGCGTCTGCTAATGACTAAATGTACCCACACTAAATTGAGTGGAACTCTAAATTATTCTACAGACACAAACCTGAAAAACTAACTTAAGTTGCATTGATTATACTAACGTTACACCATACGTGGTCTATTTATTCTAACCATTTATTCTCAACGTTACACCATAGTGCGTCCCCATTTATTCTAACGTTACACCATACGTGCGTCCATTTATACTAACGTTACACCATACGTGCGTCCATTTATTCTAACGTTACACCATACCTGCGTCCATTTATTCTAACGTTACACCATACCTGCGTCCATTTATACTAACGTTACACCATACGTGCGTCCATTTATTCTAACGTTACACCATACGTGCGTCCATTTATACTAACGTTACACCATACGTGCGTCCATTTATACTAACGTTACACCATACGTGCGTCCATTTATACTAACGTTACACCATACGTGCGTCCATTTATACTAACGTTACACCATACGTGCGTCCATTTATACTAACGTTACACCATACGTGCGTCCATTTATACTAACGTTACACCATACGTGCGTCCATTTATACTAACGTTACACCATACGTGCGTCCATTTATACTAACGTTACACCATACGTGCGTCCATTTATACTAACGTTACACCATACGTGCGTCCATTTATACTAACGTTACACCATACGTGCGTCCATTTATACTAACGTTACACCATACGTGCGTCCATTTATACTAACGTTACACCATACGTGCGTCCATTTATACTAACGTTACACCATACGTGCGTCCATTTATACTAACGTTACACCATACGTGCGTCCATTTATACTAACGTTACACCATACGTGCGTCCATTTATACTAACGTTACACCATACGTGCGTCCATTTATACTAACGTTACACCATACGTGCGTCCATTTATACTAACGTTACACCATACGTGCGTCCATTTATACTAACGTTACACCATACGTGCGTCCATTTATACTAACGTTACACCATACGTGCGTCCATTTATACTAACGTTACACCATACGTGCGTCCATTTATACTAACGTTACACCATACGTGCGTCCATTTATTCTAACGTTACACCATACCTGCGTCCATTTATTCTAACGTTACACCATACCTGCATCTATTTATACTAACGTTACACCATACCTGCAACTATTTATACTAACGTTACACCATACCTGCGTCCATTTATACTAACGTTACACCATACCTGCGTCCATTTATTCTAACGTTACACCATACGTGCGTCCATTTATACTAACGTTACACCATACCTGCAACTATTTATACTAACGTTACACCATACCTGCGTCCATTTATTCTAACGTTACACCATACCTGCGTCCATTTATACTAACGTTACACCATACCTGCAACTATTTATACTAACGTTACACCATACCTGCAACTATTTATACTAACGTTACACCATACCTGCATCTATTTATACTAACGTTACACCATACCTGCAACTATTTATACTAACGTTACACCATACCTGCAACTATTTATACTAACGTTACACCATACCTGCATCTATTTATACTAACGTTACACCATACCTGCATCTATTTATACTAACGTTACACCATACCTGCATCTATTTATACTAACGTTACACCATACCTGCGTCCATTTATTCTAACGTTACACCATACCTGCATCTATTTATACTAACGTTACACCATACCTGCAACTATTTATACTAACGTTACACCATACCTGCAACTATTTATACTAACGTTACACCATACCTGCAACTATTTATACTAACGTTACACCATACCTGCAACTATTTATACTAACGTTACACCATACCTGCAACTATTTATACTAACGTTACACCATACCTGCAACTATTTATACTAACGTTACACCATACCTGCGTCCATTTATTCTAACGTTACACCATACCTGCGTCCATTTATTCTAACGTTACACCATACCTGCGTCCATTTATTCTAACGTTACACCATACCTGCGTCCATTTATACTAACGTTACACCATACGTGCGTCCATTTATACTAACGTTACACCATACCTGCATCTATTTATACTAACGTTACACCATACCTGCAACTATTTATACTAACGTTACACCATACCTGCATCTATTTATACTAACGTTACACCATACCTGCATCTATTTATACTAACGTTACACCATACCTGCAACTATTTATACTAACGTTACACCATACCTGCGTCCATTTATACTAACGTTACACCATACGTGCGTCCATTTATACTAACGTTACACCATACGTGCGTCCATTTATACTAACGTTACACCATACGTGCGTCCATTTATACTAACGTTACACCATACGTGCGTCCATTTATTCTAACGTTACACCATACCTGTCCATTTATACTAACGTTACACCATACGTGCGTCCATTTATACTAACGTTACACCATACGTGCGTCCATTTATTCTAACGTTACACCATACCTGCGTCCATTTATACTAACGTTACACCATACCTGCGTCCATTTATACTAACGTTACACCATACCTGCGTCCATTTATACTAACGTTACACCATACCTGCGTCCATTTATTCTAACGTTACACCATACCTGCATCTATTTATACTAACGTTACACCATACCTGCGTCCATTTATACTAACGTTACACCATACCTGCGTCCATTTATACTAACGTTACACCATACCTGCAACTATTTATACTAACGTTACACCATACCTGCGTCCATTTATACTAACGTTACACCATACCTGCATCTATTTATACTAACGTTACACCATACCTGCGTCCATTTATTCTAACGTTACACCATACCTGCGTCCATTTATACTAACGTTACACCATACCTGCAACTATTTATACTAACGTTACACCATACCTGCGTCCATTTATTCTAACGTTACACCATACCTGCGTCCATTTATACTAACGTTACACCATACCTGCATCTATTTATACTAACGTTACACCATACCTGCAACTATTTATACTAACGTTACACCATACCTGCGTCCATTTATTCTAACGTTACACCATACCTGCGTCCATTTATTCTAACGTTACACCATACCTGCGTCCATTTATTCTAACGTTACACCATACCTGCATCTATTTATACTAACGTTACACCATACCTGCAACTATTTATACTAACGTTACACCATACCTGCAACTATTTATACTAACGTTACACCATACCTGCATCTATTTATACTAACGTTACACCATACCTGCGTCCATTTATTCTAACGTTACACCATACCTGCGTCCATTTATTCTAACGTTACACCATACCTGCGTCCATTTATTCTAACGTTACACCATACCTGCGTCCATTTATACTAACGTTACACCATACCTGCGTCCATTTATACTAACGTTACACCATACCTGCGTCCATTTATACTAACGTTACACCATACCTGCGTCCATTTATTCTAACGTTACACCATACCTGCATCTATTTATACTAACGTTACACCATACCTGCGTCCATTTATACTAACGTTACACCATACCTGCGTCCATTTATACTAACGTTACACCATACCTGCAACTATTTATACTAACGTTACACCATACCTGCGTCCATTTATTCTAACGTTACACCATACCTGTCCATTTATACTAACGTTACACCATACCTGCGTCCATTTATACTAACGTTACACCATACCTGCGTCCATTTATACTAACGTTACACCATACCTGCGTCCATTTATACTAACGTTACACCATACCTGCGTCCATTTATACTAACGTTACACCATACCTGCGTCCATTTATACTAACGTTACACCATACCTGCGTCCATTTATACTAACGTTACACCATACCTGCGTCCATTTATACTAACGTTACACCATACCTGCGTCCATTTATACTAACGTTACACCATACCTGCGTCCATTTATACTAACGTTACACCATACGTGCGTCCATTTATACTAACGTTACACCATACCTGCATCTATTTATACTAACGTTACACCATACCTGCGTCCATTTATACTAACGTTACACCATACCTGCGTCCATTTATACTAACGTTACACCATACCTGCAACTATTTATACTAACGTTACACCATACCTGCAACTATTTATACTAACGTTACACCATACCTGCAACTATTTATACTAACGTTACACCATACCTGCAACTATTTATACTAACGTTACACCATACCTGCAACTATTTATACTAACGTTACACCATACCTGCAACTATTTATACTAACGTTACACCATACCTGCAACTATTTATACTAACGTTACACCATACCTGCGTCCATTTATACTAACGTTACACCATACCTGCATCTATTTATACTAACGTTACACCATACCTGCGTCCATTTATACTAACGTTACACCATACCTGCGTCCATTTATTCTAACGTTACACCATACCTGCATCTATTTATACTAACGTTACACCATACCTGCAACTATTTATACTAACGTTACACCATACCTGCAACTATTTATACTAACGTTACACCATACCTGCAACTATTTATACTAACGTTACACCATACCTGCAACTATTTATACTAACGTTACACCATACCTGCAACTATTTATACTAACGTTACACCATACCTGCAACTATTTATACTAACGTTACACCATACCTGCAACTATTTATACTAACGTTACACCATACCTGCAACTATTTATACTAACGTTACACCATACCTGCAACTATTTATACTAACGTTACACCATACCTGCATCTATTTATACTAACGTTACACCATACCTGCGTCCATTTATACTAACGTTACACCATACCTGCGTCCATTTATACTAACGTTACACCATACCTGCGTCCATTTATACTAACGTTACACCATACCTGCGTCCATTTATTCTAACGTTACACCATACCTGCGTCCATTTATACTAACGTTACACCATACGTGCGTCCATTTATTCTAACGTTACACCATACCTGCGTCCATTTATTCTAACGTTACACCATACCTGCATCTATTTATACTAACGTTACACCATACCTGCATCTATTTATACTAACGTTACACCATACCTGCGTCCATTTATACTAACGTTACACCATACCTGCAACTATTTATACTAACGTTACACCATACCTGCAACTATTTATACTAACGTTACACCATACCTGCAACTATTTATACTAACGTTACACCATACCTGCAACTATTTATACTAACGTTACACCATACCTGCAACTATTTATACTAACGTTACACCATACCTGCATCTATTTATACTAACGTTACACCATACCTGCGTCCATTTATTCTAACGTTACACCATACCTGTCCATTTATACTAACGTTACACCATACCTGCGTCCATTTATTCTAACGTTACACCATACCTGTCCATTTATACTAACGTTACACCATACGTGCGTCCATTTATTCTAACGTTACACCATACGTGCGTCCATTTATTCTAACGTTACACCATACGTGCGTCCATTTATTCTAACGTTACACCATACGTGCGTCCATTTATTCTAACGTTACACCATACGTGCGTCCATTTATTCTAACGTTACACCATACCTGCATCTATTTATACTAACGTTACACCATACCTGTCCATTTATACTAACGTTACACCATACCTGCATCTATTTGTTACCTACAGACAACACTGATCTATCAAACTATATATCAATCTATCGCCTGACACGCCCAATGACTCATAAACGCCAATTAAATCGCTCGAAATACACTGCTGTCGTAAATAGTTATTCACTCAGAGTAATGTTACTTCTATTTGTAGTTAATGTTTTTAAATAAGCGTAAGAAAGCGCGTAAATACCGTCTGGTCATCGTCGATGTCTATTTGAATGGTCTGCTGCTGCAAAGTCTTCAGTGTGATCTGCATGGCTGCTCTGACTTTGTCTTCTCCTTTCTTCTTGATTCGGGACCTTTGAGCACTTTTATATCCAAAGGAAATGTGTAGAGTTTGAAAGCGAGGGACCGGTTTTAAGCGTTTAGAGATGTAGTTCTCAAGCTAGCAGGCTAAACACGCGCCTGTCAGGTGCGCTGCGTCATTTTCTTCGGTGGTGGCGGAGGAGCGGAAGGAGTTCTGACACAGCGCCATCCGGCGGAAATGAGGGGAACGACAGTTTGAATTCGTGTTTTGGAATTCTCGAATAATGCGGGAACCCGAAAATTCTGTCCTTTTTTACATCATAAAAATGATAGCATGGACATGGATAAAAAGACATAGCTCTAATTTCCAAAATAACCTAATAACCCACCTGCTGTGAAGTCTTTTAATCAAAAACAAAAGAAAAAAAAGAGGAAATCAATAACTTTTGTAGATTTAAGGATTCATGTTTAATTTAGAATTTAGTGTTTGATAACTTTATTATATTTCTGTCTATTTCCTACTAATAAATATGACATTTATTATAATGGGTTTATGTGAAGATGGTTTTAAGTTCACTTAAATTAAAAGTACTTTTTTTAAAAGTCTAATAAATGTTCAAATTGATAGCTTTTAATTATACTGTAATGTTGAATGGCTATAGTCAATGGTTAAATATTAGGGGGAAAAAACAATTTCATAGAAACATCAGTAGTACTGGGCTGCGTTCAGCCCCGGCAAAAACGGTGCAAAACGTGTTTTAAACGGAAACGGTGGTGCGTTAAACACCCTGTTCTGATGACTCAAGAGTTGCAACTATGGCGGCTGAGAAGGCCATTCTTTGTGTTCTTTTTGAAGAGTTCTCGGAGCCTGATGAAATCAGTATAAATACGTGTTTAATACTGCAAAATACGCTCGATGGTACAATCACTGCCCTTGCCGTCCAGAATAAAAAAGAACATCCCAATCAAATGAAGGGATCTGTGGAAACTGTGGTTCCTAATTATTATGATCCAACATTTGCCTCGCATTTCAGTGTTATGAAAAGACAAACATTTCAGCTGAAGGATAATCCACTTCTTACCTCTGAGACTGTGTTATGATCTACAGTGGGTACGGAAAGTATTCAGACCCCCTTAAATTTTTCACTCTTTGTTATATTCCAGCCATTTGCTAAAATCATTTAAGTTAATTTTTTTTCCTTAATGTACACACAACAAATCCATTTTGACAGAAAAACATAGAATTGTTGACATTTTTGCAGATTTATTAAAAAAGAAAAACTGAAATAGCACATGGTCCTAAGTACTCAGACCCTTTGCTGTGACACTCATATATTTAACTCAGGTGCTGTTCATTTCTTTTGATCATCCTTGAGATGGTTCTACACCCTCATTTGAGTCCAGCTGTGTTTGATTTTACTGATTGGACTTGATTAGGAAAGCAAAACACCTGTCTATATAAGACCTTACAGTTCACAGTGCATGTCAGAGCAAATGAGAATCATGAGGTCAAAGAACTGCCTGAAGAGCTCAGAGACAAAATTGTGGCAAGCCACAGATCTGCCCAAGGTTACAAAAAAAATTCTGCTGAACTTAAGGTTCCTAAGAGCACAGTGGCCTCCATAATCCTTAAATGGAAGACGTTTGGGATGACCAGAACCCTTCCTAGAGCTGGCCGTCCGGCAAACTGAGCTATCGGGGGAGAAGAGCCTTGGTGAGAGAGGTAAAGAAGAACCCAAGATCACTGTGGCTGAGCTCCAGAGATGCAGTCGGGAGAGGGGAGAAAGTTGTAGAAAGTCAACCATCACTGCAGCCCTCAACCAGTCGGGGCTTTATGGCAGAGTGGCCCGACGGAAGCATCTCCTCAGTGCAAGAAACATGAAAGCCCGCATGGAGGACTCCAAAATGGTGAGTTATAAGATTTGGTCTGATGAGACCAAGATAGAACTTTTTGGCCTTAGTTCTAAGTGGTATGTGTGGAGAAAACCATGCACTGCTCATCACCTGTCCAATACAGTCCCAACAGTGAAGCATGGTGGGGGCAGCATCATGCTGTTGGGGTGTTTTTCAGCAGCAGGGACAGGACAACTGGTTGCAATCGAAGGAAAGATGAATGCGGCCAAGTACAGGGATATCCTTGGACGACAACCTTCTCCAGAGTGCTCAGGACCTAAGACTGGGCCGAAGGTTTACCTGCCAACAAGACAATGGCCCTAAGCACACAGCTAAAATAACGAGGAGTGGCTTCACAACAACTCTGTGACTGTTCATGAATGGCCCAGCCAGAGCCCTGA
This sequence comes from Sinocyclocheilus anophthalmus, assembly GCA_018155175.1. Lineage (NCBI taxonomy): Eukaryota > Metazoa > Chordata > Actinopteri > Cypriniformes > Cyprinidae > Sinocyclocheilus > Sinocyclocheilus anophthalmus. The sequence continues at coordinate 389,232 of JADLZN010000928.1, forward strand.
CTTAAACCCAATTGAGCATCTCTGGCGAGACCTACAAATGGCTGTCCAACACTTTAAGATGCACTGTTTCCAGTCAGTTTATAATGTTCTAATGTATACCATGTTATTGTTGTTTTTCCTGCAGTCAGGTTAATAAAACTCTGTTCAATTGCAATGTATATATCTTGTTTTTCTTGGTAACAATGAAATACAGTGTTTATAGAAAATCTTACAGTGAATGAGTAAAAAAACAACTATTTATTTGTTAAGATGTATTTGTCTCTTCAACCCCATTACCATCTTTAACCCCGTTACCCTAATCTCAACCCCGTCACACCTACATTTTTATTAAATTTTTTTTTTAAGTTTATGAAAAAACAATTTAATGTTTGTTGAACTCAGTCTGAAATGTTCAGAGCAATCATAAGCATACTGATTTTAGCTCAAATTCTGAAGTTAAGCCACTTTTTTGATCAAAAATGATGAGGTTGCGGTCACAAAAGTACCTATTTCAGGCTTTAGTATAGCAAAAGTGTGAGATTTTATGTAACTTTTATATTTACAACTACTGAATTAGTGTGAGGGGCATTCAATTAATAGGACAAGTTGATTCCTTACAAAACATTTACAACATTCCGAGAGCTCCCATCGCCTGTCCGTAACGGTTTTTTCTTGGGGTTGAAGACTAATAGTGCCCATATCTTAAAATAATGACCAATAATAATAGGGATTTGATGCCTGAGGTGGAAAAATATGTTTTTCTGGAAGTTAAATATGTCATTAATGTTGTGGGGTGTTCAGAAAAGTAATACTTTTGGGTAAAAAATCTAAAAATGTGAAAGCCCAAATCGTACCGGTTTCGTGGAATGACTCCACTAGCGAGCCTTAAACTTTTTTTTTTTTAAAGAGTACTTATGACAGAAATAATATATTTTAAAAGAGTATACTAAAAGAGACACTCAGGACTTATGTGTATGTTCATGTGTTATTTCATTTTCTACTACTGCTATATGACCTAACAAGCATTTATGGTAAACTAAAATATACTTTAATGTTGTTTCTACTGAAACTTGTATGTCATGTCTTTACTGAATGTACTGAATAACACACTACAGTTATGAATTATATTCAAATGCTGTTCATGTGCTTTAGTATGTTAGTCAGCGTATCAAAATAAGTGCACTTCTTTAAATCACAACAATAGATTAATCAAAACATATATATAAATTAAAATGGTCTTTTATGTAAAACGCTTAATTCAACATTATTACAAAGTGCACTTTTAAAAAGTGCATTTTGTTTGTTTTACAAACAGTATCTACAAGCACGGTTTTTAAAATGTAGGCTACTTTTAAGATTTGAGTTACAAGTGTGGAAGAGTTTTATTAATCAGAATTAAATGAATTAAAAGGATTATCAATGAGATTAACCATTTATATTAATAAGTTATTCTACAATTAAAGTCACGTATTTAACTGTGTGTGCTCAAATATGATGAGCTGCCACTAATAGAAAACATGGGATAATTGGGAGACTTTTTTGTAAGTATTGGTGTGTTGAATATGTGTACCGAGTTTCGTACGTGTACGTGAAACGTAGCTCGAGGGGCACTTCATTGAAATTTTATAGGTGGCGCTATCGAGCCATTTTGCCACGCCCAATTCTGAAACACATATCAGATGTAAATTTTTGTGCTGGACATGTGATGAAACTGAGTCCTCTTGTGTTATGTATAAATCAATAACATGAGGAAATATAGATTGGGTTAAAAGTTGATAAAAAATAGTGGCCTGTATGATATGTACCTATTGTTGCCGCCTGGGGTAGAGCATATGGAAAACTATATAAAACAGTGTGCAAAGACAGATTCTACAGATTCTCTGCAGAGTCTCTCGGCTTCATTATCTCTGATAATAAAGTCTTCCTTCTGGCATCAAAACCCTAAGACTTCAAGAGTGATCTTTCACAGAAGCATCAGAAGCCACCACACAAGTACACATCTGATACAATTCAGCACAATTTATTTTTCACAAGGGTCAATCTGATAGTACTACAGACACATTAACACATTTTAGATGCATTTGCGATATAATTGTCAAAGAGTAATGAAATATTGTAGTGTTTGACAGCACCACACTCAACTTGATAAAATACCATCACAGCCATCTTTAATACAATTTCAACTTAACAAAGTCTCCACTCCACCCTTGCTGGTACATGTAGATGAACAACTACACTTCTTTGCATTTAACACTGGATGTAGTAAATGAGGAACCTACAACTGTAAAGAACCCATAATGCACCCCTGCAACTCACGTAATTGGGTTAATAGCACAGAGAGCCATTTCAGCAAGAGAAAAAGAGAAAAAAGAGATAAAATGTGAAGCTTCTGTGAGAATGACACATCACAGGTAGTCTGGGTACCATTACCCTCCTGCTGCTACCTGCAGCTAATGTTTACCACTCTTCAGCACTTTGTGGCCTAGTCATCTGTGAAGATACCATAGTATCTTACTTCTATCTACACATCTAGCTTTCTCACTTTCTTTAAAAGAAAAAATCCTTTTCCTTTTATATATGCAACACACGCATCGCTATGGTCCAATCAAAGAGCCAGTGGCTAAAAATAGAAATGTTTAGAAATGTCTCTGAGTGGCATGAAAAAGCACACTTTTCACTTTTAAGTGGCAATCTGGTTTTGTGGACAGGTTCAGTCATACTGTCCTTCCAGACAGTCTTTTTGGAGGCTTGAGCTGAAGATACAATCACACAGATGCTGTGAAGTGATTTCATTGATTATTGGTGCCTAGCAGCAGTTCAGAAATCTGAAGAGTGTCACATGTCTGTGAGTTTATGTCTCCTAGTCATAAGGTTGAAAATATTCCTTTCAAATTTTAGTGCTGCAAAATGTGCTACGGTTTTCAAAGAGGATGTTAGATGATTGATAACTCAAAATATATAGACTTGATGATATCCAGTCTCTAGAAATGGCACAGTGTCTGTTTTATTCATGCACTCATTATTTAACCATTTTTGTCTGGGTCAAATGGACCTCCCATTGGTTTCTGACACTATCGACACTCAACACTATGAAAATACACTATAAAGATTCACGTAAAAACTAGAAAATATAAAGTAAGTGAAAAATCTGATAATTTCTATATATTTCTGTTTTGTTTTCTCTATTGTTAGGTGTTAGCTTGACCAACATAATTCCAAATTATGCTGATTCAAATAACTATAAGAATAAATAGTATCAAAAATTTTTTGTACTTAGTTATTGCTACTTGTATTTAGCCTCTGTAGTAAATTGCCTCTGCCTTTTTATGTCTGGTTCTCATAAACCCGTGTGAGGGTAAAATGGGTTTCTGACACTTCAGTGTCACAACAAATTAGTAACTGAGATAACAACATGCTTTGACATATATTTTTGACCTTGAACTTGAATAGTGGAATCAATAGTGAACTCTCTTTGGATGATTCAGAAGATGAGTCTTCAATTGCAGTTTTCATGTATTTCGTTTTTTTAGTGTTTGACAAGCTACTATAAAGGTTTTATGTTTTTGTTACACTTTTTCAAAGTGTTGATTTCTGGTAAACTGCCTTGAAACCAATGGGGGTCGATTTGACCCCGATGTACTGTAACAACCGATGTAACCAAAATTTGTACCGCCTTTCCAAAATGCATCCATGTGTGTCAAACTGAGCCCAATACAATATGAGGATTAAGAAATAACAGGAGGTTTTCACAGCAATGCCATAAAAGAACCATTTTTGGTTCCACAAAGAACAATTCAGACAAATAACCATTTTTTTTTAGTGTGAAGAATATTTTAATAATCTAAAGAACCTTTTTTCCACTTTAAAGAACCTTTTGTGGAATGAAAATGTTTAGTGGATGTTAAAGGTTCTTTCAGGAACCATAAATGCCATAAATCAAAAACCTTTACTGACAATAAAAATTTAATATTGCACAATACTGAGGTATCGTTTATGTCCACAGCAAACAGTGTGGGATACATTACCTAGCAAAGTGTAAGATTTAGGTTAAGAGGGTTTAAGTCCTGAACCCTCAGTATCAGTAATAGTGATGTTTGACTTTGCAAACACCACCAGTTGATTTCTTAATGCAAAAGATAGGAATCACAGTGTGTTAAGCAAGGTACGACACAACAAGTTTTCAGCATAACAATTTTTCTGTTCTCTGTGGAAGCGAAAATGCTGCACGAAGCACAAAATAGCATCCCATCAGAATATATTTGATGCAGCATTGTCATTTTAGATCAAATTGACCTTCTTAAAATGGTGCAATAAAATTGGAAGCACAGGATCTCATTATAAAGTGTAGCATTAAGATTTGTTTTCATAAACAAATGGAATTACTTGAATAGCAAAACTCAAAATTACTTACAAACTCAGGAATTACTGGAAAAGCCAAATTAATCAGAAAGGG